>CM060326.1:48698802-48733802 GCA_030674155.1 Stramonita haemastoma | reverse complement strand
GGTCTTGCTGGTGAGAATATTAAGCTGTCCTTCAAATGCTGGTTTTTTTGTGTGTTTTTTTACTATTTAGCACACATTCTATATTGGAAAGGTTTTTTTTTCCCTATCGTTTACTAAAATTGACAGTGCTCTTGTAAACTTTGATAATATCACGTTATGACATTGTTCAAACACTGTCAAATCCTAAATTAAAAAAACAAACAAACACCCAAACTAAACAAACTGAAAACACTGAAACTACCTTCTAACTTTATCAGAAGAGTCGGTTAATCACCCATAATGAGACAGACAATGTGTGTCTGGCCACTTAAAAGTGGAAATTGGAAGGGGAAAAGCTGGAAAGTTGTTTGACATTTCAGCAAATAATATCCAACTGATTGATTGATTTATAATATGAATAATCATAAAGAATGTGTCTTGTAACTTTTTCTTTTTTGTGGTTGTATGTTTATGGCAAATATGCAACTGATTTGTATGTATTGATTTATAATATTGAATAATCATAAAGAATATGTTTTGCAACTTTTTCTTGTGTGTGTATGTGTGTGTGTGTTTTAAATATGCACTGAAAAAAGCTGTTGTATCAGTATCACAGGACAATCAATTTCAGTACATCATGGTATCATTCTGATACATTTGCATTTAGAGTGTTTAGAATACTCTGTCAAGTTTGCTAGCTGAGTGGTCAAGGTTAAGCAGCATCGAGCGTGGTTACCAATTGGATGGATGACCATTTGCGTGCCTTGGTTTCAGTACAGTTCCCCCAGTTAACCCAGCTGTAAATGGGTACCTGCCCTCTTTAGGGTCAGGGAAGGTAAAGCAGCGAGGGAGAGGAGATGGGTGCCTCCCTCAATATGCTTGCCCCCTAGAGAAGCTGAGGTTTTTGACGCCTTGCTCCCCTACGACCACATAGGTTATGGGAACACCTAACATTTTTACCTTTACATTTGTCAATTCCTTGTGTTGTTGTTGTTGTTGTTGAGCACTATGGTGGTGGTGTTTCAGACGGCCTGTGTCCAGCTGGTCAACGCCATTCTCAGCACCTCAGATGACCTGGACTTCAGACTGCATCTACGGAATGAGATCATGAGAACTGGAATGTCTGACCTTATCGCGGTAAAGCTTCTTTCCATTTGGGAGTCTCTCTTTTTCTGCCAGGTTTCAATCATCAGAATATATTGTGTTATTTTGGGTCTGTTTTTTTTCAATAATTTCTAAAGATTGATTAAACATTTTAAAAAATGTTTTTGTTTATGATTTCCATGTTCCATGTTCTGCTGATGTCCATAAAAGGCTCCATTCTATTTTATTCATGAATAAAGATAACTTCTTTTTATGGGATAATGTTTACAGTAAAGTTTGAAAGTGATTGTTTTTTTGTAGGAAAGATCAGTCATTTTGAGAATTGACCAGATTATATTTGGTTTCTGTCATAGAGAGAATGATGTACCTTTTGGTACCCTTATCTAAAAAAAAAAATTGGTTCCTGTCATAGAGAGAATGATGTACCTTTTGGTACCCTTATCTAAAAAACAAAATTGGTTTCTGTCATAGAGAGAGTGATGTACCTTTTGGTACCCTTATCTAACAAAAAAAATTGGGTTCCTGTCATAGAGAAAATGATGTACCTTTTGGTACCCTTATCTAAAAAAAACTACAAAACCATATGTATTTAGATAATCAGGGTACATCTAGTTTTGTTGTGTATTGAGAAGTTTTTCTTTGGTCCTCTGTCTCTTGTACACAATATACAGTCAGTATCTAGAAGTTTTTCTTTGGTCCTCGTATCTCTTATGCAGTCAGTTGATTTGTGGTTGATTCGGTCAGCGGACATTTTTCCAGTGCCTGGATTATCAAGCAGGAGACGAGGAGGAGCTGAGGACTCACCTGAGCATTTTCCACGAGCACAAGGAGGAAGACCTGGAGGAGCTTCTGCATCGCTATGAAGACGTTCGCCTGGAGCTGGAGTATCCTTGGAGCTTGATTCTTCTGTAATAATAATAATAATAATAAAAATAAAATGGAGGCTTATATAGCGTGAATTTCCCAAAACATGGGCTCACCGCACTGTACAATCAAATCAGTTTAAATAGGTTACATATGAACGTGAAAAATTTGACTAGCACAAAAGATAAGGAAAAAAATGCATGCACATACAATACACAGCATAATATTATTACATGGCCAGAGATTAAAGTAAAATAAGAGCAATATCATCAAGAAAATGTGCAGTGCAGTATGATGCATACACACGCACGCACGCACACACACACACACACACACACACACACACACACACACACACACACACACACACACACACAACACACACACACACAGGCGTGTCACAGTGCACAAATCTAACATCGCTCAGTAGGGCCTAGTCAAGAGTGCTAAATTTAGTGCACTCCTTCCTTTTACCTTTTTATATATATTTATATTCTATATTTATATTTATTCTTTTATATCGAGGATAACAGATACCTGGTCCGTGTGTGGTCAGCCCCTGCTGTAAATAGCACCAGCTGGGCTGGGCTAGGATGGGATAATTAGCTCCCGAGAGGAGCTGAAAGTGGGGAAAATTGACCGCTGTGGTGTGTACAGATGCTGGTGCAGTGTGGTGTAGTCGTTAACAGAGTATTTCATATGTAGCTGTCAATTTGGGTCGAAGGTGTAGAGGTCTAGAAGTAACGCGCCTGCCTGCAAAAAGTCCGGGTCGGAGTGTGCGGTGGTTCAAATCCGTTTGGGCCCCAAACCTTTTTCTCCATCCATTTATTTATTTTTTATCTATTATTTTATTCTTTTATATCGAGGATAATGGAATAAGCACTCGCATTCTTTTTTTACATCCAGTCCCTGTGTGTCTGCAGTTATTGTAAATCTTGTCATCTGTTCCCACCGGCACACGATGGCCTACTCTTACGAAAAGTGGAACAGGATTTAATGTATGCGCAAGATGTTCTGCATGCATTTGCACACGGGGCCTTGGTTTATAGTCTCATCCGAAGGATCGGTGGTCTAGAGGTCTCGAGGTAACGCGCCAGTCTAGAAAGCACAAAGTACGGGACGGAGTGTGCGGTGGTTTGAATCCCGTTTGGGCCCAAAACTTTTCCTCCCATCCATTAGACCATGAGTGGTGGTCTGGATGCTAGTCTTTCGGATGAGATGATAAACCGAGGTCCTGTGTGTTACACATCATTATTTAGCGCACGTAAAAGAACCCACGGAAACAAAGGGGTTGTCCCTGGAAAAATTCTGTAGTAAAAAGCCACTCTGAT
The DNA here is from genome assembly GCA_030674155.1 of Stramonita haemastoma. Classification (NCBI taxonomy): domain Eukaryota; kingdom Metazoa; phylum Mollusca; class Gastropoda; order Neogastropoda; family Muricidae; genus Stramonita; species Stramonita haemastoma. The sequence goes on along the minus strand of CM060326.1, from coordinate 48,730,524 downwards.
AGGGAAACAAATACAGTTGCAGACAGGAAAAATGAAAAAAAAAAAAGGGTAGGCGCTGCACTTGTGGCGATGTGCTCTCCCCGGGGAGAGCAGCCCGAATTTCACGCAGAGAAAAACTGCTGTGACATAAAGTGGTATAAAATAAAAATAAAAATGTATTATCATTATTACTATTATCATTATTATTGTTATTGTTATTATGTGTCTGCAACTGGCAGTTTCTGGCTGTTAAGAGTAGTTTCCCTTGCCTGACCGCAAGGTCAAGACGGTTATGTTTTAGGCAAAGGCTGACTAATGTCTTCTTTTAATGTACTTAATTGCAAAATCTTGCTCTGCCTTCCAATTTTGTGTGTTGATCATCTATTTTGACATCACCGAAAGCTGGAAACTTGCTGTTTTAGCGGTGGATAGAAACGGTCGCTTAGGCAAAATCTCACCAGTGGTGAACATTCGAGTTCCAGTCAAGGATTGTGGGCAAAAAAATTTATTTTGAAAAAGCACAGATGTATACTGTCTAACAAAAGAACAAAGTAGAAGTGGAAATATTGTGTCCTTAACGTTGTATCAGGGATTCTGATGCTGCTATAAGCTGCTAGCCCACACAGTGAAAAACACAGTCGCCGAGCCATACTTCTTGTCCATACTGCAGCATCTACTGCTTATACGGGACGACCTGTATTGCCAGGTCAGTGGATGTGTGTGTGTGTGTGTGTTGTGTGTGTGTGTGTGTGTGTGTGTGTGTGTGTGTGTGTGTGTGTGTGTGTGTGTGTGTGTTGTGTGTGTGTGTGTGGTGTGTGTGGTGTGTGTTGTTGTGTGTGTGTGTGTGTGTGTGTGTGTGTGTGTGTGTGTTGTGTGTGTGTGTGTGAGTGTGAGTGGTGTGTGTGTGTGTGTGTGTGTGTGTGTGTGTGTGTGTGTTGTGTGTGTGTGTGTGTGTGTGTGTGTGTGATTTGTTGGCGCATGTGGGATTTGTTCATCTATGTGTGTATGTGTCTCTGTGTGTGTGTGTGCAGGCCACAATACTTCAAGCTGATCGAGGAGTGTGTGTCACAAATTGTTCTGCACAGAAGCGGGTTGGACCCTGACTTCAAACAGAACAAGAGATTTGACATTGATGTCGAGCCTCTGCTTAGTAAGATTTTTTTTTTTTCTTTCTCTGATATTATCAGTTTTTTGTATCAATTTTCTTGTTGTTGGATACATTGCTGAGGATAAGTGTGTGTTTGTGTGTATGTGTGTGTGTGTGTGTGTGTGTGTGTGTGTGTGTGTGTGTGTGTGTGTGTGTTTGTGTGTGTGTGTGTTTGTATGTGTGTGTGTGTGTGTGTGTACTTTATGGTGTGTTAAGTGTGTGTGTGTGAGAGAGTTTGTGTTGTGGTGTATGTGCATGCATGGCATGTGTGTGTGTGTTGTGTGTGTGTGTGTTGTATGTGCACGCATGCGCGTGTGTGTGTGTGTGCGTGTGCGTGTGTGCGTGCGTGCATGCGTGCGTACGTGTGTCTATGTGTATGTGTGTGTGTGTGTGTGTATGTGCATACATGTGAATGTGTTTGTGTGTGTGTGTGAGAGTGCATGTATGTGCATGCACATGTACATGTGTGCATGTACGCACATACACGTGCACATGTCTGTAAGACTCCAAGTATATCTATCGATTCTCGAACATGTATACACATACATTCTGTACACGTTTTCAATGCTCACATCCACGGCCATTGCAGGCAGTCTGTCAGAGAAGGCCAAAGTAGAGGACACACAGGCTGTGGAAGAGGTCAACGCCAAACTGGAACTGGCGCTGACCGCTAAACAAGAGTCAGAGGCCAAGGTCACCGGACTGGAGGTCAAAGTCACCGAATATGAGAAAGAGATTGCTGAGTTGAAAGAAAAGGTATGAACGTTTTTAGCATTTCACAGTGCACAAATCCAACATCACTCAGTCAAGAGTGCTAAATTTAGTGTTCCCCTTCCTTTTACCTAGTCCAAATGTGGTCAGTTGCTGCTATAATTAGCACCAGCTGACCCCAGCTGGGCTGGGATTGGGACAGATTGATTAGCAGCTTAGAGGAGCTGAAAATGGGGGAAACCTGACAGCTGTGGTTTTTGTGTATCTTTGTCACATTATTTGTGGAAAGAGGTTATTTTCCAAACCTGCCACTCTCAAAAGTTCAGTTGAGTTGTATGAATAAGAAAACTTCTTTTTTTAAGTGATTTTTAGATGGTATCCACAAACAAGTGTTCTGTTTTGTAGTGTGTTTCAGATGGTTTTGTATCATGTGATGGTTTTACAGACTTATAACATTCACTCTTTCATTTAGCCCTTTTTTTGTTGTTGTTCACTTTTGTCTCATTCAATGCATGTGATGACATCAAAGGTAATTATGAAAAGTTATGACAAAAGTCTAAGGTGATGACAGAAGGAAGATTCAAGCTTTGTCAGTGTCAGCACATCATGTGTGTGTGTGTGTGTGTGTGTGGGGGGATGTAAACCATGTTCTAGTGATGAAGGGCCTGTGAAGGGAGATAACCTTGCCTCTCATGTCAGAGATAACCTTGCCTCCATGTCTCAAAGAGAGAGAGAGTCTCCTGTCTGTATTTAATTATTTATTTATTTATTTATTCTTCTATATCGAAGATAATGGAATAAGCCTCGCGTGCTCTATATTTTTACATCCAGTCCCCTTGTGTACGCAGTTTTGTAAATCTTGTCATCTGTTCCCACCCACTGGCATATGATGGCCTACTCTTACGAATCGCGGAACAGGCCATTATTTCAAAGGTTTCCTCGTTGCAGGTGAACGAGGTGAGGAAGCAAGTGTTGACAGAGGCCCTGGAGAAGAACAGGGGTCAGGCCACGTCCCCTACTACCTCTTCAGGCGGCGCGGGCAACGTTCCCACCCCTCCCCCTCCCCCTCCTGCCCCTCCCCTACACTTTTCCATGACAGGAGGAGGAGAAGGAGGAGGAGGAGACCACCACCTCCACCCCCACCACCCCCTCCTCCACCCCCACCCCCAGGAAGCGCCCCTCCCCCTCCCCCACCCCCACCTCCTCCCCCTCCACCCGGCGGTGGCCCACCCCCTCCCCCCCACCCCCACCCCCTCCTTTTGGGGGAGGTCCTCCTCCTCCTCCCCCTCCACCCCCTCCTCCCGGGGGAGGCCCCCCTCCCCCCTCCCCCCCCTCCTGGAGCTCCGCGACCCCCAGGCCCCCCCCCTCCCCCCATGGCCCCCTCCCAGCCTGTGAACCAGATGCCCCACGGCATGAAGGAGAAGAAGAAGTACACTGTCAAGGTGCCGACCAAGCGACTCAACTGGAATAAGGTTGGTTTGTGTGTTAGTTGGTGTGTTAGTCAGTGTGTTGTGTGTGTATTGTGTGTGTGTGTGTGGGGGGGGGGTGTGGGGGTGGGGTGTGGGGGGATGATGTGTTGTGTGTGTGTGTGTGTGTGTGTGTGTGTGTGTGTGTGTGTGGTGTGTGTGTGTGTTGGTGAAGGAGAAGAAGAAGTACACTGTCAAGATGCCTACTAAGCGACTCAACTGGAATAAGGTTGGTTTTTATTTTTATTCTTATTTTCTTTTATTTCATTCTTTTATATCGAGGATAATGGAATAAGCACTCATGTGCTTTTTTTTTTTTTACATCCAGTCCCTGTGTGTATGCAGTTTTATGAAGCTTGTCATCTGTTCCCACCGGCACACGATAGCCTACTCTTACGAAAAGCGGAACAGGATTTAACGTGTGCGCAAGATGCTCTGTGTGTTAGTCAGTGTGTGAAGGAGAAGAAGAAATATACTGTGAAGGTGCCTACCAAGCAACTCAACTGGACTAGGGTTTGTTATTCAGTGTGCTCTGTGTTGTGTGTGTGTTTTTATTTATTTATTTATATATATTTATTCATTCTTTTATATTTATTTATTCTTTTTTTTATTGAGGATAATGGAATAAGCACTCATGTTTTGGTTTTTTTTACATCCAGTCCCTGTGTGTATGCAGTTTTGTGAAGCTTGTCGTCTGTTCCCACTGGCACACAATGTGTGTGTGTGTGTGATCAGTGTTGTTTAGTGACCAACACTTTTACAGCATCTAAAGATTTTGTATGTATGCCTCTTTGCCTTATTTTATATTGGGCTGATTCTGTATGCTCTCTCTGTGTGTGTTATTTTATGTCAGGCTCTTTCTGTGCTGCTATGTCTGTTCTGGTCACTCCTACACCCAAGTATGTATACTGCTTAAAAGTCTACTTATAGAACTGTCAAATGAAATGTTTTCTTCAAAGTGTACCTATTAATATTGAATGCAGCGTCTTGACAAAATTTCATTTTTATCTTTTTTAAGCTTGGATGTCTGTGGTCTTGTTAATTTTTTATTTTGTTGAACGTTTTTAGCAGTTGAGTGACTATGCAATGCTCTATTCAAATTTGAATTTTATTTGTTTATTCTTTTACAGTTGAATGTCAAGCATCTTGACAAAAAGTCAGTGTGGGTGAAAGCCAATGAAAGTGAATTTGAAGACATTGATATTTTCCTGAACCTGGAAAACATGTTCTCAACAAAAGCTCCAGGTATGTACAACATGACTTCAATTTAGAAATTGTGTCAAACAGAAATTTATGTCAACTTTTTGATGAGTTAAACATTTTTTTTTTTTTTAGAAGTTGATGTACAGAAGTACTTGAAGCACACCTTATGAATTCCTGTGTGCACCTGCCAGTATTTGCTAGCATTTGTTGTTCCCATAAAAAAAATGTTATCATTTGCAATGTAGATATGGTAACAACTGCAGTTAAAATCAGTTTGCGATGAAGAAAGTAGGCTTGTGAACAGATAGCTAACTGAACAAATACTGCCTGTTGTAATTGATGTATTTATGACTTTAAGAAATCTTGATATGATCTGTTCTTTGGGAAAAAAGTCCTGCTCAGAGAATACTCAAATATCAATGATGATACATTTTGGTGTGTTTATATGTTAGCAAGCACTACATTATATTACATTTTTTTCTACTAATCTGGATGCTGGAAGCTTCCACCATGCTAAAATGAAAATGAACAGTGTCATTGTGTTCTGTGTGTGTGTGTGTGTGTGTGTGTGCGTGCGTGCGTGCGTGTGTGCGTGTGTGCGTGCGTGCGTGTGCAAGATATAGCACTATATAAATTCCATTTATCATCATCATCATCATCATCATCATCATCATCATCATCATTGTTGTTGTTTTTCTTCTTCTTTTTCTTCCTTTTCTTCTTCTTCTTCTTCTTCTTCTTCTTCTTCTTCTTCTTCTTCTTCTTCTTCTTAAGTCTTTCACAATGATTGTGTTCATGTAGTCGTAGTCAGTCAGTACTGACCTGTTCTGTTGCATCTGGTTGCCATTGTAGTGAAAGTTCAGGCCACACAGGAGACTCAGAAGCCAGTGAAGAAAGGAAAAGAGCTGAAGGTCCTGGATCCCAAGTCTGGACAGAACCTGTGTAAAATCTTTTTTTCTTTTCCTGTTTGTTTGTTTGTTTGTTTGGCTTTGTTGTTGGTTTTTTGTTTTGTATTTTTTGTGATGGGTTTTTTGTTATGCAGTTACGATGGCTTGCTGACTGTTGTGTTGTTGGTAATAATGTTTGAGTTTTTGTAAGATGTGGATTGTACTATCTAACATTCATTACCTCTGGGTTTATTATTATTATTATTATTATTATTATTATTATTATTGTAGTAGTGTAGTAGTAGTAGTAGTAGTAGTAGTAGTATTATTATTATTATTATTATTATTATTATTATTTCTGTTGTATCATTGTATCTTTGCCTCATCTCTCTTTCTCTTTTTTGTTTGTTTTGTTTTTGGTTCTTTTTGCTCTTTGTGAAGACCTTGATAGTCCCATGACATGATGACTGCCTGGTTTTGCTCTGGGAACACTCACAAGGCTTATACTTGGTCATGTCTGCTGCAGGATAAGTTCAAAATGGCCTGGAACCTTTTTGCATGTTTTCTTCCTCTTATTCGTTGTATGTGAAGGTCAGGTGTAGAGATTAATGAATACATTATCTCTGTGCAGTGTTTAATGTTGGTTTGTTATGGAAAATGTGTGTGTGTGTGTGTGTGTGTATGTGTGTGTGTGTGTGTGTGTGTGTGTGTGTGTGTGTGTGTGTGTGTGTGTGTGTGTGTACACATTCCAATTTGCTATTTTCTAAAACTATTAATTGTCATTGATTGCTTGTGTGTTGTATAGGTCGAATGCAAGTGCTTTGATTTGTTTTTGCAAGATATAGCGCTATATAAATTCCATGTATTATCATTAGAATTGGTCAATGTTACTGTGTATCTGAGAGTGGTTTCCCAGAGTTGGGTGTTGGTTTGGGTGAAGCAGGCAGTGCCCCAGATAGAAAATAATAGAATTACATTGGGGGACCTGCTTGACCCAGTGGATTGGAAGTGTTATTGCTTCATCCGAGGGTTTGGGTTTACATTAACCTCACTAGAGCTGCCAGTTTGGAAGAGACTGTTTCTTTGGAGCTGACGGTTTTTGCAGACTCCAACCCCCTTCAGTCCTTCTGATGAAACTTGTAACCAAGATCCAGTGCATGAATTATACACAGAAAGTCTTGCATGTGCATTAAATTCCGTTCCTTTTCTCACAGAAGAGACGGACAGTACTTTCTGCTAAGAATGCATTAAAAAAAAAAAACCCTTCAAAATCCACATGCACATGGATGGCATTGTAAAACGTTTCTGATGATGGAATATGGTGACCACGATGGGTAAACAACCATGAATGCAAAAATCATACTGTCAGGAAAATCCCAAGGGTTGTAATTCAGGAGCGAAAGGTAGAAAGAAAAAAAGTCAAGTTAAGCAGCGTCGAACGTGCTTACCAGTAGAATGGGTGACTGTTTGCGCGCCTTAGCTTCAGTACAGTTCCCCCAGCTGTATATGGGTACCTGCCCTCAGGGAAGGTAAAGCAGTGAGGGAGAGGAGATGGGTGCTGCCCTCAATATGCTGGCTCCTACAGAAGCTGAGGTCTGTGATGCTTCGCTCCCCTACGACCGCCTAGGTTATGGGACACCTTGACCGTTACCTTACTTTTATTGATACCACGCTGTGTGTAGTATTTCTTTTTCCTACATTCATTTTCACTACCCCAAAAAACCCCGGTAATTGTGTTTTCCTTGCAGCGATCTTGCTGGGGTCGTTGAAGGTGCCCTACAAGGAGCTGAAGAAGTGGATCATGACCTGTGACCAGGAGCGCCTGACGGCCAGCATCCTGGAACAGCTGCTGAAGGCCATGCCGCCTCCAGACCAGATGAACCAGATCGCCTCCCTCAAGGATCAGTACGACGAGCTGGCTGAGGCAGAGCAGTTTGCCGTCGTGGTAGGTGGTGGGCCTTTGCTGGGTTGACTGTGACTCTAGGGTTTTTTTTTTTGCCACACCAAGTTGTATTGCTTTGTTCTGGTATTTTTAAAATGATGTTATATGCAGTTTCAGAGTACAAACTCACACATAACCAACATATGTAGCTTTTTTTGGTTCTCTTTATTTAATATCATTACAAATATTGTTGTTGAAACCAGCCGCTATGGTGCAGTGGTTAGCGTCTTGGATTTCAGACTGGAAGGTCATGGGTTGGAATCCCATAGGATTTAGGAATTTTCAGATTCCGGCCAGCTTTTACCTAGAGTGAGTGTGCTGTAGGCTCATTGGGAAGACTGGGACCACACATTCGAGCTTCATCCACTTTACAGATGCAAGTTTGAGAGTGTTGCTCAAAGTACCTGACCAACTCTGCAGGTATCTGTATCTTTCAGGCCCAGTTGACGCCAGGATATATTATGATAGTAAGCATAGGGTACAACCCTGTCAAGTAGTCTCAAAGCACATAGCAGCATCATTACATCATCCTCATTATCATTGATCATTGTGTAATTAAAAAAAAGGCCTCTAATTTGGTAGTCGCAGTTGCTCTGGTCTCATGGTGACCTGAGATTCGGTCTCCTCATATACTTCAGTGTTTGTGATGAGTTGTGTCAAAGCCTTTGGGGTTGGGGGTTGTTGCTGGAGTGATGTTGTAGTAGTTGCCTCCTTGAGTGGGCAAGTCACTCAGTCTGGATCTGTGACTTAGCTAATACTATCGTTAGTAGGGGGCTTCGTAGATGATGTCCTGTGCATGTTAGATCAGAACAGACACCACTGAACACCACCAAAGTGACTCAGCAGCAGTACAGGGTCCCTCTGGCTGGTGGCCCGATGGCGGCCTGATATTGATGGTCTCCCTATGGACTTCTGACCTGGGGTATGAGACAACGAGTCTGGGTATGGCTGTGGCAGGGAGATTGAAATGAGCAGCATGGGAACAGCAGGATGGGGACATCAGAAGATGAGGCAGCAAAAAGGAAAAAAAAAGATGTCCGAGATGTGATCTTTTATCAATTATTGCACATGAGTATTACATTTTATGCAGAATGAAAGCAAAGCCATTACAGGGAAGCTATCTATTATTACTATTAGTATTATTGATTTCAGTTGAAATCCATATCGTCATTAGCACTTTTACTTTTATGAAAATTGTCTACGCTTTTGACTGACAGCAGATGTTTGATATTTTTATCAGTATTAGTACTCGTATGAAAATTACCAATTTTCTGTGCCGGTTGCAGATGAATGTTAACTTTTCATGATGGTTATTGCCAGCATCGAAGTTATCTGTGTCTGTGGCTGATTGCAGATGAGTTCCATCAAACGGGTCACACAGCGCTTAGAGTCCATGTTGTTCCAGATGAGGTTTCCAGAAATGGTGGACGACATCAAACCAGTAAGATATCTGCTCTGTGTGTGTGTGTGTGTGTGTGTGTGTGTGTGTGTGTGTGTGTGTGTGTGTGTGTCTCTGTCTGTCTGTCTGTCTGTCTGTCTGTCTGTCTCTCTCTCTCTCACACACACACACACACACACACACACACACACACACACACACACACACACACACACACACACACACACACACAACCAACCATACCCATGGTAAGACAGATAAACCTACTGTGCATTGGTGTGCCAAGATGAAAACTACCTGCTTAGACCACTCACAGCATGGAGAGAGCATTTACAAAAAGACTCATGCATCGACACATAATTGACATAATTGAGAAATCTGGATATCCGTTCAGTGTGGCACCTCAACAATTCCTTACAAAGTTAAGGAAAAAGAAACTCCACCACACCACTCACAGGAGTTGAATTCTCATATTAACAGAAGCTACTGTAAGCATTTTGTGTGAAAAGGGTTCTCTCGGAATGCTGTTCACTCTGAGAACGTAGTTTGTAGGTAATTTCTTTAGTTTGATTCCTTATTGAAGTATTGAAAAAGGAATCAAAGCAGTTGGGATGTGTTTTTTAGAAGACTGCACTGGTCAGAACAAATGAAAGCATATTGCATGAACTAGGAACAAGAAGAACATTTTGTACATTGATAAATGAGCAAAACCCAAGATACGTAAGCCATGCACTATGAAACTAAGATACAAACCTCATGAAAACATCTTTCAAGGCAAGGCCAAGGGACAAAGAAAAAAAGGCAGACCACCAGCTTCTGTCTTTGGTAACATCACCAAATCCTGTGGCGTGAGAATCCATAAAGTCAGCAGGGCCAGCAAAGACTGGAGCAAATGGAGAAGGATCAGGTCACTATCATTGGGTGTGGTGGCTAACTCCAAACTCAGTGATGCCAACAGGTGAGATTCAAGCACAGACCACAGTGCACAAATCCAACATCACCTAGTCAATAGTGCTAAATTTAGCGCACCCTTTCCATTTACTTTGTTGAAGAGTGGTCAGTTCCTGCTATAAATAGCACCAGCTGGCCCCCATCTGGGCTGGGATGGAATGGATTAATAAGCAGCTGAGAGAAGCTGAAAGTGGGGGAAACCGACTGCTGTGAGACCTCTTAACATGACACATTATTTTTTTTGGTATTTATCTCATTCTGTCTTCATTTATTGATGTTGCATATTCAGTTATTTCTTTTTTTTCTAGGATCTGGTGTGTGCCACTGAGGCCTGTGAAGAGGTTTTGAAGAGTGAGCGTTTTACAAAGCTGCTGGAGCTTGTTTTGTTGATTGGAAATTACCTCAACTCGGGTTCACGCAATGCCCAGTCTGTTGGCTTTGACATCAGTTTTTTGCCCAAGGTGAGAGGAATACTGCATGTGGTGTGTGTGTGTGTGTGTGTGTGTGTTGTGTGTGTGTGTGTGTGTGTGTTTATTTATTCTTTTTATATTGAGGATAAAGGAATAAGCACTCTTGTGCTTTTTTACATCCAGTGCCCGTGTGTATGCTGTTTTGTAAATCTTGTCATCTGTTCCCACTGGCACACAGTGGCCTACTCTTAAGAAAAATGGAACAGGATTTAACATGTACACAAGATGTTCTGTGTGCGTTTGCACATGGGGCCTCAGTTTTAAGTCTCATCTGAAGGACTTTTGGGGAGAGTGGAGTCAGCACTGATGTTAACCCCTGGGGAAAAAATCCTCTCCAACGGGAATCGAACTCGGGTCGTCAAATTGCGAGCACAATGTTCTGACCACTAGGCTATCCCGTCCCCCCACTCAGTTTTTTGTCTGTGTTTGGTGATGACTGACAGTGTAAACTGGAGAGTGAAGCTTTCATGTGTAAACTGGAGGGTGAAGCATGTGTAAACTGGAGGGCGATGCTTTCATGTGTAAAACTGGAGGGTGACGCTTTCATGTGTAAACTGGAGGGCGATGCTTTCATGTGTAAACTGAAGGCTGATGCTTTCATCCATATACTGGAGGGTGAAGCTTTCATGTGTAAACTGGAGGGTGATGCTTTCGTGTGTAAACTGAGGCTTTCATGTGTAAACTGGAGGGTGACACTTTCATGTGTAAACTGGAGGGTGATGCTTTTCACGGGTAAACTGGAGGGTGGTAAAGCTTTCATGTGTAAACTGGAGGGTGACACTTTCGTGTGTAAACTGGAGGGTAATGCTTTCATGTGTAAACTGGAGGGTGATGCTTTCATGTTGGTGGGCAGTTGGAGAACACCAAGAGTCAAGATGGCAAGACGACCATGCTTCACTTCCTGGCGCAGATCATCGAAGACAAACACCCCCAGCTTATGGGCTTCATCGATGAAATCACACACACAGACAAAGCGGCCAGAGGTAGGGGTGTGTGGTGTGTGTGTTGTGTGTGTGTGTGTGTTGTGTGTGTGTGTGTTGTGTTTATGCGTGCGTGCGTGTGAACAGATGACAATATTTACACAACTGCATACACTCGGGGACTGTATGAAAAAAAGCACATGAGTGCTTATTCTATTATCCTTGATATAAAAGAACAAAATGAAAAAAAAATAACACACACACACACACCACACACCACAACTGTCAGTTTTCCCCACTTTCAGCTCCACTCTGCGGCTAATTATTTCATCCCATCCCAGCCCAGATGGGGCCAGCTGTCCTAATTATAGCAGGAGCTGACCACACTGGGGTAAGGTGAAAGAAAGAGGCATGCTAAATTTAGCACTCTGGACTGAGTGATGTTGGAGTTGTGCACTGTGACACACACATGCACACACACGTGCGTACACACACACACACTCGCGTACACACACACACACACACATACACACACACCACACACGCACACACACACACACACACACACACACACACACACACCTCTCTCTCTCTCTCTCTCTCTCTCTCTCTCTCCTCTCTCTCTCTCTTCTCTCTCTCTCTCTCTCTCTCTCTCTCTCTCTCTCTCTCTCACACACACACACACACAACACACTCTCGTAGTTTCTCACCAGTTACAATTGTAATCCCTATACACCTACACACCTCAGAAAGAGAGAGAGAGGAACGGAAACGAACTGCACAGAGCCTGACTGAGGGAGGGCTGTTGGTGTTGCAGTGTCGCTGGAGATGCTACAGAAGAACCTGGCCCAGATGGAGAAGCAGATCAAGCAGGTGGAGATGGACGTCACCAACCTCAGCAAGGGGGCAGACGACGACGACAACTTCCCCGCCTTCATGAAAATATCCTTTGTTAGAGAAAACATGCTGGCGCAGGCATCAGGCCATTTGTGACGCACTACCACGAAAGGTAGCCGCCGCTGTAGTCTAGTGGTTAGGGCGTTGGACTCGTAATCTAAAGGTTTCGGGTTCAATTCCAGCTTTAAGCTATGGCGTTGTGCCCTTGGAAAAGGCACTGTATGGCTATTTTCTCACCCCACCCAGGTGTAAAAGGGGTACCAACCTTGTGTTGGGGGTTAACCCTGCGATAGACTGGCATTCTATCCAGGGGGGAGTCTATGACTCTCAGTCGCTTAACACCACAGAAACTGGGATAAGCACCGGCTCATCAGGCTGGGACAGACTTTAACATTAACTTTTAACTTTAACCACGAAAGGTACATTAACCCTCTTGCATTCGAATTCTCTGAACCCAAGCTGCTGTACACTGTGTCACCTGTGGGAAATGACCCAACAAAACGACTGGACCTAGAGAGAGGAATGGGCTTTGCCAAATTTACCTTGCTCAAGGAAAGCCTCACTTCATGATGATTCCGTTGTTGTGGCTGTTATGTTTTTTTGTCCATTATTGTTGTTTTTGAAATATTTATTTATATACACTTTAAAAGTTGCATCCATGTAAGTGGTATTCATGTCACAAATCTGTAGATTTCTTTAAATGAAATTCAATATTCCCGAAGTTGGAATGTGGCTACGTAAATGGTGGGAGAAAAAACAAAAAAATGATCACCTACACAAATACTTCCCCATTGGTAAACCTCAAAGCTCAAGCCGAGAAACAAACGAGGGGAAAAATAAAGAAATTCTATTTCCCTGCCTTTTCTTTTTGAGTTTTAGTTGTTGTCGATATTTTCTTTTTTAATCAACATTTGTTAAAAAAGACCAGTGCCCTTTAACATTTTGAAACTGACAGTGATGTGTAACGCTGGGTACTGTAGAAAAAACCCACTTTGTTAGGGAAAGAAATACAGTTGCAGACAGGAAAAAGAAGGAAAAAAAGGGTAGGCGCTGCATTTGTGGCGACGCGCTCTCTCTGGGGGAGAGCAGCCCAAATTTCACGCAGAGAACTCTGCTGTGACATAAAGTGGTATAAATAAATAAATAAATAAATAAATAAATAAATACATACATACATACATACATACATACATACATACATACATACATACATACATACATACATACATACATACATACATACATACAAACATACATACATACATACATACATACATTCATACATGAAAGAAAGACAGCAGCAGCAGAAGATTAAATCCTGTTCAGCTTTTCGTAAGAGCAGGCCATTGTGTGCCGGTGGGAACAGACGACATTAACAAAACTGCATACAAACGGGAACTGGATGTAAAAAAAGCACAAGATGCTTATCCCATTATCCTCGATATAAAAGAATAAAATAAATAAAATAAATAAAGATGGGAACAGATGACATTAACATAACTGCATACAAACTGGATGTACTGGATGTAAAAAAAGCACAAGAGTGCTTAATATCCCATTATCCTCGATATAAAAGAATAAAATAAATAAATAAAGATGGGAACAGATGACGTAAACAAAACTGCATACAAACTGGATGTACTGGATGTAAAAAAAAAAGCACAAGAGTGCTTAATATCCCATTATCCTCGATATAAAAGAATAAGATAAATAAATAAAATAAATAAAGATGGGAACAGATGACACTAACAAAACTACATACAAACTGGATGTACTGGATGTAAAAAAAAAGCACAAGAGTGCTTAATATCCCATTATCCTCGATATAAAAGAATAAAATAATAAATAAAAATAAAGGTTTCTTTAACCGGAGGACGATTTCCTGGGGACGGCCAAGGGGCAGAGAGACCTGCTGTCCACCATGCTGAAGCGTCTGCAGGGTCTGCACAAGGACATGAGCGAGTACTTCACCTTTGACATCAAAAAGTACGCCCTGGAGGAGTTCTTCGGGGACCTCAAGGCCTTCAAGGAGGGTCTGCAGGTAAAAGCCTGAAGGAACGGCGGATTGGGACAGCTGGAACTTTGGGGCAACTGGAAGGTTGGGACAGCTGGAAGGTTGGGACAGCTGGAAGGTTGGGACAGCTGGAAGGTTGGGACAGCTGGAAGTGTTGGGACAGCTGGAAGGTTGGGACAGCTGGAAGTGTTGGCTTTGTAGGAATGATTTGACTTTGAGGCAGTCCTCAGAAGTCTGAGTAAATTCAAAATCAAAATACTATGGCTGCCTGTATGGTGATGTACTTGAAAGCAGTCATACATTTTGGCTTTGTAGGAATGATTTGACTTTGAGGCAGTCCTCTTAAGTCTGAGTAAATTCAAATTACTGTGGCTGCTTGTATGGTGATGTACTTGAAAGCAGTTGTACATTTTGGCTTTGTAGGAATGATTTGACTTTGAGGCAGTCCTTAGAGTATGGCTGCCTATATGGTGAGGTACTTGAAAGCAGTCGTACATTTTGGCTTTGTGGGAAGGATTTGACTTCGAGGCATTCTTCTGAAGTCAGTGTGTGGCTGCCTATATGGCGAGGTACTTGAAAACAGTCATACATGCAAACTTCTCATTCAGTGTGCAATTTCAATCTCACAGTGATTCCCAGGTGGGATGAGTGAGTCAGAGTGCACATTCTGGGTGACCCCCAGAGTGTTAAGTTAGAGGACACTCAACACCAACTTTGAGGCATAGTGGATCTTATTCTGAATACTCTGAGTAAATGTTGATGTTGAATGTACTGAAAATCTCAGATTGTTTGATGGTGAGATTATGGGCGTTATCATTTCATGTTGAAAAGGTTTTTATGTCCAGTTTTTACAGAGTGCTTGGGTGTATGAGAGGGGTCTGTCAAGGACCCAAAATAGTGATGCTGTCTTTAAAAGAAAGAAAAAAAGGTCTGATGCATGTACTCAGTTGTTTTGTAAACAGTGCACGTTTACTGGGATGATGAGCCACAAAAAAATTCGAGTTGTTGTCTTTGTCTGAAGAAATTTACTTATAAAGAAGGATGTTATTTCTTAACAATACCTTCCGATTAAATTTGTTTGTTACTGCAAGCATGGGGGAAACGTCATCATAAAACCTTGCAAGCAAGACTTAGCCAAAGAAATCAGGTCTGACTGAGCATTAAAAAAAAAAAAGTAAAAATTTTAGCTAAATGTTCATGTTTTTATAATGTTATTCTAAACCCCTTCACTGCTATTACATTTTGCTCAGGCACATGCTGGATGAAACAGAGAGAGCGTTGAATCATGACAAAAAGCGATCGTCAACTGAGCATTGCTGGTGACGGTTTCTGTGACGAACACTGTTCGTCAACAGCGCATTAAACAGGTTAAGAGCAGTTTTCCATGGAGTGAAATTTTGGATCTGCTTTCACTGTGTGGCAGAGGGCGGCTAAAGAGAATGCCAAGATGCGAGAGACGGAGGAGAAAATCCGCAAGGCCAAGGAAGCCAAGGAGAAGGCAGAGAGGGAGAAGAAAGAGAAGAAGGCTCGCCAGCTGGCCATCCTGGACATGAATGCAGGTGGTGGGTGTGTGTGTGTGTGTGTGTGTTTACGTGCGCGTGTGTGTGTGTGTGTGTGTTTGTGTCTATATATATGTGTGTGTGTGTTTGTTTGCTTTGATGCATTTTTGCCCACTTTTGCAATGTATACCCCTTGTAATGGATTTTTTAATTTATAGTGGTTGTATTTTTTAAAGAGGCCAGGCATGTTCTTGGCTTTTTCTTTCTTTCTTTTAAAAAGAAATCATCTGTATGATGTGCATCAGATGGTTGTAAGCGACAGAAATCAAAGCAAGTTTTGTTGGGAAGATAAAAAAGTGATAATGCTCATGGTTCAAAATAAGGTTGTAGCAGATTTCAGCTTTATTGTATGGACTTAAGTGACAGTATCCATCGTTGCTCTGATATGTAAAGGAAAACAGAAATCTTAGTTTATCACTCACTAAGTGTATGATTTTCATACTTTGACAACACATGCAGTGCTTTCTAAATTGTATTTGAAGTTAATACATTATGGTTATTTTTGTTATTTCATTTTATTCATTTATTCTTTTATATTGTGGATAGTGGAATTAGCATTCATATGCTTTTTTACATCCAGTACCCATGTGTATGCAGTTTTGTAAATTTTGTCATCTGTTCCCACCGGCACACAATGGCATACTCTTCCGAACAGCGGAACAGGTTTTAACATGTGCGCAAGATGTTCTGCTGTAAATTCATCAGCTGTTCTGTGTGTGCGTGTGTGTGTGTATGTGTGCGCGTGCATGCCTGCATACGTGCGTGTGTTGTTTTGCGTGCATGTTTTGTGTGCGTGTTTGTGCGTGTGTGTGTGTGTATGTGTGCATGTGTGTGTGTTGCAGACGATGACCAAGAGGGAGTGATGGATAACTTGCTGGAAGCCCTGAAGACTGGCTCAGCGTTCAACAGAGAGAAGAGAGATGGCAAGCGACGCCCACCACGATCAGGACGTAAGTGTTTCTGCTTCTCTTCTGTGTGCCGTCAGGAAGGCTTTCATTTGTAAAAGGATTTCTCATTGATGTTGAAGGTGTTCTGAGTCTGGACAAGATACCTGAGACAGTGGAGGGTATGTAGACCTTATTTAGACTGGTTTCCAATGTCTTCAGAAAATGGTTTCCAGTATCTTAAAAAAAAAAATGCTTCCTGTATTTCCAGAAAAAATGGCTTCCGCTGTTTTAAGAAAAAATGGCTTGCATTATCTTCCAAAATAATGGCTTTTCTATCTTCAGAAAAAAGGCTTCTAGTACTGTATCTTTAGAAGAAATAACTTGCACTATTTTCAGAAAAAAATCTTTTCCACTATCTTCAGAAAAAGATGGCTTCAGCTTTGTTTAGAGGCAGGTTAATGTGGCAGCATTAAAAATCTGACTTTTATCTCCTTTTATTGACATAACAGACCTCTCTATGAAAATCTCATAATTGATGAATCTTGGAGCTCTAGCAAAGGAACTAAAACACACACACACACACACACACACACACACACACATCATGTAGTTCCTGCTGTGGTTCCTATTGTTGATCCAGGCTTTTAATGTAGAGTGAGAGATGGGAAGATGGAACTGCTGTTTCTGTTCGGACAGTCACTCCATCATATATTCACATACACCTTTAGTATTCCTGAACTTCAGTGAATAGGGACAGTGATCAGAATTTGGCATTGCCCATTCTCACTGTGCTGAGTGCTTTGCCCTGCAGCCAGGAAGCCTGATCTGATGTATGCCTGGAGGAGCCGCAATGGCAGTACATCGTCCATTGCCTAGGTGACAAGGTGGCTCGTAGTGTGTATGTGTGCAGCAGTGCCTTGGTCTCTGTTTGTGCATGTGGCAGCTGATGGTGTGTCTGTCACACTGTTGTGGAGCTCCGTGACAACCGGCTCTGTCTGTGTGCTAACTGCTCGTCATCATTTTGTCATACATGTCTGTAACCACTCATTGTTTGACAAACGCATTACTGTTGTTTTTTTCTGCAAGAAATTCTGCAGAAAGCACGTTTTTGTGGAAGTGTGGGTGTTTATTTTTTTTTGGGGGGGATCAAAACAAATGACTTGGCATGAGTATAAGATTTGTGGATGAAACTCAAACTGTGTGATGTCTACCTTCAAGTCAAAAAGTTGACTCAAGTCATCATCATGATCAAAGTGTGTAGTGAACTGTTTTAACTGATATATATTTTGCAGAATACCACCATGGGAGGATTGAAAAAAGAGCGCATTAAAAAACCCTAGAAGTCTACATCAGATGGAAAAGGTTTTTGATGTGTGCACAAAACAATTATATTTGCATTCACACATAGGACCTGAGTTTGTAGTTTTTGTGGAGAACTTGCAGGGAAAGCAATTAGAATCAATAATAACTGCAGAGGAAACATCCCCTCAAATGGACAGGTCTGTGGTGACTCAAACCCACACTCTCAGGTTAATACAGGTCACGAGTCTGGTGCTTTAACCACTCTGCTCTTCTGCGCTGCCCCTTATTATGTGGGAATGTAACAGATAAACAGACTTTTATGCCAACTCATTCATACACACACACACAGACACATAGACACACCGACACTGACACAACACACACTGTCAGAGATACATCAGAGTTCTGTCTTGTATAACATTTTTTGGTGTTGTAGTGTTTTGTAACTCATCTTCGGAATATTTGTCTTCGTTGTTGTTGAGTCTGCTTGCTTTCATATCTTAACTCCTAGTATATTTCATCCAAAATACAGCAGTAGTTTCTCATGTGCGAATCAACAATGGATGATTGCAGTTGCCCCTTTGCTTATCTTCATCACTGCCTTCAGGCAGTGTGTGCAGAAGGCTACAGCCTGTGTTCTTACAAAACCATACAAAAACAATGACAGATCATATCCATTTTGAAGCAAGGCTCCCTGCCTGTGTTTTTTACAAAACTATACAAGACATGACAATACATTTTGATTTTGAAGCAAGGCTACAGCCTGTAGTGTTACAAAACCATACAAGACATGACAGATCATATCAATTTTGAAGCAACAACACTGTTTTTCTGCACGTGAATGTATTAGACTCAAATCTGTACTTTTCTTGTTGCTAAAAAAAGCATTCTCTCTAACATTACTCAGGGGTTTAGACTGTCTCTTACTATGTAGTCAAGTCACCAGGGTGTTGTTTCTTGAGCCTCAAGATATCAGAAAAACCCTTGAGCTGGCAAAGAATCTGTGGCTTGGACACTGTCATGTGGAATGCACTGCAGAGATCGACTTGTGTGCTTGTTCAGGAAATCTTGCAAAATCTCTGTTCTGTGTCATGTGTGTGTGTGTGTGTGTGTTTGCGTGCGTGCATGCATGCGTGCGTGCATGTGTGAGTGTGTGTTCTTGTCTTGTGTGTGTGTGTGTGTGTGTGTGTGTGTGTGCATGCGTGGGTGTTCTTTTCTATGTCTGTGTATTTTTGTTGGTGTTGAACTCACCTTCTTTTTTCTGTGCATTCCTCTTCTCTTCAGTCTTTCTTCAGTAATTAAAGCTGAAGTCTTGGCAGCTGGAATATGGAAAAAATTTATGTATTGCACAAGGTGTGCATATAGTGTTAGTCATTGGATTTTTCCTGGCAGATTTTTTTCTCAAGGTTTTTTTTTCTGTGCTAAAGATTTTGTTGTTGAGTGGAGTTTTTCGTGTGCAAGTGCATTGTTACATACATAACAGCCGTGGCAGGCAGCCGATGTTGTTGTCTTTATTCTTGTGGGGGAATCTTGTTATCATTGTTGTAAAGCTTGTTGTTTGGGCTTAATGTTGCTCTCTGTCTTTACCTGTGGAAAAAAAATGTCTACATTGTCATATATCTCAAGCGTTCCATTCTGGAATGAAAGGTTATATAAATGATGAGCTTTTTATAGGTGTTGAAAGTAGTACTGATTTATAGGTCTTGGTGTGAGCACACATACATGCACATCAAATAAAGAAGTGCTAGTTTATACAATGCACATCAAATAAAGAAGTGCTATTTATACATGCACATCAATAAGAAGTGCTAGTATAGGCTACAGCACTCAAATAATTATCGAAGAACATGACCATATACCCCCATGTACTGGAGTACAACATTTTGTCCATCAGATGCACTAAACATCTGTCTGCGAAATTTTGGCCAAATACATTCTGGACTATCAATACTGTTGAAGAACATAATTATTTCCCCTCTCTTCAGAAAAAAAGCATCTTTATTATAATATCTGTAATAATAAGGAAAAACTTGACAGATACAATTATACTTTGACAGTATAGTGTCGAAAAAGGAAAAAAATACCAGAACAACAAATGCAGCTGTGGGCTGTTTTGTAAACCAGAAATGGGGCTGATTTTCCATAATGCATAAAAATGTCTTGAATGTGGTGATGTAGTCCTTACTGTTAATTGCAGCTTTTTGCAGGGCTGAAATATCACATTTCCATCTATGTTCTTCTATAGGTTGTATATTTTTGTGTCAAAACATGTTATAAAAATCAGAAAAAAGATGTTGCATAGGTGATATAACCCACAAGACTACAATTGTTTCAATGGGATTAAAAATGTTATTTCTCTATTATTATAACTAAATGTACATTAACAGGCGAAGATGTGAACTTAACAAGGCTAGATGTGAACTTAACAAAGGTAAGAAAGTGAACATAACAACTTAACAAGCTTGTTCTGTGTGCCTTCTTGTAACTTGTGGTGTGTACTGCAGATCTGCAAATCTACCATGCACATGCATGCACTCATGCACGTGCCCAGACACACACATACCACACACTTAAAATGTTGACTAGACCCGTTTCCAATAACTCTTGAAAAAAATTTTCGTTCTCTCCTTGAGCCGAGAGCGGATGATCACGGACTGAGGTGTAAACATATCAGAAGTGGACCAGCCCACCATTTCCTGCACTGAGGGGGGGACAATCAAACTAGACAAACTGGTCTGCAGTGAAGCCTGCACAGAAGGGTGAGGCGGCCCTAAAACCACATGCAAACAGCAATGCGGCAACAGCTAGCAGTGAGATGAAGCAGAAGTGGGGAGAAATGATGACACTGTGTTGAAATGCTTGGAGTGGAGGGACTCCCCCTCCCTTGTCAAGACATACGTAAGTCAGCTTGAGGGGTGATGTGTGTGTATTAGTGTGTGTATGTGTAATTTAGTGTGTAGTGTGATATTGTGTGTGTGTGGGTGTGTGTGTGTGAGAAGAGAGATGGAGATGAAGAGAGTAGAAAGTGAGAGAAGAAGGAAGAGGAGATAAAGAGAGGTGTTTAGTAGTGTGTTTGAGAGGTACACAGAGAGAGAAACTGTTTAATGGCTTGGCTAGGAAGATATTTTTCACTGAGAATTGAAATTTGCAAGCACAAAAGTTTGCAGTTTTATCACATAGAGTTTTTATCATGTTTTGTAAAATGTTGATCATTCATATTTGATTGGTCCTGAGAGATTCATAGACTGAAGTCAATATAGGCCTTTATGTCTGTCATACAAATTGTCTGAAAGTGAACACTGTCTGTTTCAGTAGCTTCCTTAGAATAGGAATTTTATGTGTACTAAGAACAGAAATACCGTGTCGTTTCTTTCTTTGTGGTCCAAATAATCAGTGAAAGTATTCATGGATGGAGGGTGGGTTCCAAGATTAAGGGTTTGGTATTTGTTCCGAGGAAGTGTCGCGTGGGAATGTCCATAATATAGGATACTGTTGTTCTCCCAGTTTTTGATGCCTGGAAGGCCTATTGTATTTGCTGTGCTAGTGGCATGTTCTTGACAGTATTGTTGTAGTACATAGAGACTCGTGTACAAGAGTCGAGCTTCAGGCTTCTATTGAGAAAAAACATTATCAATTTTCTGAATACTCATTTTGGGGTCTGGTGTGTTGTGTGATAATGTTAAGGTTTGGGTCAATGTCACCTCCTCTGTTATTTTAGAAAAATATGACTTTTTTTCTGTTGGCCATGATTTTTCATGCAGAGACTAGATTAGATTTTAGTCTTTATCATTATTGTCACATGCTAAGTTTTGTCTTCAGCTTATTATTGTCATTTGCTAAGTTTGTCTCCAGATTATTATTGTCATATGCTAAGTTTGTCTCCAGATTATTATTGTCATAGGCTAGGTTTGTTGTTTTTACATGCCGATTGTGTTTGCTTCTTGATATGTTGATGGATGATCTGTATCAGGAAGGACTGTTGGTAGCAACATAACTGTCAGTGCCTACTCTGTGATAAAGACACTTTCCTCCAGACACTTACTGCATGAGCGTGAAAGGATCTCTGCCTAGGTAGGGCAACGGTGCCGGGAAAACTTCCTCAGATCTGGTCTGAAGTACGAGGTGTTATTAGGTGTTACTTTGAACTCTCTGTCAAATCACTTTGCTTTTTAATTGTAACAAATCGTTTTGGGTTTGTTTTCTTCAAATAGACTCCATGTTTTTATATGTTTTATGTTTGCTTGTGCATGTTCCAAAACTTTATAAGACAAAGAGTGTTAAGTATTGTTGTCGGTCTCTTGTTCACTGCCTGAAAGTACATGGCGTGAATTGTTGTAAAGACTCTATGGTGGAATAATAAGTTGATGGGAGTGACCACATCACTTCCTAATTAATTAGATATTTTTGTTATGCTGATACTGGCTGTCAGGTTGCCATAAACTTCAGTATCTATTTCTGTTCCTGGACATTTCCTTTTGGAAAACACATTTTCTGGGAAATTTTTTATCAATAGTGCTTGACAAGAATGGTAATAATCAGTGTCATGATGTAGGACCAGTATGGTACCAAGTTGCCACATGTTTATAATGCTGTTTTAAGCATTACTAGGAAAGAGCCAGGCATAGCTGCCATTCCCCAAAGGTTTTTTTCCCTATCCTGTGTCAGACCTGCAGGATTAGAATGTGTTTGTGTGGACATTGGCAAGGTCAGAGACCTCACAGGGATTTTGGGGGCTCTTTTAGTAATGTAGGTACTTGGTAATCCTGGGTTAGATGTTGCTCCTTTTCTATCTCTAGCTTTATTTCTCTTGTTTCTGTTTTTTGTTTATTTTTTAGTTTGTTTGTTTGTTGGATTTTATTTTGTTTGGGAGGTTTTCAGCCTTTATAGTACATTACCCTGCCACCCCCCCCCCCCTCAATTTTTTCCTCTTGCTGTTAATGAAGTATTATCTGAGGTGTTTCACTGTGGCGAGATATTTTAAGCTGTAGGTTAAGCACAAGCTGCCCATTCTGCAATGTTTTTTGCCTGCTTCATTATATTAAACTTTCAGCAGAACGTTATTGCTTTTTTGTAAGATTTGGAGAGCAGGGGAGAAGCTGTAATTGTGGAATAAGAAGTTCAGCAGAAAGACTGACGTTGTCAACACAGTGTAGTGTCATGTAGTAGTCAGATGGAGTTAAAAAGTTCAAAGATTCAGATCAGTATTGCAAAAAAAATGTCCTTTCGCAACTTCTTGTTTTGCTTTCTTTTCTTTTTTTTGTTCCATTTAAAAAAAAAAAAGTTTTTCTATTTTGCTCTTTTGACGTTCTGGTTGCTGTGATGTTTGGCAGGGTAGGTAAATTTGACAGGTTGGGTACTGAGTGCCATGTCATGACACTGGGTTGTGACAGCCCTATCATTACATACAGCCTTAGATGTAAGAGTTAACAGAGCTGCAGTTAGCCACCACAGCTCATGGACAGTCAGTGTTTTTGCAACAGGGTCTGGTCATCAGGTGATAACCCTGTGTAGAGTGAATGTAGCACTCACTTTCCCCCCGCCAAGGTTAAGCAGCATCAGCATGGCTACCAATTGGATGGGTGACCATTTGTGCACCTTGGCATCAGTACAGTCCCCCAGTTGTAAATGGGTACCTGCCCTCTTTAGGGTCAGGGTAGGTAAAGTAGTGAAGGAGAGGAGATGGGCGCCGCCCTCAACATGCTGGCCCCTACAGAAGTGAGTCTCTGATGCCTCGTTTTCGTATGACTACCTAGGTTATGGGACACCTGTACGTTTTTACCTTTTTAGAGTTGAATGTGACATAGGGCAGCAATTGTGAGGCAGGTCTGTTTCAGGGTCCAACATGGTCATTGTGGTAGATTTCCACTTCTTTCATCATCATCATCATCATCATCATGATCATCATCAACTGATCGATTTACAAGCAAGAAATATGAAAGATTTTTATTTTATTTTATGAAACTACATCAGTGCAGGGTCAAAATGTAAATGGCTGTGTTTTGATGTAATAAATGAGTATATTTTGGTGACCTGGTTAATGTGACCGGCATGATAGGCAGTGCTGACAGGGTTTTATACAAAGCTGTTTTATAGATCAGTACATGGGAATTGTCTTCATGACCGACATGTTTATTATAGAATTATCCTCATGGCAAAGGTTTTTCAAGTCTCCTTTCGTTTCTTGTGAAGGTAGCACTTTGAAGCTAAGAGGGAAGATAATAGGAAGATACTGGAAGCCTATCAGGTCAGTATGACTAAGGCCTCAGTCCTTGTTTGCCTCCTGGGTGTCTGCAGAATTGTTTAACTTATCCCTGTGAATAGAATGGGTTCATGGTATATTATACATATCATGCGTCTGTGCGTTAAAGGCATTCTTTATCGTCAGTACATTTTGACTTTTCCACACACGGTAGGGGATTCAGCAGTGCTGATGTGGCATTGAATGTATGCCTGCCTGCTTGATTTTCTGTTCTGTAGTGTTTGAAAAGCTGTGAAGTTTTAATTCCCTGCAATGTATTTTCATCCTTAAAAAAATCAATTTCATCCTTAAAAAAATTGTGTACATTGTTTTTTCTTCATGTATTGCGGTGAAGTGTATCATACAACATGTATGGTGATGCCTAGTGTCTTTGCTTGTACACGGAGAGAGAGCATCACAGGGGCATCACCTCACTGTTTTTTGTTTTATTCTTTTGTCTGTGAACATATGTATTTGTTTCTGTTTGAGAACATTTTTTTCTCTTCACAATTCTGCCAAGAACCCTTGCTTGTGTGGGTTATTTAATTGTGCCAAATAGACGTGGTACATGTACATGATTTGTTATCATTTTATTTAGAAGACAAGACAAGCACTCAGTGTAGCAACCAGGATCTGGCTTTGGGCAAGGCTTGAACTCAGAACCTCTGATTTTAGGCTGGTGTGCAACCTGTAGACCACTAGACTGTCTTCCCCATATGTATTTTTTTGGTTTTGTCTTCTTTTGTTACAGTTTCATCTTGTTTTCATCTGTTGCAAAGTCACATGCGTTTCACTGTTTTTTCATCTCATGTGTGTGTGTCTTTGCTTTAACGTCTATCCACTAAAAAGTTACTTTAGATTGGTTTCTTCATGGAATTGAGTTCCATATTCTGCACACTGGACTCTCATTATGGATGAAAACTCCACAATTCATATACTGTAGTGTATTTTTCAAATGGGATAGTGCATTCCATACACTTTTTCTATTGAAAACAAATATTCCAAACATTGCACTTTCTTTTTAAATCAGAACCTCACATTCCATATACTGTATTTTCTGCTATATTGATCAACAGCCACTTCACATTCCAGGCACTGTACTTTCCTATTCCATTACAACTGTATACCAGCTTATTCAGTCCTTTGAAAGTGTTGTCATTCTGCTTTACACTAATCATTCTCCTCCATCCTGTCCCCCCAAAAAAAATCAGATACTCTAAATTTTGAATTTACTGAAACCCACAAAACTTTGTTGTGTAAATAAATTGACAAATGCTGACAGCCTTGATGTGTAAACCTTGCTTCTGACATTGACCATTGTTTGGTAAATGGCACACTACTGTTTAACAGTGTGAATAGAATCATGTTTGAAATGTGAACACCGTCCCTTCATTTACTCGATTGTTCACAGGCATTTGTGGGCGTTTGTTCAAATGCATTGCATACCTCACTTGTATCTCATCACTGCTGCTGTGTTTATTTTTGTGCAGACTCTGAGTTAAGGAACATGCAACATTCTTTGATCATATACATGTATCTTACAGTTTGTTTCCCCAAGTGCTGCATATGTGCATTTATACCTGTATTTTTTTTATAGTTATGACAGGGTTTGTATAGAAATCGAGATTAAAACCTCTCTTTCAATGCCTTCAACATTTTTCTGAATAACTAGGATAGTATTCAAAAGCCGGCTTGCCAACTTCGTTGGACTATGTGTCTACTAGCAACTGCAAGAAATAACTCAGTCCTAATCCTTTTCTAAGTTCATGTTTTCTCAAATTGTCCTTCTGCATCTGGCTCAAATAATAGGCCCCCTCTTGGTATATCAGTGTTCTGCTACTTAAGCTTTGTTCACCGCCTTTTGGATGAAAAGAAACGAGTTTAGATGACGATCACGGCAAAGTAGATCTTGAGAGAACTGGGGCCCAACAATTTAGCCAGCGTGAAATGGACACTACTTGTGTTCATCACTCACATTGCGCCTCCCCTGCTGAAAGTGAAGGAGGTGACAGCCCTGATACTACTTTCATGGTCAGCAGGGCTGCAAACAATATGGTATGGCATGGTAACTGGATCACAACACTGTAAGTGGAGGTGACAGCCCTGATACTGCTTTTGTGGTCGGTAGGGCTACAAACAACATGGTATAGTATGGCACTGCACCTCCCTCATGGAGGAAATAGTTTTGCTTTCTTTAAACTGTTGATGCTTTCACTCTATCTAATTTTAGGCAGAAGGGTTTTTGTTTTTAAAGTTTAGAATTGCATATATTTTGAGAATTGTACAACTCGAATGTTTCATTACTCACATGTATTCTTCTCTCTCCCTACATGATGTTTTTAGTGGATCTATAATTTACAACAAAACACAAGTGTTGCTGAGTACACAGTTATTAATTTTTGTCATGAAAAAGAAATATGAAGCATTGCACAAATCAAAGTGTTCCTTCAAAGTGAGCAGTTTTAAATTGGTGTTGAGTTTTTATTCTTTTTGTGATTTTATATATTTTGTCAGTTCTCAGTTGGTGTCTCGAGGGGCAGAATTGAATAACAATTTCATCATAGCAGTAATGTAAAGAAGAATTTTGTGCATGCACATGTCAGGAAGAAAATAGGTTGAGTTTGACTCCTCTGTTCTGTGAGGAAGACAGAATGAGAAAGATGTGTGTGGGTGTTACCCTGATGTGTGTGGGTGTTACCCTGATGTGTGTGGGTGTTACCCTGATGTGTATGTGGGTGTTACCCTGATGTGTGTAGGTGTTCTTACCCAGATGTGTGTGGGTGTTCTTACCCAGATGTGTGTGAGTGTGGTGTTACCCTGATGTGTGTGGGTGTTACCCTGATGTGTGTTACCCTGTGTATGTGGGTGTTACCCTGATGTGTGTTACCCTGTGTATGTGGGTGTTACCCTGATGTGTGTGTTACCCTGATGCGTATGTGGGTGTTACCCTGATGTTTCTGGGTGTTCTTACCCAGATGTGTGTATGTGGGTGTTCTTACCCAGATGTGTGTATGTGGGTTTCACCCTGATGTGTATGTGGGCGTTACCCTGATGTGTATGTGGGTGTTACCCTGATGTGTCTGTGGGTGTTACCCTGATGTGCCTGTACACTTACATATCACTCTCATGACTGTGGGTCTGTCTTTCAGTGTATCCACTTTCCATATCATGACTTTCTGTCTTTCAGTATGCCTTGCATAGTGTATCAGAGTGTAATGATGGAAGCGCAATCATGTATTTGGTTGACGCACACTTAATGCTTCCAGTTGCCATTTTCCTTCATTTTGTATAACATTTGCCATTACCGGCTAACTCTATTTTTGATACTGTATTCACTGTATGTATTGGTATCGTTTAATATGCTGCATTTAAAAAAAAAAAAAGTGTATACTATACCCCTGAAATGAATGATATTAAACATAAGTGATATAAAAAAAAAATGGAGATACTCAGCTTGTGGTATGAATAAAGGAGAGTAAAGGCTTATTAGTGAACAACCGAGGAGTGAAGCTGTGAAGATGACTACTGACTGAAGGTTCTAGTGTTGCTGCATGGAGACAGAACTATGAGCTATAAGTTATAAGCAAGGAGAGGCACACTATGGGCACACACATTGACAGCTGTCACTGTGAACACTAGCACTGTTTGTGACTCCTGCCTGCACGCAGAGTATTGCAGTAACCTTGACATAAATGTTTCCACTGGCGTTTGGGCACATGAGAAGCATTCCTAATGACTAACCTGTCTTATTTTTTTGTTTGTTCGTTTATGCCAATCATTTCATGGATGTATTTTGGTACACTATTTTACGCTATCATTTGTTGTGACGTTTCCATTTTCTTGTGTTTTTATTTTTCTCTGTTACTTTTTGTTTGTTTGTTTCAGTGTTATAATGTATGTCTGTCAGTTGGTGTGTTTTACATTCAAAAAGATGTGCCAAAAATATATTCAATTTCATAAACCATATAGTTTTTAAAACTAAAAGTAAATCTCCATTTCATAAGCATAGATTTCAAAACAAGTTTTTTAAGTTCAGAAACAGATCAGCTAGACGCTATATATGACGCTCCACCACAAAATGCGTCGCTTAGCACATAACCCACTTTTCGCTAGAGGCCATTTAATGCAGGTGGGGTCAAGTTGGCAATTTTCAGATTTTGATCGATTATAAAACTATAGACCTTATTCTACCTTGTATTGAAATATCAAGTTGTAATTTTGTATCCTTTTACTTCTAAACGTTTTTCAAAAATGCTCAAGCCCTCATTCTGACCATTTATTATAATGCTAAACTTGTCTATTTCTCGTTTTGTCATTTCCTGCAGTCTATCGTTTCAGCTTGTAATAACTGTTAATAGAATTGTCTGATTTTCAATCTGGTTTTTTTTTTATTGTATAGCTATTTCATTGCAGATTTTATTTAATAAAATGTCAATAACTAAAAATTGACCTCTGGTGCATTGCGACTCCTTATGGGGTGGAGTGTCACATATGGGAAAGTGCCACTAACAGGTTAACCCTAGACACTATAAAAGAGAGTGCCACGAACAGGTTAGTGTGGTGATAGATTGAGGAGGATTCTTTTATGGTTTAAACGAACCGTTAATGCTGTCAACATTTTCACCAAGTAATACACCCAGGCCCTGACTATTCTTTTGGTCAGTGTTGTTCATAATGATACATGCTGCAGTGAAGTGAAATCAGGCTGTTGTCTTCATTGGCTGGGTTGACAGCCATGGAATGAAAGGGAATGCTCAAGTTGTGTCTGTTGGTCTGGATGTGGAGAAAAACCATCTTTGCTCCGTCCCTCTTTCTTCAACACTGCCAGAGTGCAGGATATTTCTGCATTGATACTGCCAGAACTGGTGGTTTAATTAATTATGTGTGTGTGGTGTGTGTGTGGTGGGTGTGGTGTGGTGTGGGTTCTGTCTTCTTCTGTGCTGTGTCTCTATCTATCTATCCCTTAGTCTGGCGACTGTGGGGACACTCCTAAAGACTTGACAACCAGTCCCCCTCTCTCTCTGTTCTGCCTTTCTCAAAATTTTGTTGAGTTCTAGGCTTGCCATTTGTGGATGTTGTCCTCTCATCTCTTCCTTGGCCTGCCTCTTTTTCTCCTCCTTGGACAGTGCCTTGCAGTATTGTTTTTGCAAGTCTATTTGATCTTGTGGCATGCCTGTACCATTTAAGTTTTCGCTTCTTTACGATTGATAGAAAATTTTCGTAGGGACCAATGGCAAACCATTATGTGTGTACATTGTGTGTTTTCAGAAGGAGAGACATGGTAGATTGGAAAAGAAAATTGTATTCTCTCATTAAAAATATTCTCTTGATTTAATTTGGTTTTTAGCTTTAGAAAACCATATCCTTGTGTCCTTTAATAGTTGTTTCATGTGTGATTGAGAAATCTAGAGAAAAACATGATCAGAGTGTTTCACACTGTATATCAACAAAGTTTGTATGAAGCATGAGTTTGTATTTAAACCCAAAAAACTAATGAATTAATACACTAACACGGCAATATCAGTAGGAACATATCAAAACTGTTACTACTTTATGTTTATCATAAGAACTCTCCTCTTCAATCTGTGCTATCTGGTGAATATTCAGTTGCTGGCTATGTACTGGTTTTTATCATCCTTATTTTTTTTAGCATGAAAGCTGTAGCTATTTGATGACTTCTGTCTGATAAGAATACACTTGTAGATTCCACAATTATATATATTAAAAATTATATCTATATATTATATATATATGTAATGAAAAAACGGATGGATTTTTTGTCACATGTGTGTGTGTAAATGGTGTGTATGTTCTCAGTATATTAGATGTCAAATATGTTATTAAGTGATACCACTGTTGTCATGCATTCCTTTGTAGCTGATACAGTGTGTGTTTTTTAGGTGATTAAAAAAACAACCCTTTCATGAAAACTTTCATATTGAGTGAATTGGATATTATCATACGCAGACAATGCTGAAGTGATTAAGCAGCAATTTCAAATAGAATGATCTAGCTTCATATTGAGAGACAACTCCGGTGATATGTTTTTTGTGTTGGGTGTGTGGTGTGTGTGTGTGTGTGTGTTGTGTGTGTGTGTGGCGTGTGTGTCCCTGACAGTTGACATAGACAGAATAATTCCCCTATAATGGAACAGTGTAAGCCAAGTCACTGCGAAAACAAGAACTGGAATATGTAGCGATTGTAACACAAAATAGAATGGCAAACTTCAAGTTAAAAGTCTGTACAATCAGTGATTCAATGTCTGCTAAAGAAGGAAAGAGAACTGAGATCAGTTTTCAAGTTACCTTTTTCTCCCTTCAGATTTGGAGGGGGTGTGGGGTGAAAGGCCCTTCATGGATCACCATTTCTTTGTTTTATAAAGGAAAGAAATTCCACTAAAGAACCATAAAAAATGGCGTGCACTGTCTTTAGTATGTTTAGCTTCTTTCTCTTGGGTAATGAATTCAGATGTCAGCAGGGTATTCTGTAGGCACTAACTAAGCCACACCAGCACTAGGCATATGTTTCACCAAAAGTAGAACTCTTTTAAGTACAATTGAAGTTGCAAGAAAAATTAAGGAAAACAAAAATAAAAAAATGAATAATAGATCATTTGTGTTGATTCTATTCAAATCAGTTCTGTGTTACACAGGCACGTGATGATGATATTCTATTCATTAAAATACTGATATAAAGACTTTATTATCTTAAAAGAAAGATAGATATTCTTCATACAGAAAGTAATTGTTTTGTAAAAGCAATCCAGAATTAACATGAAAACTATTGTTTTTTTCATGTTGTTCAGGTCAATTTTCAGTAACCTGAATACTTCATCTTTCTTTACACAATCTATATTCAGATGTCATTTTCACCAACGCTTAATTTTCTTTTCATATTTCTACATTTGTAAGGGAAATTTTTACCCCCCAAGATTAATTTTTGTTTACCCACTCCATTCTATTTATTGGCATTGGCTAGCAGAGGAAATATGTCAGTCCACAAGGCAAATGCCCAAGCCCTCATGAAACATTTGTGTTGTTGACTATAAACTGTCATGTGACTTGCACATTCCATGCACATGGCGTCAGTTGGTCCCATACCTTCCCTGTTCTCTATGAAAGAAGAAAGACATTCTCATGAGCTACATGAAGTCATTCACACAGCCAGGCACTGAAAAGCAGTGATACATGTCATCTCATCTGGGTGTACTAAGGTTTGCCATGATTCATTTGTCTAGTGAGTGAGTGAGAGAGCCCTGGGTTACTCCCAAAACAACTGAGAAAAAAAAACAACTACTTAAAGTTTTTTTTTTCCAGAATTTTCTTAAATGTATTCCAGTTTTTCCTATTCAGAATTCTCAAAATTGACTTTGGTGCTTTTATTTTTCCTTGTTGGAAGAAAATTGAAAGTAACGAAGAAAAAAAAGTTGATATGAATATATTTCTGTAAAGACAGTGATTAACAGTCAGTCCTTTGACCATGATAAGTGCTTCATGTTCCTATAAAATCTGCCTGCCTTGACCAGAGTAAATTTGTTTTATATCATAGTCTTGTCAATGATGTAGCTTGGACGATATGATTTTATAAATGATGTATGTGGAAAACGTTTCCTTTGTTGAGATGATATAGATTAGTGGTTTATTTCAACACTTTTGGCAAATTTGTTTGAACACTTTTGACAGATCTGTAGCTTTTAATATATTTCAGTCATGCGGTTTTTTGATCAGGCATGCTTGTAGAGCTTTTTTTT
>CM060326.1:48688802-48693802 GCA_030674155.1 Stramonita haemastoma | reverse complement strand
GTGTGCCTTCACATACGGGGCCTTGGTTTATAGTCCCAACCGAAGGACTGTGTGTGTGTGTGTGTGTGTGTGTGTGTGTGTGTGTGTGTGTGTGTGTGTGTGTGTGTGTGTGTGTGTGTACGTGTGTATTTATGTCTGTGTGTGTGTGTGTTTGTGTGTGTGTGTGTATGTGTGTGCGTGCGCGCGCGCGTGTGAGAGATAAATAAATAGATAAATTTATTTAGATGGATAGATAGATAGATGGATAGATAGATAGATAGATAAATAGAAAGATAGGTAAATAGTTTAGATTAGATAGGATAGATAGATAGATAGACAGATAGATAGATAGACATACAGATAGATAGATAGCGAGCTAGACAGACAGAGAGACAGACAGAGACTGAGAGAAAAGGAATGAATGAACATTTTCAGGGGGGGGGGGGGGGGGATAAGCACAATGGTGACTTTTCTTATCTATCTATCGGTCAGAAAAGAAGTAAATCAATCAACCAATCACTCAATTAAATAATCAACCGACGAAAATTTTAATGTCTAAGAAATTGGGGAAAATAGTATTAACATGAATTAACAAGAAAGAAAGAAAGAAAGAAAGAAAGAAAGAGAGAGAGAGAGAGAGAGAGAGAGAGAGAGAGAGAGAGAGAGAGAGAGAGAGAGAGAGAGAGAGAGAGAGAGAGAGGAGAGAAAACAGACAGACGACAGACAGACAGACAGACCAGACCAGACACAGACAGACACAGACAACACAGACACACACACACACACACACACACACACACACACACACACACACACACACACCACACACACACACACACACACACACAGAGAAACAGAGAGACAGACAGAAACTGGAACACAATGATGCCTGCACAACTGACTCCTCTCTCACACAAACAAACACAAAGACAAAGTGAATACCCTTCCGACTCCTGCTTGCTACCTTCAGAGAGATAAACCCCCATGGCTAACAAACTGAGAGGCAGTGAAGAAGAAGAAGAAGCTAATCTAACCTTGCCAAGAGACTGGCCAAAGCGTCAGCACGATTTGAGCATCATAGAACTCAGCGCCAACAAGATCAGTTGAGGGCTAATCATTACTCCATCTCTTCCACCCAGCCCTGACTTGAGGTTAGGATGTAGTGAACTGGCCAGGTCATTCACCTCGGGTCTGTTATCAGTGTAAATAACTAGCTACCAGAGCAGCGAAACAACAACCACGA
Organism: Stramonita haemastoma; assembly: GCA_030674155.1. Lineage (NCBI taxonomy): Eukaryota > Metazoa > Mollusca > Gastropoda > Neogastropoda > Muricidae > Stramonita > Stramonita haemastoma. The sequence continues at coordinate 48,692,580 of CM060326.1, read as the reverse complement.
CAGTAACAACCACCACCACAACACTCTCCTCTACAGTATGGTTTCTTCTTGTGTGTTCTAGTTCTTCTTCGTCGTCGTCGTCGTCTCTTCTTCTCTTCTTCTTCTTTGTCGTCGTCGTCGTCGTCGTTATCGTCGTCGTCGTCGTCATCATCATCATCATCATCATCATCATCTCATCATCATTCATCATCATCTTCTATCATCTCATCATCATCTCATCATCATCTTTCGTCGTCTCGTCGTCGTCGTCGTCGTCCTTCTTCTTCTTCCTCTTCTTCTTAGTCGTCGTCGTGCGATGTTCCTGCTGTTAAGACCTGACAAATCAAACCCAGTCCATCCGACTTCGGCATGGGAGAGATTTTTTTTCTGGAGAAAAAAAAGGCAAGAGAATAAACCAAGAAGGCAGAAAGAGACAAGAAGGAGGTGACAGGAAAAAAAAAGAAAAAGACAGAAACGAAGATAAAATAGAACAACACGTTCTATTCCGACAGAAAACTTGTATGCAGAAAGAACAGTTTCCACGAAACAAGAAGATAGGCCAGGCTCCTGCATGCTGTTGTCTATTCCATCTTCCAGCGACACGGATCTTGAGGGTTGTGTGGATCCAGAAAGAAGAATCCATTCCGTAGATATCAGCGAGGTCTGAGCTCGAGAAACTAGGCATCGAAACATTGAGTTGTTCGTGCTTCATCGTCGTCGTATCATCATCATCATCATCATCATCACCATCACATCCATCATCACCTCACCATCATCATCACCATCCATCATCATCATCATTATCATCTGGCGTTGTGCAAGCTGTGTGCTGAATTTTTAAAGTGTCAAAATCATCATGCCATACGAATGTCTTCTGCCATCAGATTAGTAAAGAAAACTATGAGAAAAGAGTAGTGTTGAAATAGTCACGTAACAAGATCCAGTAGCATAGTTAAAACACGTTTTCTTCAAGGCGAGTTTTTGAGGGAGAGGGGCAGAAGGGTAGACAGAGAAACGGTAGACCACTATCATGTAAATAAACACGAAAATCATTTATAGCGACCCGGTTTTTGGCACACAACCGACATACATGTAAGAATCTGGTCAAGAGCACTTCCGTGCGGCACTACAATAACTCTGGAAGGGGCTAAGTGAGAAAGACGAAAAGAAATGCAGTGCTGATAAGTCAGCCTATACATGGTTCTGGTAGTCAGCTGAACTAAACTCTATATGAATGGAAACTTTACTGAAATTACCAACAAACCCAATACTGCAGGTATACCAGTTTGGCCCTAAAGGGGGCAGAGGGAAAAATAAAAAAAGAGATTAAGTTGAAACGTAACTCTATCAATCAATCAACCAATGCAGTACTGCACACACACACACGCACGCACACACACACACACACACACACACACACACACCACGCACGCACGCACACACGACACACAACAACAACATATCATACATACATACAAACATACATACATACCATCAATCATCCATAATACATATACATACATCCACACACATCACTCATACATACATACATACAAACATACTTCAATACAACATACATACATACATACATACATACATACATACTACATACATACATACATGACATACATATCATACATACATACATCACATGCATGCATACATACATACATCACATACAAACATACATCCATACACACACATACATACATACATACATACATACATACATACATACATAACATACATACATACATACAACAATACATGCACTACAAACATCATTCATACACACACATACATACATACATACATACATACATACATACATACATACATACATACACATACAACACACATACATACAACATACATACACATACATACATACATACATACATACATACATACATACATACATACATACATACATACATACCATACATACATACATACATACATACATAAAGTTTTTTTTTTTTTTTCTTCGGCTGGAGCTCCAAAGTTCACGAAAGGTAAGACTGCGCAATGGACCGACTGCCCACCATTATCAAGGTAACTGCATTCCGAATTCCGAGATAAATAAACATAATTAACAGATATAGATAGAGAAAAAAAGAAAGAATAAAGGTAAGAAGGACAAAAAAAATACCACAGAGAGTAAATGCATAGAAATGGATTAGTACATAAAGTGTATGATTTTCAACGTAAAAAAAAAAAATCATGGCTTATTAGCGTTTCCAAGTAAAACGATTACACCACACATAATCATATTGCAAATAAAAACAAATTCGTAACGACAATACCATTTTTGTAATTGAAATAACTGATGTAATTTCTGAGGAGGGTCAGGTTCTGAGTCCGTTCATTATTGCTGTAATATCGTATGTTGCGTTGGCAGATTGCGTTTGTGCCAAGCTGTGTTTCAGCCCAGTTGATCTGGATGGATATATATATATATATATATATATATATATATATATATATATATATATATATATATATTATATTATATATATATATATAGGCTCACATACACACACGTACGCGCACGTATACATACACGTGCGCGCATACTAGCTTACTCAAGTTCATCTTTTTTTCTTTGTTGTATTATATATATATATATATATATATATATATATATATATATATATATATATATGTATATATATATATATATATATATATATATATATAAATACATACCTACTCTTATATATGTATATATATATATATATATTATATATATATATATATATATATATATATATATATATATATATATATATATAATTCAATAAGTTTCTTATGGTTAGATCTGTTTTCTCCTTGTACCATTCATTCAATTTTAGAAACACATTTATATTCACTTCTATCTCCTTCTCATGTCTTGTCTAAAATCGCTTTTTAGTTGATAGACGTTAAAGAGCACACACACACACACACACACACACACACACACACACACACACACACACACACACACACACACACACACACACACATACACCCGCGCCGCGCACACACACACACACTCTCGCACACACGCACGCACACACGCTCGCACACACGCACGCACTCACGCACGCACGCATGCACGCACACATTTTCCATTACAAAACATATGCAACAGACAGTATAGTTGTTTTACATTTAATTCTGTGTTTTTTTCATCTGAGAAATCACAAGATGCTGTTGTAATCCACTGTGGAATCAATGATTCAAAGAAAAGAACTCAGAACTTTGCAATAAAATGTTTATAAAATGTGGATCGGTGGTCTAGGTGGTAACGCGCCTTGCCTAGAAAGCAAAAAGTCGGGTCGGAGTGTGCGGTGGTTTGTACCCCGTTTGGGCCCAAAACTTTTCCCCTATCCATTAGACCCTGAGTGGTGGTCTGGGCGCTAGTCTTTCAGATGAGACGAAAAACCGAGGTCCCGTGTGTTACAATATTTAGCGCACGTAAAAGAACCTACGGCAACAAGGGGGTTGATCCCGGCAAAATTTTGTAGAAAAAAGCCACTCTGATAGGGAAACAAATACAGTTGCATGTGGGAAAAAGAAAAAAAAATATGGGTAGGCACTGCACTTGTGGCGACGCGCTCTTCCCGGGGAGAACGGCCCGAATTTCACGCAGAGAAATCTGCTGTGATATAAAGTGGTACAAAGTACAAAAAGAAATAGCAACAAAGCATCCCAAATCAAAAATCATAATCGAGCAAAATTGCTCCGTAAAAACAACAACACAGAACTGAACTTGAAGCCTGATGTCTTCAATACTCTGGTCATGTCTGGTCTG
>CM060326.1:48676302-48678802 GCA_030674155.1 Stramonita haemastoma | reverse complement strand
GAGAGAGAGAGAGAGAGCTTTAACTTAATTCTCCCTGCACCCCCCCTTCACCTCTTCCTCTCTCTTCATCTTCAGGACATGTTTGTTCAACCAACTTTACATTCATTCGCCACTCTCCAGATGGACTTTTTTTTGGAGGGGGGGGTAGGCTTTTACCTAGGTCAAGGCTGCAGCAGGTAGGGGTTCTTTAAGAGAAAAATTCAAGCCTAAAAACATGAACCCCATTTTTCAAGACGTAAAGGAAAAGGTAAAGGAATCCCATAATCTATACCATTGTTAAAAATAAAAGTTAAAGTCTGTCCCGAGCCTAAGGCTCATCAGGCCGGTGCTTATCCCGGTTTCTGTGGTGTTAAGCGACTGAGAGTCATAGACTCCCCCCTGGATAGGACGCCAGTCTATCGCAGGGTTAACCCCCAACACAAGGTTGGTGCCCCTTTTACACCTGGGTGGGGTGAGAAAATAGCCGTAAAGTGCCTTTTCCAAGGGCACAACGCCATAGCCGAAAGCTGGGATCGAACCCGCAACTTTTAGATTACGAGTCCAACGCCCTAACCACTAGACTACAGCGGCGGCTCTATGCCATTGTTGGAGATCCGGAACCAGGTGTCAGAGACCTCAGCTTCTCCAAGGGCCAGAGCATCTTGAGTGCGGCGCCCATCACCTCTCCTTCACTGCTTTACCTTCCCTGACCCTAAAAGAGGGCAGATACCCATTTACATCTGGGTGAACTGAGGGACTGTATTAAAGCCAAGGCACGCAAACAGTCACCCATCCACTCCGAATTTCACGAAGAGAAATCTGCTGTGATATAACGTGGTATAAATAAATAAAATAAGTAAATGTCTTCTTTTTCAGTGAGGACCGACACCTCTTCTTCTTTGTCATCCATCTCCACCAGCATATAATGTGTGTGTGTGTGTGTGTGTGTGTTGTGTGTGTGTGTGTGTGTGTGTGTGTGTGTGTGTGTGTGTGTGTGTGTGTGTGAAAGTCAAAATTTTATTTCCAGATGGTACATTGAGTAAGCAATAAATTTGCTTTTTATCATCAAGCCATCTATCTAAAAAAGGCACAAACCACCAAAAAACAACAACCGAAAACAAAAATAAAACAACTAACAAAACAACAACAAAACAACAACAACAACAACAAAACCACCAAAAAATCACTTAAACACTGTGTGTGTGTGAGTGTGTGTGCGTGTGTGCGCGCGCGTGTGTGTATACCGCGATAGACTACGCCCTGTGTGCGTGCGTGCGTGCGTGCTTGTGGGTATGTGTGCGTGTATATATGTGCGTGTGTGTATGTATGTGCGTGCGTGTGTGCGTGTGTGTATGTGTGTGTGCGTGCGTGCGTGCGTGTGTGTGTGTGTGTGTGCTGTGGACCTTGCCTACGTGACACCCGTAAACATTCCAAACGTTTCTAGCTGAACACTCCACACACAAGGTGACTCCCAAGGATCAACACACACCATCTTCTTCCTTGGTGAAAAGGGAGGTGGGGAATGTATGTATCTTGAAGAAAAAGCCTTCTGAACTTTTCTCTGTGGCTGTGTGTGTTCAGAGATGAAGAAGAAGAAGAGAGGAGGAATGTGCTCTGTTTTGGGTTGTTTTGCACTGGTGCTTGGCCAAACTTGTTAGGGCTGAAAGAATGTTGACACAAATTGTGTGAAAAGTTAAAAAAAATAAAAGAGAAGATAAAATACGAAGAGAGAGAGAGAGAGAGAGAGAGAGAGAGAGAGGAGAGAGAGAGAGAGAGAGGAGAGAGAGAGAGAGAGAGAGAGGAGAGAGAGAGAGAGAGAGAGAGAGAGAGAGTTGTCTGCGGTATTTATTTATTCATTCTTTTTATACTTTTATATCGAGGATACTGGAATAAGTACTCATGTACTTTTTTTTATCCAGTCCCCGTGTGTACGCAGTTTTTGTAAATATTGTCATCTGTTCTCTCCGGCACACAATGGTCTACTCTTCCGAAAAGCGGAACAGGATTTAACGTGTGCGCAAGATGTTCTGCGCACACGTATGGATGCACGTGCTACCTTAGTGGTGTACAATGGGGATTTGCTCTTTTAATCTTTATTTTTTTCCTTCCTTGGCTTGAACTCCGAGGTTCACCAACAGTGAGATTTTATGTGTGACTGTTTTCTGCCCACTATTAAGGTAGCCACATTCCGACTTTGGAGATGATGTCTAAACACGACACTAATATGCATGCTTTTTTGTTGTTTAAAAAAAAAAATTGCTCTCCGTTACTGCTGGCACTCCCACTCTTCCGAAAGGAAGAACATGTTTTAACGTGTGCGCAAGACGTTCTGCATGCGTTTCCACTTTGGACCCCGTCTCATCAGAAGGACTTTCGGGGGAGTGGGGTCGGCACTGATGTTAACTCCAAGGGAAAAATCCCCTAGAATCGGCACTGATGTTAACTCCAAGGGGAAAATCCCCTTGAATGGGCCTTTCAGTAGTTCCTGAAATCTGTGTGTCTTTGATTTTACGTCTGTACA
>CM060326.1:48653802-48668802 GCA_030674155.1 Stramonita haemastoma | reverse complement strand
TTTAAATTTCTTGATGCTTCGATGAGTGCTATTTTTTAAATCATCGAATCTAAAGTTGTTTTTTCGTCCCTCTGCTAGAGCTCCGAGACACACCGATGGTGAGATTTTGCATATAAAAAGGTAAAGGTGTTCCCTGACCTATATGGTCGTAGGGGCGAGGCATCAGAGACCTCAGCTTCTTTAGGAGCCAGCATACTGAAGGCGGCGCCCATCTCCTCTCCCTCGCTGCTTTATTAACTTTCCTGTGCCTAAAGAGGGCAGGTACCTATTTACAGCTGGGTGAACTGGGGGGGGGGGGGGGGGGGGGGAGCTGTACTGAAGCCAAGGCGCGCAAACGATCACCCATCCAACTGGTGACCACACTCAATGCTGCTTAACTTTGACTTGGGAAAGCTAGTCTTGTGACCACTTAGCCATCCTGCTCCCAATGCACATGCCACCGTATATTACATACCATGGAGGTATTCGCATTCCTTCTTCTGGGATAAAAAGATAAAAACTGTGAAACTTATAAGTGAAGCGTGACCGGTCAGACCTCCAAGGCAGCATTTTCCAAACTAACGGAAAAGATTTGTGATGGGTTTCCTGCATACTGACGGAAAGCCAGCAAATGGCTCCAGAAAGCGATAAATGCCTCGTTCTTTCTCATTAGGCTTGCTAATTACACCTGCCTGCCACACGAAGAGGTTTCTCAAAACTGGCAAACAATCTCGCCACTGTTGGGTAAATGCAGGTTGCTCATATGTCTACATTACAGGAAAGAAAAGTAATGATACAGTCTGACAGAAAGGAAAAAAATAAAGAAAAGGAGGAAAGAGCTGAGAGCAAATCTGATCTCGAAATCTAAATGGGGTATCGTCCTTTGGAAATCAGGACGTGTACAGACTGTGAGGTCAACAGTTCAACTCAAGCTCTGATTTAGAGTGCAGGCTGACTGTCAGCTGTAATGTTTTTGCGGCAATTTAGTCATGTTGTTTAATATTGTCGGACATTAACTGCTGATATAAATGCAATAAAACATCGCTTTGTGTAGAAAAAAAATGTGGAAAATTTGGGCAATGCCCAGCTTGTGTTGGCTGTTAACCCTTCTTTTGGACATTAGGCTGTGGCTTTATTTACTTTGACCTCCACCTATCCGCTAATACTGCTTCTTAGTGTACGTGAGGTGATTGATCAGCATATAGAAAATACGTGTAAATCTGCACTGTACACTTGCTGCACAGATTATGAACTTGGAAAATGTGAACCTAGATTTTTTTTCAATAGAAAAAATAAGATTCTATCGAAAGAGTTTGTTTTCTCACAGCTGGTATCATCAAAGGTTGACTTGTGAGGCAATAGCGCTTTCCCTTTGTGTGGTTGAAAGGGTGTCAAGCTTGAATTGTTTCATTTTGCTTTGGAACTCTTCCAAGGTCAGTTTGTGTATTCGTCATCAAGGTCATTACAGGCCAAGTTCAAAGAATCTTCTAGACAGATATTAATAGATATCTTCACTGATGTACAATGCTCATGTGTTTAAAAAAACATCTTCAATGTCATTTTTAACGGGGTTAAAAACATTTCGAAGGAAAAAAAAGATGGTAAATTTTTCATCTTTTTGTCAATATAGTTGTATTTTTCAATTTTGTATATTTGCTACTTGTGTCCAGATTTTAGGCCAATTAGGCCAAGTCAACCTCAAAGGCCATCGAATATTTTGCCTTATAAGAAATGTAACCTACAAAGTAAGTACAAAACTGAAGCCAATTAGTTGTCACTCGTGTCATCTGTCATTTGATTTGCTATCAAACAACAGAGCACGAGTGATATAATAAAACTTTATAATTACAGTGTAATAATACTTAAAGATTATTTGTGTAAACATCTTATTTTGTTGTTTTTGATATATTCGCCATCTCTACTCTTTAATTTAAGGTTTCAGTTACGTTGGTTTTAATCTACGAAGCAACGGTTCTTATATAAATTATATCTTTTAGATTTTTTTTGGGTATAGATACATGCTATTGTGAAGATAATACTATGGTGCACCTGTTTAGGTATGTAAGCTTATCTAACATGAGTGAACACGTCCGCATACAAGACCAGATGGATCTATATGCTGAACGTATGTGTGTGTGCGTGCGCGCGCGTGTGTGTATGTGTGACTTTTCCCACACAACTTACAAACAGAACAAAAAAATCCTAATCTATTAAAACATTTACCTCAATAACCTGCTTCTCACTGGCAGAACTGTCCACACTTCCAATAATGCATGATATTTTTTCTTTTCGTGTGCGCTATTTCCCGGACAGTAAAAATGTCAGAAATGTCGCTTTGCTTAGACTTCTTGTCATTCTTACCAACTTCCATGCCATTATTGGACAGCTCAAACCCACACGTTCACAGTAAGAGCACTGGAGACGGTACCACCTGACAGGATCTAACGCAGCCTCCAGAACAGACGCAAACACGCCAGATGTTCAGAAGTTAAAGAGTTAATTAAAGACAGCAAGGCATTTTATCAGCTACTAAAAGCGTTCCTACGCTTTCCATACTTCAGGACTGATGAACTGCCGCTACTGGAAGTGTAGAATTGCGTGGAGTGTAGACCTATATGTAGAACTGGCCTAGAGACTGCAGTAAATGTTTTGTTTTTGTCTAATGCCATTATGATGGCACCGGCTCCAAAGATACTATGATGACAAAATTACGGAAACTATTTTGCATAATATTCAAACCGTTCTTTTTTTTTTTTAATCATAAACAAACTGTGTAGGTGTTATTACTACTTTTCATGATTCGGTTACGGCATCTGTTTCAGCATCATTGTAAAGTATGGCATGGGTGGAAACAGGTTTCTTATGTTCGTTTGGCGAATTTCTTTGCCTCGTGTCAGGTGTGAGTCAGTTCCAACCTTGCTATTTAGAATGATGGAACTCCGCAGTTTTGTATTGCATTGCGGTATAAGTATTGTAGTATAAGTATTGTATTGTAGTATAAGTATTGTGGTATAAGTATTTCATTGTGGTATAAGTATTGTATAAGTATTGTATTGTCGTGTAAGTATGGTATTGTAGCATGTGTCGTATTGTAGTACATAGTGTAGCACTTTCAGCCACGGAAGATTTTTCTGTGGGTTTCTGCTGTTTGATCTTGCAGACAATAAACTCATCATACAACTTTTGCACTGCTTACGTCTGACATAATAAAAACATGTGCAAAGCTATACTACTGATTCTTACTGGTATAGCAGGAAAACTTACACTATAAATTCTAGTCCTATTTGAGGCAGACTTTTATGCTTGCAGTTTTCTGTCAACATGTGGCTTTTATCTGGTGATAAAGCCTAACAGAGCACTTTTAAATTTTATCTTAAAGGTCATTTTCTTTCCAAGTGTGCAAGATAGCCAGTTTGTGTCAGCATACACAGAAGGAACTGAGGTATGGAATGTCTGTGTTCTAAAGATAATAGAAAGCAAGTTAAATCAATCTGGTATTTGTTTTCCTACTTGCTCTTTTAATAAGATTGTTCGTTTACTCACAATCTAGTGTTGAAAACTTTCTCTCTGTTTCTTTTGTTCTCTTCCATTGTTCGTTTACTCACAATCTAGGGTTTTTTTTCTGAGTAGAGGGGGCATTGTTGTTGACATCTCTCTCTCTCTCTCTCTCTCTCTCTCTCTCTCTCTCTCTCTCTCTCTCTCTCTCTCTCTTCTCTCTCTCTCTCTCTTCTTCTTCTTCTTCTTCTTCTTCTTCCATTCTCACATTTTCCTTCTTTGTCTTTTTTCTTCCTATGTTTTCTTTCTTGTTTTCTTCACTACCTTGTAACTTTGATCACTTCTGTCTTTTCTCCTATTTCTTTCGGAAGCCCTACTTCCATTTTTTCAGTGTCTTTTTCTTTTGTCTTTATTTTTTCTTTTTAAACTCTTTGTCACTCTACTGTCTGGAACTATTTTTGTGTTTTTTGGGATTCTCATCCCCTCCTAAATTTTGTGTTGCTGTCTTTTTTCGATTCTTCCATAGCTGGTTAGTTCTCTGTAGATTTATTTCCTTTCCGTTAGTCCTGTATTTTGGTCTTTTTCTTTTGGTTTGCTCTTTACTTGTTCTTAGGTGGTTAGTTCTCTGTAGATTTATTTCCTTTCCATTAGTCCTGTATTTTGGTCATTTTCTTTTCGTTTGCTCTTTCCTTGATTTTTTTCTCTCAATCTTTGTTTTCCTTTCAGCTCTCTTTATTATTTTGTTTAGGTCATTCACTTGTTCTTTCCTGCCTCGTAATTTTTTTTGGGGGGAGGAGAAGGCTTCTTTTTTCTGATATTCTTATCCAGTTCTCAGACGTCTCTTGTTGATATAATTTCGCTTCTGAAGGCCCCCCTCCCCTCTTTTAAAAAAAAAAATGTTCCCCCTTTTCATCTTGCATTATTCTCTTTTGGTCTATCTGTTCTCTTTTTTTTTTTGCTCTTTCTCGCTTAGTCCTTTCCTTTTATGTTTCTTTTCCCCCTTTTCTCTATTGTTTAAGTCAGTACCTTTTCTCCCTTTACCAGTTTCATTTTTCACTTTTCCCCTCTACCTCCTCTTATGGTTTACCCCCCCTCCCCCTCCCTTTCTTTTCAAACTTTTTGTTTGATGTTTTAATTTTTCGTTTCTTCTTTCTGTCTGCAGCCTAGAGTATTGGGCACAAGCGGTGCTTCATTGGCAAATGGATGCCGCAATATGGCGTCAACATGAGGCGCCGAGGTCGATAGCGTTCTGATGTGCTCTCTCTCTCTCTCTCTCTCTCTCTCTTCTCCCCTTTCTCTCTCTCTCTCTCTCTCCTCTCTCTCTCTCTCTCTCTCTCTGTGTATGACCTGTTTACCCCAATTTCACCTCACGGTCAGAAACAACACTCAAGGCCATTATGGCATTAACTCGTACGGCGTGCGCATGTCTGTGGTGTCGTTAAACGGTTTTCTTGTCGCTAACTGGATCAACAACGTTCAGCTGTACAAACCTTGTTGAAAAGTTTATGTACAATTTAAAAAAAAACAACAGCTTAGCACACTGGTATATATGAATACAGTTAAAAACACAACCCAAAATAACTGCAACATAAGATATTAGTGGTATAAACTTTAAAAAATATGAAAGTTATTCAACTAACATCTCTTTGTTGTCATTATTTTAGGTTGTGTTTTCATTTGTGTTATAAAACAATGTGATCAGCAGATCTAAAAAACAACAACAACCTGGGTTTGCGCAGTTGAACATCTTGATCCAGTTGAGTACCACTTAACGACACAACTCCCGTTCCTGCCAATGTCTGTTTATTGCCTTTTGCAGTTCCGTTGGTACAGGTGGAAAGAGATATGGGTACCAAAGAGCAAGTCTGGTTGGAGAGAGAGAGAGAGAGAGAGAGAGAGAGGGAGAGAGAGAGAGAGAGAGAGAGAGAGAGAGAGAGAGAGGAGAGAGAGGAGAGAGAGAGAGAGAGGAGAGGCCTCTGTACCAGTGTTGGTGTATCCTTTTGATTGGCTGAAGTCTTATTACGCCAACAGAAACAACGCACTCAGAACATCTTGCACACACGTTAAATCCTGTTCCGCTTTTCGTAAGAGTAGGTCATCGTGTGCCGGTGGAAACATGACATTTACAAAACTGCATACACACGGGGACAGAAGCCCTCGCACACACATTTGCATTGTGTATTCCATCCTTTTCTAAGTTATGGTTCGTGTGCTGATTATGTCGGTATCTTCCTACTCTTCGCCACGTCTGACTTACTATTTCAGGAAAGATGGAGGAGTGTAAACAAGACATGACGCACGGGTTCCACATAGAGCCTCTTGCCTGTAGTGCCATTCAAAGGACGCCAGGAGCAAGGAGATGAAGTCAGATTGTATGCTAACCGCAGGATAAAAACCTCTCTAAAGAACAGACTAGGGGGAATTCAAGCCTGCACTGCTGACAGCCCAGGCTTGTCCACCACCCAGATGCCCCTTTGAGAGGATTTTGTTTCCCTGGAGTACAGACTTCACTCCTATACCTAGAAAGTCCTAGGGATGAGACTGATAACGGAATTCTTGTGTGCAAACGCACGCAGAACATCCTGCACATGCGTAAAAAGGGCTGTTCCGCCTTTCAAAAGAGTAGACCATTTTTTGAATCGGTTGGAAAAACTGACATCAGCAAAAATGCATGCACAATGTTTTCGTGTATAGACATCATATCCAAAAACGGACCGCAGTTACTGCAATTGTGTGAGAAAATCAGGGGAGAGGAGTCGGCACTGGTGTTAACTCCATGGAGAAAAAATCCTTTCCCAGTGATGGTGGCTCGATCCACGATGGGACGGATAGCCTAGTGGTCAGAACATTGCGCTGGCAATTTGACGACCCGGGTTCGATTCCGGTCGAGGAGATTTTTCTCCTGGAGTTAACATCAGTGCTGACTCCACTCTCCCCAAAAGTCTTTCAGATGAGACTATAAACCGAGGCCCCGTGTGCGGAGAGAGAGAGAGAGAGAGAGAGAGGAGAGAGAGAGAGGAGAGAGAGAGAGAGAGATGAGAGAGAGAGAGAGAGAGAGAGAGAGAGAGAGAGAGAGAGAGAGAGAGAGAATGACAATAATTTATTAAAAAACAAAAAAGGCCATGGCCCCATTTGAAGGGGTATACATCAGTGGTACTTGTTGTACATTCCACACTAAGGTGATATACCAAAACAAAAAAGCCACAAAAAACATACATAAGGAAATTATGACATCATCGTTTCTCTTCGTTTGAATGACTTATAGAGGTACAGAGCAACATTTCTGATAGTGTTTTCATTGGTAGAGGCCAAAAGTGTAACTAATCGAAATAGTGCTGGTCTGTTATAAAACTTAGATGGGATGTATTGTTTCCTTAAATCCTCAAGAACTGGGCAACAGAAAACACAATGTACTTCATCTTCTTTATTAATTTTACACATGGGACACGTCATATTTTTGTTATTTTTTCTTGTATCTTTGATTATGAACCATTATATCTGTGACCCCAAATCGAAACTTGGTTAATACACATCTTACAAACTTATTCATATTCATATCTAAATATGTTTCAATAAAATGATTTGTTTTAAACAGTTTATACAAGGAAAATCTATAGCTGTTTTGAATGTGGCTCTCCAAATTTTGTCATCTACAATCTATAAGACGTTGTTTAAAGGAGGCCAGAGAACTCTTAACACATCCAACACCCTGATTTAGCCACACAAATGCAAAACCATTTTCACACAAACACTTAAGCACACTTGTCACCCATGTTATCTTTCCTCTCTCATCCAATTTATATAAAAGTTTATATGCTTGAGCAGGCAGTCTGTTTTCACATATTTGAGCTACTTTTAACCAATATGTAATACACTTCACATAAGAACTTAAATACTGAGAGAGAGAGAGAGAGAGAGAGGAGAGAGAGAGAGAGAGAGAGAGAGAGAGAGAGAGAGAGAGAGAGAGAGAGAGAGAGAGAGAGAGAGAGAGAGAGAGAGAGAGAGAGAGACAGACAGACAGACAGACAGACAGACAGACAGACAGACAGACAGAGACAGAGAGACAGAGAGAGACAGAGAGAGAGAGAGGTGGTGGTGAAAGAGAGAAGGAGGAAACTATCTGCTGCTAAGTATAGTGGAGAGGGTCTTTGGACTTATCAGATAATGGCACGGAACCCAATCCATCTCCCCGCTGTGTAGGACTGATACCAAGGGTGTTTCCAGTTAGTGCTGCTGTCTGTTTAAATGTTGCCAAGACGGTTTTTTTACCTGTATGTTGGTGTGTGTGTGGTGCGTGCGCGTGCGTGCGTGCGTGCGTGCGTGTGTGGTGGTGTTGTGTGTGTGTGTGTGTGTGTGTTGTGTACGTGTGTGTGTATGACTGTGTTTGTGTGTATCTATGTGTATATGTGTGTATGTGTGTGTGTGTGAGCGCGCGCGCGCCTGATGTGTGTTCGGAAAATACAAATGTGCATATCCTACTGCTAAGTAGGTTTTTTTTTCACATCTTCCATTTTTGCCGATCATGAAACTACGCAATAGCAATGACGCACACAAGTCGCTATTTTTCTTAAGATTTGCAAACAAAAAACCATTAATTTCTACGAGTTGTTGCGTGGCCATTTTCCTCCTTCAAAAGGGTATCAACCAGGTACACAGTATCACCATTAAACTGCCCCATCATAGCACGCTGGGAATAGATGACAACATTTACACAACTGCATACACACGGGGACTGGATGAAAAAAGCACACGAGTGCTTATCCCATTATCCTCGATATAAAAGAATAAAAAAAAACACAAAAACTAGCATGTTGCATTCCAAGCGTTTTCAAACAACAGGCATTCTTGGAGGTGAGTAAGGGTTGACTGTACTGTGAGGTCAACCCTTCCCTGTGCATGTTCACAGCTGGTTTTTAAGGTTGGACACAGCTAGCAGCTTCCATTACATCCCTGGCTCGGATCACCTGGCTTGTAGGGCAGTACAGTGTGGACAGTCTCATTGATTGCTACTTATACACCGCTATGCAGATTGTTTTACCTTTCAGCTTGACTAGGAGGGTGATAAATGTCACTGTATTCCACTCTTGCTTGAGGGTGTCTTCAAATTAGTCCGTTTTCAGATTTGATGATGATGATATGATGATGATGATGATGATGATGATGATGATGATGGCAGATGTAGCATTGTCTACTTCATGTCTACTACATGTCTACTTCTAGTGTTTGATCGTTCGCTGACAAGATGGAGTCAGTATTATTTAGAAATAAATTATGATTTGCTAGTATTTTTTTTTAATTTCATAATCAAAAAGCCATATTTTGACACTCATAAGGTCTGGACACCAGGCGTTATTTAAGCATCGGAATAGTGAGATTTCAAATCATTTTATATCAGTCGCTTTTACAGATCACCTACCTTCTTTACTTTTCAATTGGCTTTACACAGAACTCATTCAGCAAAGTAAAGTCCATCCAATCCAATCCAATGATGTTGCTTATAGCCCCGCCGACCACATAGGCCACATCAGGGCTATCACCTCGTCACATTTTAAAACTCGTATTAAAAGTGTGCGACTATGTACTGTTTAAAACGAGGTATAAAACCAACTCAACTGTCCTTGCTTGTATCGACGCCCCGGTCGACCATAAGGGTCAGCCCAGGACGGCAAAGTAAAGTAATGCACCCTACACACCTGGTGTTCTTCCTCCCTCCTTGTCCTAGCATAGCTACCTCCATTGACATGAACTTGCTATGGGTATATATATATATATATATATATATATATATATATATATATATTATATATATATATATATATATATATATATATATATATGCAAGAGACAATCAGAATCAGACACTGCACAGCATTAGACACACAGTGCAAAATAAACAGCAAGTCAATTGCGTATCCCCAGGGTTTGGTTTTGGGGATTTTATGTTGTTGTTGCTTTTTTCACCCAAGGCATTGTAAAAGTGAATGAAGAGGGGAAAAAAACATTTTTTAAGCAATGCAGAACATGAATGTACGGAACAACTTAACGGATGTGAAACAGATGTGCAAAGCTGAGCAATGATGAAAAGTATAGATCTGTCCTGGTCAAGGTCATCAAGACACAATCCAACACTTCTCCTCACTGTTGTTCAGTATGATTATTTGTATTTTGTATTTTGTACCACTTCATGTCACAGCAGATTCCTCTGCGTGAAATTCGGGCTGCTCTCCCTGGGAGAGCGCGTCGCCACAAGTGCAGCGCCTACCCATTTTTTTTTCTTTTTCCTGCATGCAACAGTATTTGTTTCCCTATCAGAGTGACTTTTTTCTACAGAATTTTGGCAGGGTCAACCCCCTTGTCGCCGTGGGTTCTTTTACGTGCGCTAAATAGTGATGTGTAACACACGGGACTTCGGTTTATCGTCTCATCCGAAAGACTAGCGCCCAGACCACCGCTCAGGATCTAATGGGTGGGGAAAAAGTTTTGGGCCCAAACGGGGTACGAACCACTGCACACTCCGACCCGGACTTTTTGCTTCCTAGGCAAGGCGCGTTACCACCTAGACCACTGATCCATCGATAAGCTCTGGATTGTGCGGCCAGTCTTCAAGCTGGAACCAATGACAACTTAGAAAAGAACGACGTTATTACATGCTCATTATGGCAAGGAAAGAAAATACATATCCAGCCAGTAAGATTCCAAAGCTTCTGTCAATGAGAATAGTTAGGTCTAACTCTGCAGTCGTTTGGCGTGTTACGGTGTGTTATCACGCACAACATCTGACGTCAGGCTGGTCCCAACTGGCTCACAGTATATCATTAACATCTGTGACCTTGCTTTATGAAAAGATAAATATAATCCCCACATACGCGATTTTGATTAACTATAGGATAAACTTATCAATCAGAGAAAAACACATACGATCTACAAAAGAAACAATATAGAGCCCTCCATACAATTAGATTTTTTTTTTAATCACAGAAAATAATAAACAATGCTGAGAAGTCAGACTGAAATAAGCCATCATTGTAAAATACATACAGAATTATGTACCGTGCACATAGGCTATGGCATAAAAAATAAACAGACAAGCAACAATAAGAGGAAGGATACTGCCGGGGAAACCCCCCCACCTACAATATACAACACTGAAACATAATTATACCCTTCAGATACACTCTGTATTCCATATGTATGACAACTTCCAAAAAAAGTATTGGGATAACTAATATCAGGATCCAGCTCTACTCCCGGTTCGGATACCTCAAACCATCACCAAAAACAAGCCTTCTGGGCGTTTACTCTCACCCTACACCAACAACTGAAAAACAGTAGCATGGCTTGACTATTTTTTCTTTTCTTTTGAAAAACAGTAGCATGGCTTGACTATTTTTTCTTTTCTTTTGAAAAACAGTTGCATGGCTTGACTATTTTTTTCGTTTTTGGCCATGGGGGGTGGGGGTGGGGGGTGGGGGGCGTGGATTCGATCCAGCAGCACACACTAGGCGGGCTAGGCCCCGATGTCGGCAGGGCTGCAGACTGACTGCTTTAAAAGGTGGAGAAGGGCCGCCCACCCATCACTCGGTCTGCCTGCAGCTTGTGTCTGTCTGTCTGAGTGTCTGCTGGTGGGCCTGAAACAGCTGAAGGACTTTGTACACGTGATTCTTTGTCAGGTGTGTTTGAAATTTAAGAAAAAGAAGTAAAAAAAAAATTGGTAGAGCTGGTTTTTAACTGTGTATTTTTTTCCATAACCATGTATTTCTTTTTTTTTGTTGTCAATTCTAATCTTTTTGGATTGCTTTGTGTCCGGTTTTTTGTTGTTGTTGTTGTTGCTTTCTTTTCTTAATAGTGCGTAGTTAACACTTGTTTATTGCTAAAGGTGAGTGATGGCCTGTGTTTCAACTGGGTTCCTCTAGATTTTTTTTTAATTGGGTTCCCCTACACCCACTAAATTAATGTTATAAATTACTTTGAAGATGGGATGTCTTAGATTTCGTGGATTCTGATCTTCAATACCAACCACCAATTTTCTAACTACTTTCAAGTGCTCAAAAGGGGTACAAGATAAGTAACGGTCTTTTTTTTTAAAAAACAAAACTTCTTTGATTGATTCTTTTCTTGTCACAGGTTTGTAAAGTCTCTTTTTTCATGAAACATGCAAGACATTTGATGTTCCTTACCAACAAGACAACATACTGTTTTTATCCGGTGAAGCAGTATATGCAAGGTGTCAGTAAACAGTTCTTGCCATGAAGAAGAAGAAAAAATCCTGGAGATGTGGAAATGGATTTATATATCAAAATATTGTACAATGAAAAGAGCCCAAATTAACGGAAAAACTCTTACCGGACAGGGAATTCCACCGTCTTCAATTTTGGCTGAAAAACGCGAACAAAAATAAAAGAAAAGATAGATTGTTAAAATGTACTGAAAAAAACCCAGGGGCATCAAAAGAAGGTGTGCAAAAAGTTATTTCTGAAAAATTACCATTTATTTTGCCGAAAAGCAATAGTTCAGAGGTGTGTGTGTGTGTGTGTGTTGTGTGTGTGTGTGTGTGTGTGTGTGTGTGTGTGTGTGTGTGTGTGTGTGTGTGTGTGTGTGTGTGACAGAGAGTAGAGGAGAGTGAGAGAGAGAGAGAGAGAGAGAGAGAGAGGAGGAGAGAGAGAGAGAGAGAGAGAGAGAGAGAGAGAGAGGAGAGAGAGAGAGAGAGAGAGAGAGAGAGAGAGAGAGAGAGAGAGAGAGAGTGTGTGTGCGCGCACGCGCGTTGGTGGTTTTTTTTTCATTATGTACCAGTATCTTTAGTAAGGGTGTTACCCCCCCCCCCCAAAAAAAAAAAAAAAGTATTCTATTACCTTAAGTCTTTTACTCAAACACACACACACACACACACACACACACACACACAACACACACACACACACACACACACACATACGAACAAGAATGAAGTGAGTGAGTGAGTGAGTGAGTGAGAGAGAGAGAGAGAGAGAGAGAGAGAGAGAGAGAGAGAGAGAGAGAGAGAGAGAGAGAGAGAGAGAGAGAGAGAGAGAGAGAGAGAGAGAGAGAGAGAGAGATGGGAGAGAGAGAGAGAGGAGGGAGTAGAGAGAGAGAGAGAGAGAGAGAGAGAGAGAGAGAGAGAGAGGAGAGAGAGAGAGAGAGAGAGAGAGAGAGAGAGAGAGAGAGAGAGAGAGAGAGAGAGAGACAGAGACAGACAGGCAGAGACAGAGACAGAAGAGATAGACAGACAGAGTGGGGTGGGGGTGGGGGGGTGGGGGGTGGGGGTTAGAAGGAGAGAGAGAGGAGTCTATGACCTCGGTGCCTTATTGATCGTTTCCTGTGTAACCAACCAACAAGCCTGGAGGAGTGGTGTTGTTCTAGTGTCAAACTGTAGTGCAGAAATCAGCACCACAACCCCAGCACTGATAGTATCAGAAGTGATATATATATATATATATATATACAAATGCAGGAGAAGCAGTAGGGTGAGGGAGGGAGTATAATTACTGTATAATACTTTGCCATAAAGTTCAGTGCTTCGCAGTGCAGTTCAATAGGTGCAGAACAGCTCGTCTCGTGTAAAATAATAATGCGAAGATTAACAGTCGTTATGAGATACAGTATAACACAGCCCTAGATAAGGGATTGAAGTCTGTGCTGTGTAAACATGTACAGATTTTATGCTGCTTTTTCAGTCCAGCAGACCGCTGTGGCCTGATCAGGGTTGTTGAATTGTAGAACTCATGTCGATGCCGCTAGTCAAAACCTCTTTCATTTTATTCTTTTATTTCGAGGATGATGGAATAAGCACTCACATGCTTTTATACACCCAGTACCCGCGTGTATGCAGTTTTGTAAATTTTGTTATCTGTTCCCACTGGCACACAATAACCTACTCTCCGAAAGCGGAACAGGTTTTAACGTGTGCTCCAGATGTTCTGCGTGCGTTTGCCACGGGGCCTCGGTTTATAGTCTCACCCGAAAAAACATTCAGGGAAAGTGGAGTCGGCACTGAAGTTAGAGAAAAAAATCCTCTTGTACGAGATTCGAACCTGGATCAGCAGATCACGAGTGCAACGCGCATCACTCTAACCACTAGGCTATCTGATCGTCCCCTTAAGAACAGTTAGATACCACATTAGTAACAGTCCTCAATACCACACTCGTAACTGTCGTCAGATACCACACTGGTAACTGTCACCAGCATGGCTAAGAATCAGTTCATGACATAGCCTAAAGATCTAATTCCTTCATTTAAAGGAGACATACAGTCAAATGGCAGGGTGGTCGACCAGCAATGCCAGATCAGTACTGACGAAGAGAATGGTTCTTTCCTGCTGTTTCTTTTAGTTTTCTCTCTCCCTGCATTTGTATGTAATGGAAAGGTCACCATGCTTGTACTTTGTCAGTAACCTTCACGGGGAAGGGGGGGGGGGGACGAGATATGCTCAGTGGTGAGAGCACTCGCCTTCCCCAAGCTAAGGTTTAAGCAGCGTCGAACATGGTTGCCAATTGAATGGGTGACCGTTTTCGTGCCTTGGCTTCAGGACAGTCCTCCCCAGTCCACCCAGCTGTAAGTGGGTACCTACCCTCTTTAGGGTCAGGGAAGGTAAAGCAGCGAGGGAAAGGAGATGGGCGCCGCCCTCAATATGCTGGCCCTTAGAGAAGCCAAGGTCTCTGATGCCTCGCTCCCCTGCGAACATATCAATTATGGGACACCTTTACCTTTTTTACCTTTACCGTCTGGTGCATTGACTTGTAAACAGTTTTATCAGTGCGCAGAAACAGAAAAGCCATGATTTTTTTAGGGAGGAGGGTGGAGTGGGGTGGGAGGGGGTTAGGTGGGTATTAGCACTATGTATTGGGGGAGATGAGGGAGAATTTGCAACTTTTGAAGTAGAACAGCCGCAAATAAACAGTTAACATCATTAACATCACGGGGGACGGATAGCCTAGTGGTCAGAACATTGCGCTCGCAATTTGACGACCCGGGTTCGATTCCGGTCGAGGAGATTTTTCTCCTGGAGTTAACATCAGTGCTGACTCCACTCTCCCCAAAAGTCCTTCGGATGAGACTTTAAACCGGGGCCCCGTGTGCGAACGCACGCAGAACATCCTGCGCACACGTTAAATCCTGTTCCGCTTTTCGTAAGAGTAGGCCATCGTGTGCCGGTGGGAACAGATGACAATATTTACAAAACTGCATACACACGGGGACCGGATAAAAAAGCACATGATTGCTTATTCTGTTATCCTCGATATAAAAGAATAAATAAAAAATAATAAATAAATAGATAAAACACTCTTGAAAAAGAATCTATGATCCACGGGTTTTTAGTAGCCCTTTCAGGACAATTTGCATTTGTTTCTTCAAGTTACAAAAAAAGGAATCTAGCTAAAGACAAAACAAAAAGCAAACCCAACTATCCAACCAACAAACAAGTCAAAGGTTGCTATAATGGTAACGACACTGTTACAAATCTTGTGATCATACACAGAGCATGTGTTATTATTTGCTCTAGTCATGCAACG
>CM060326.1:48633802-48643802 GCA_030674155.1 Stramonita haemastoma | reverse complement strand
ACTTTGCCACATGACTCAATTAAGCAGAGACATAAATTGTTTTCAATTTAGGGTTATGCAAATGCATATTAAACATCATGTTAGCCATTACACTGTTAAGTTGTTGACTATTTTTCAGCCTTGACTCGTTTGATCTATACATGTAAATCTTTACATGTTTATCATCTAACATGCTGGATACGAGCTATACGTTTCTTTCATTTTAAAACAAAATCTTGAACATGGGTTTCACAGTTATAAATATACTACACTTTTCAAGGGGAAAGCCCATGCTGGATATGGATGCATGCTATCATACACATACAACACACACACACACACACACACACACACACACACACACACCACAACACCACACACACACACACACACAGAACACTGAAAAGTTTTATTGTACTTCGACCTTGGGACACTACACAAAACATGTTTGGGCCTGGAGAAAAGTACACATCATAGCAGAGAACCTTTTAGCCATTTCACAATATCCAACTCCACAAGTAAACAGAATCACACTCAATATCGTCCAGTTATCATCATCCTCATTGTCATCTTCCATATCTACATAAACATCACCATCAGCATCTCATTATCTACAGCAGCAGCTGCAGTATGTCAGCATCACTATCATTACATACATCATCTACATTATCATCATCGACATCATCTTCTTCATCATCTACATTACCATCATCTTCTTCAACCTGTGGAGAGAGGGGGAGAGATAGATAGATAGAGAGGGGGAGAGATAGATAGATAGATAGATAGAGAGAGAGAGAGAGAGAGAGAGAGAGAGAGAGAGAGAGAGAGAGAGAGAGAGAGAGAGAGGAGAGAGAGAGAGAGAGGAGAGAGAGAGAGAGAGTCTCTCATAAAAGTAACTCCAACTTTCTATCATCCTAAGTTCCCCCCTCACCTCTCCCCCGCCCAACTTGAAAAGAACAGAACAGAAAACAAAGAAACAAATAAAGCAAGAAACAACCAGTTCAGTGAACTGGGGTGAACGCGATAAGCAATATTCGATCAAGCAATAAATCAAAGGATCGGGTCACAGGTTTGTGTGACAACCATGCTTGTTCATTCGTAACGGAACATAAACGCTTAACCTAGGAGATATTTTATTTTATTTTTATGTATTTTACACCACATAATGTCACGGCAGATTTCCCTGCGTGAAATTCAAGCTGCTCTCCCCGAGGCGAGCGCGTTGCCACAAGAGCAGCGCAACCCATTATTTATTCCTTTCATAATCAGTACTAGTTTTTTTGTTTTTTTTTAACGTGGTGATAGTTTCGAAAGAAGGAAAGGCAAGAAAGTGAAAGATGTGAGGGAGGTGGGAAAAAATGGGAGGAAGGGGGTAAAGTTGACAGTGACATTTGAGGTCAAAATTTTGCTTCTGGCGTCCTAATGCACTTTATTTGGTATGCAGATCAGATGTGTGTGTGTGTGTGTGTGTGTGTGTGTGTGTGTGTGTGTGTGTGTGTGTGTGTGTGCGTACGTGCGTGCGCGCGCGCGCGCATACGTGCGTGGTGGTGTGTGTGTGTGTGTGTGTGTGTGTGTGTGTTTGCAGTATTTCCTGAAAACACGCACATATCTCAACATGGTGAACCTTGCACCTCTAAATGAGGAACGACCTCCCCCCTCCCCCCCTCCTTTTAATGGAATTGCCTTTTCTCTGTGCACGTTTGTATCCGGTAGGATTTTCTTACTGTACTTTAAATGCCTCAAGGGGAAATTCGCTTTGGGGGATTTTCTGTCGACTGCATGCTCCATCGTTATGTCTTGTTTACATCGTGAGAGGAAAACAGGTGTTAATCTCTTGTTTATATTCTGAGAAGCCTATTCATTCTGTTTCATACCTAAGTCGGATGTGTTTGGCCTGACTTTTCATGCGATTAACTGCAGCACAATGCACTTTGTTTTCGCTCATACGACAGACAACAGTTGTTGCTGTCCGAGCGTTCAACGAAACAAGAAGAAGATTCTATTTACGGTCTGGAAAGGAAACACAGGCCTCATCATCTTGTTTATAGACTAAGAAAGAAACAGATAGTCCTAAAAATCTTTTCCTGATGCAGTTTAAAAGACCCCTTCAAATATACAGTGCCCCCTGCCCATGCAGTAGAAAAGAAGTTGACATCCTTACCTATCTGTGAATCTATTCTCTGCCTCTGCTCAATATATATATTATATATATATATATATATATATATATATATATATATATATTATATATA
Organism: Stramonita haemastoma; assembly: GCA_030674155.1. Classification (NCBI taxonomy): domain Eukaryota; kingdom Metazoa; phylum Mollusca; class Gastropoda; order Neogastropoda; family Muricidae; genus Stramonita; species Stramonita haemastoma. The sequence continues at coordinate 48,641,571 of CM060326.1, read as the reverse complement.
TATATATATATATATATATATATATATATGTGTGTGTGTGTGTGTTGTGTCTGTGTCTGTGTCTGCTGCTGCGTGCGTGCGCGCGCGCGCGCGCGCGCGCGCGTGTGTATGTGTGTGTGTGTGTGTGTGTGTGTGTGTGTGTGTGTTTTGTGTGTGTGTGGTGTTGTGTGGGAGAGACACAGAGAGTCAACGAACGGCAGACTTTGCAAACTTTGCCCTTCAATCATCTAGTAATGCAATTCAACTTATACATGACTGTCTGGGCCATTGGTCGGCAAGATTGGGGGAAAATGGGTAATATCAGCTGGAATGCGGCAAACATACCTTTGCTTTGAAAAAAAATCCCTGTAAAGTACTGTTTTGGAAGAATGTGTTCTCATGCTTAACTCTCCCAGAAATGTCTTGAGTTTGTAGATAAAAGGTTAGAAAAATTAATGTGCTGTTTCTAATGGAGTTTAGCGAGTCAACTACTCTATTTTGCGAAAAAAATATAGTTTATTGTGCTAAATTTTTTTTACCTGTATAAATCCCCGAAGATAGACTATGACTACTTTAATGGTGAGACTAAAAATGTTTGAACATGGACAAAATCGCCAAAGGTAGGGCCTAGGAGTTCTTGTCAATAAACGAAGACAAAGTCTTTCTAAAATCAAGTAGTTTTATCCTATTGTCAGAAAGTTAAGGCAACCGCGTTTTGTTTGTAATCCTACATTAAAACCATTTGTTCAGTTCCACCTAGAATAATTTACTTTCTAACAACGCTGTAACAATCAGATCTGATGACCAATTATTTGTAATCTAGAATGACACAATCAAAACCAAAACCAAACAAAGCAAAGCTAAAACAATATAGAAAGAAAGCGAGAAAAAAGAAAAAAAAGTAGCCGATGTACCAGCCAATCGATCTGCCACAAGAAAAAGGAGACAAATAAATCATGCCTCGCTGTCATCAGTGCAGATGTACGAGCATGGCTATACGTTAAAAAAAAGCAACCCTCCCCCCCCCCAAAAAAAAAAAAGAAGCGCGAAAAACTGAAATATTTCATCCAAGGGTATTAGATAACTACCCTGATAAACAGTTTGCATCATGATTCGGGGCGTTTTATGGTTGTATAATCTTATATAGGTCATCATGTACAAGAGAGAGAGAGAGAGGAGAGAGGATGAGAGAGAGAGAGAGAGAGAGAGAGAGAGAGAGAGAGAGAGAGAGAGAGAGAGCAATATTTATTCATTCTTTTATATCGAGGATAACAGAATAAGCAATCATGTGCTTTTTTTCATCCGGTCCCGTGTGTATGCAGTTTTGTAAATATTGTCATCTGTTCCCCCGGCACACGATGGCCTACTCTTACGAAAAGCGGAACAGGATTTAACGTGTGGCAAGATGTTCTGCTGCGTTCGCATCATGTTACACAGAGAGAGAGAGAGAGAGAGAGAGAGGAGAGAGAGAGGAGAGAGAGAGAGAGAGAGAGAGAGAGAGAGAGAGAGAAGAGAGATCTTTTAATGAGAGAGACTTAGATAGTGCGTAGTTGACAGATGAAGAAAGTTGGATAACAGAGGATAAACTCTGTTAGTCTGTACATCTTGAGAGGAACGAGAGGTGAGCAGTGAGGAAGCAGTACTGACTGAATACATCAACCTGTAATTGTTTGGAACTGGGATGGCTGGCTAAGATGAGAGCAATACGGTGTCTGAATCAGTAATTATCCTGAACTTGAAGACCTGCATGATGCGGTACAAAACGAGCCACTGGGATTTACATATAATACATATAATATATATATATATATATTATATATAGGGAAAGAGCTCCAAGCTTCATCGATGGTGAGATTTTTGCGTATGCAACTGTTATTGCCACCATTAAGGTATCGCATTTCGACGTCGGGTAGGATGTCTTTACACGAATGATAGCAAATTTTCAGTCTACTTTTGATCTGGGAGGGCTACAGGACATCAGAGACAGAGAAAGATGGCGAACCTTGTGGTATTGTGTAGAGCTCCTACCGTCGACAGCGGTGATGGAGACAGGTGAAAGGTGAAGTGATACTCTCCCCCCCCACCCCCCGCTCAGGGAAACAGCTTATTTTCGATATGGGGACCGAGGACATCAAATTATAACCTTTGCACGTACATGTTCGCTATGATTTGTGAGATAAGGAGCAAAAATGTCCCGTTACCAAATTATAACCTTTGCACGTACCTGTTCGCTATGATTTGTGAGATAAAGAGCAAAAATGTCCGTGATTAACAATCTCCTCCCTTCCCAATTCCACCCTCCACACAGAGTACAGTCATAAACATGTCTGGAAAAGAGGAGGGGATACAGCTAAATGTCTTCTCTGGTCCACGTAGTTTGTCATAGTGTGAAGAATATTACAAAGACATTTGTCATAGTGTGAAGAATATTACAAAGACATTTCCTTTGTTCTCCAATTCTTCATCCATGTGTTCTGGGGGAGCAAATAACATGTCTGAGGCCTGTCTCTTAAAAGACACTGTCCCAAGAGAAGATGGAATGTGTCTATGTTCCCGCCTAGCAACAAGACTGGCGAGGGACTGCTATGGACATGAAAGTAGCAATGCCATTGGTTAGGGACTGCTATGGACAGCAAAGTAGCAATGCCAGTGGTGAGGGGCTGATATGAACAAAGTAGCAATGCCAGTGGCGAGGGGCTGATATGAACAGCAAAGTAGCAATGACAGTGGCGAGGGGCTGATATGAACAGCAAAGTAGCAATGACAGTGGCGAGGGGCTGATATGAACAGCAAAGTAGCAATGACAGTGGCGAGGGGCTGATATGAACAGCAAAGTAGCAATGACAGTGGGGAGGGGCTGAATGAACAGCAAAGTAGCAATGCCAGTGGCTAGGAACTGCTGTGAACAAAGTAGCAATGCCATTGGTTGGGAATTGCTATGAACAAAGTTGCAATGCCACTGGTTAGGGACTGCTATGGACAGCAAAGTAGCAATGCCAATGGCTAGGAACTGCTGTGAACAAAGTAGCAATGCCATTGGTTAGGAATTGCTATGAACAAAGTTGCAATGCCACTGGTTAGGGACTGCTATGGACAGCAAAGTAGCAATGCCAATGGCTAGGAACTGCTGTGAACAAAGTAGCAATGCCATTGGTTAGGAATTGCTATGAACAAAGTTGCAATGCCACTGGTTAGGGACTACTATGAACAACAAAGTAGCAATGCCAATGTCGAGGGACTACTATGAACAGCAAAGTAGCAATGCCATTGGTTAGAGACTGCTATGAACAAAGTAGTAATTCCATTGGTTAGGGACTGCTATAAACAACAAAGTTGCAATGCCGATGGCGAGGGACTGCTATAAACAACAAAGTTGCAATGCCGATGGCGAGGGACTGCTATGAACAGCAAAGTAGCAATGCCGATGGCGAGGGACTGCTATGAACAAAGTAGCGATGCCAATGGCGAGGGACTGCTATGAACGAAGTAGCAATATCAATGGTTAGGGACTGCTATGAACAGCAAAGTAGCAATGCCAATGGCGAGGGACTGCTATGAACGAAGTAGCAATATCAATGGTTAGGGACTGCTATGAACAGCAAAGTAGCAATGCCAATGGCGAGGGACTGCTATGAACGAAGTAGCAATATCAATGGTTAGGGACTGCTATGAACAGCAAAGTAGCAATGCCAATAATTGGTTAGTGACTGCTATGAACAGCACAGTAGCAATGCCAATGGCGAGGGACTGATATGAACAGCAAAGTAGCAATGCCAGGATCACGATGTACATTGAGGTGAAGCTACATTTACTTTAAGACCATGCAAAGTGGTGGGGGACCGTGGGGAGTGGAGGAAGCTGGTTGCAAAATCCTCAGTGGTGCCTCCACAGTTCGCGGGACTACGGGACAGGTGAATGGTGAAGGTGAAGATGAAGGTGGTACTCTGCATAATTACATATCATTTTTGGTTCAGATAAGTAACAATGTATCATTTACTTGTAAGGGAAGGTGTGTGTGTGTGTGTGTGTGGGGGGGGGGGGGGGTAGGGAATAGAAACAAACCCTGTGATTCCAGTGATATCATTAAAAGAATGGCAGAAGAAAGTTTGTTTGCATGCAAGAAAAGGCTTAATGCCTTCACATAATTGATCTGCCAAATGACATGCGAGTTCGGCCCCATGACTCTTTTCTTCATGTTAGCGTGTTACAAGAGCTTCTGAGAAATTAGTAACACACACCCAGGTCTTTATACACTACGCTACACCACGCTAAAATACACTACACTATACCACACTACATTATACTACACTTCACCACACTAAAGTACACTACAATACAAATACTTTATCATCTAAAAAAAAAAAACCCACGAGAAATTCATTGTTACGTGCATGGCTAAAAAGAATTAATATAATATAAACATTATTTATATATAACAGTTCTGTTCTCTCGCCACTTGTATCACCCCCCCCCCCCACCTTTACACTACAAGTGCTTAGAAATGAGAAACGGACCTCCGGGCCAATGTCACAGACACCTGTCAGGTTGAAACGGCGGATAAAAAAATATCGAGATCATGGGGCTTATCAACATGAATACGGTTGACGTCATACGTGCACCAGTTAACCGTGAACGTCACCACCGTCAGTTGAGTCATCTTTTCTGTCACAGCCGCGAAAAAAACAATGTTTGTTCCAATTTCTTCACTGGAGAGGGCACGTGGTTGTGACATTGAAAGGACATGGGTATGAATATGAAAGTCTGCCAAGCCGCACAGACACACAAAACACACAACACACACACACACACACACACACACACACACACACACACAAAGACATGTGCGAGTGAGCAAGCCCATGAGAATCCACTCCTCCCCCTACACCACCACCCCCTCCACATAGACACAGACAGACACAGACACCCACCCACCCACCCATCCACACAGTGACACACACACACACACACACACACACACACACACACACACACACACACACACACACACACACATTCGTACTTGTGAGTTAGTGCCTGAAGGAGTAATTTGTTTGCAGACAATCTGAATTATACAACAGTCTGAATAAACTGATAAACTGATAAAACTTGTAAAAATGGGCATGGAAAAGGCGTCTTGGCCTGGTTTGCATACAGATGAGAAAAAGGCGTCTACGGGAGAGAGAGAGAGAGAGAGAGAGAGAGAGAGAGAGAAGAGAGAGAGAGAGAGGAGAGAGAGAGAGAGAGGAGAGAGGAGAGAGGATTAAAGATAAGAGGAGCTGGAGGGAATAGAGAGAGAGAGAGAGAGAGAGAGAGAGAGAGGTGTGCGTTTGTTGTGTGTGTGTGTGTGTGTGTGTGTGTGTGTGTGTGTGTGTGTGTGTGTGTGTGTGTGTGTGTGTGTGTGTAAAACTTTAGGAGAAGCGTGAGGAATGTAAAGGGATGTGTTAGAACCCGGGAGGGATTTTTTTGTGGGGGGAGGGGGAAGCAGATGTTTAAAGAGGAAATTCCGAGTGGGAGGGGCAACAGGATGGATGTGGGCGAATTTCAAAAGGGGGGAGGATGGTATTGGGAGGTTGGGAGGAGGATTTTCTTTTGGATGGAGAAGTGGAGGGGGGCGCAAGAGGTAAACGGCTAGGGTGGGGGTTTGAGAGAAAGAATGATGAGGCACAGCTCATTTTCTGTAGCCGAACTGGGTAAACAGAAGTTTTTATAGGTCCTAGTCCGGGAAAGTGGGGCAGGTGCTAAGCGACTCATTTCGTGGTGGAGGGTCACATATTGCCAACCTATTCCCACCATTTTTCACTACATTGATTGTTTCTGCCCAACACTGTCCACCATTAAAACATCATCTTTTTCCTCCTACAATCTGCATTTTGCTGTTGTTGCATTTTGAGTTTGTTTTCTTTCTCTTTTCTCTCTTTGTTCCGTTGAATAAGGCATCTTTAAAAAAAATGCTTTCCATTCAATCTATGGAAGTATTATCTGCATTGCTTTTCTGTCTCTTTTTCCTGGCCTTTTTAAAAATCCAGTTTTGGGAAGAAGAGGGGGGGGAGGCAGTCTAGTGGTTAGAGCTTTGAGTTTGTGATCTGGTGGCCAGAGTTTCAGCCACCGCTGAGACACCGTTTGAGGGGGGTTTTCCCCTGGAGTGAATATCAGTACCTTCGGGATGTTACTAAAAACTGAGGTTCCGTGTTTCAACATGCAAAACATCTTGTGCATATGCTTAAAACCCTTTCAAAAGAGTAGGCCATTTTGCGCCAATAAGAACAGATGGCAAAGTGTAAAAAAGACGCATGCACACTCGTATCATGTTTAGACATTATTTCCGAAGTCGGAATGCGGCTATCTTAATGGTGGGCAAAAAGGGTCGCATACGGAAAGTCTGACCAGTGGTGAACCTCGCAGCTTTGGCTGAGGAAAAAAAAAGAGGCAACTTTGAAGCAGAATTTTTTAAAGTTAAATCTTCTTCGCAAGTGTCTTCTCTTTTTTACCTCTTGAAACAAACTTTATGGTCTGGGAGTGACAAATCAAGCAGATAAGCTAACTGAGGTCAGACACTCCTAGTCTGTCCTGTCTTGGTGAAGAAACTCAATCAAAGAACATTAGGATTTCATCAAGTTTGTTTCCAGTGGGTCAAAAGCAAATTCATAGAATCACTCATGACAAAAGCCACAAACTCTCGTCAGAACGCATTTTTGTTTGTTTATTATTACCATTAAGAAAATAGTGGTGGTAGTGTTGGGCGTTCCCTATATCAATGGTCTGAGGGTAACCCAAAAATCTGCAAGCTGTCTCACTTATCACACATAGGAACCTCTGTGAGACTATAAGTATACACTGGCCGAGAGGTTTGCATGTGTGGCTGTTTTTAAAGTACTTCACCAAACTAGCAGCCATACTCAACTTTCAGGGAGTTATTTTCCTCTTTATTTGAAAAAAAGACAATCTTAACATAACATTTCTATGCATAACAACTTTTTTTCTGTAGGCTTGCACCAGTAAATGTGGAAGTTTGCATTTGCCTGCATCAGTAACTGTGGAAGTTTGCATTTGCCTGCACCAGTAACTGTGGAAGTTTGCATTTGCCTGCATCAGTAACTGTGGAAGTTTGCATTTGCCTGCATTAGTAACTGTGGAAGTTTGCATTTGCCTGCGTCAGTAACTGTGGAAGTTTGCATTTGCCTGCACCAGTAACTGTGGAAGTTTGCATTTGCCTGCGTCAGTAACTGTGGAAGTTTGCATTTGCCTGCGTCAGTAACTGTGGAAGTTTGCATTTGCCTGCATCAGTAACTGTGGAAGTTTGCATTTGCCTGCGTCAGTAACTGTGGAAGTTTGCATTTGCCTGCATCAGTAACTGTGGAAGTTTGCATTTGCCTGCATCAGTAACTGTGGAAGTTTGCACTTTGCCTGCATCAGTAACTGTGGAAGTTTGCATTTGCCTGCATCAGTAACTGTGGAAGTTTGCACTTTGCCTGCATCAGTAACTGTGGAAGTTTTCACTTTGCCTGCATCAGTAACTGTGGGAGCTTTTGACCTGGGCCGGATAAACAAAATGAATGAAAATATCACATTTTCGTAAAACAGTTAAAACAAAACCAAACAAACAAGACCTCCCCCCCTCCCCCACAAACCAACAACCCCCAAACACACAACCAAAGTGCACCAAGTATCTAGACAGAATGCTGAAACTGTTTACTCAGCTGTAGTATTGTCACATTATTTCATGGCTTTGTTTCTTCCATGATATTTGCTTTCGATTCTGTGGTTGTCATTTTCATTGTATGTTAGACTAT
>CM060326.1:48596302-48631302 GCA_030674155.1 Stramonita haemastoma | reverse complement strand
GGGCAAGGACACTACTACAGTGCTGACTGTTAACTCTACCAGCCTGCTGGTGTCTGGCAATGCTACAGCGCTGACCGTGGCGGCAGGCAACGTGACGCAAGGCGCTGTGTACAGCTTGGTTAACGCCTCCTCTAACCTGTCGCATTTCACCATGGATCCAGTGACTGAATTCTGGGAGTGAGTAGCTAGCATAGTGGATCTGGAATGACCTCCCTCTCTCCCTTCGGCAAAAGCCTACATAAATATGATACTTTTAAATCCAACCTCAAGACACACTTATTTCAAACCTTAGATTTTTGCCCTCTGTTTTCATCTCCTATCTGTCCCTGTCTTTAACATCTGAAATCCCCCTTACCCTGCCAAAGTGTATGACCTTTATGTGTGTGTGTTATTTATTTATTTATTCTTTTATATCGAGGATAACAGAATAAGCAATCATGTGCTTTTTTTCATCCGGTCCCGTGTGTATGCAGTTTTTGTAAATATTGTCATCTGTTCCCACCGGCACACGATGGCCTACTCTTACGAAAAGCGGAACAGGATTTAACGTGTGCGCAAGATGCTCTGCGTGCGTTCGCACACGGGGCCTCGGTTTAAAGTCTCATCCGAAGGACTTTTGGGGAGAGTGGAGTCAGCACTGATGTTAACTCCAGGAAGAAAATTTCCTCGACCGGACTCGAACCCGGGTCTTTCAAATTGCCAGCGCAATGTTCTGACCACTAGGCTATCGCGCCCCCCTAGTTCGGAAACAATCATTGTCCCAACTCCCTCTGCTCACATACAACAACAAAACCAACAAAGGCCTGTAGAACGGAGAGCAGTTCTGCAGCTTACCTTTCCCGAAGACTTGATGCCCTTCCAAATGCAGAAGTAGACCATGACCCAGGCCAGTAGCAGACACAGAGCCAGGTCCCATTTGACAGTGCCAGGCTCATCAATGCTGGCGTAAACCTAGTTCTTCCGCTTTCTGGTTTCACGTGTGTGTGTGTGTGTGTGTGTGTGTGTGTGTGTGTGTGTGTGTGTGTTGTGTGTGTGTGTGTGTGTGTGTGTGTGTGTGTGTGTGTGTGTGTGCATTCGAATTTGTTATTTTCTAAAACTAGTAATCGTTGTTGATTGTTTGTATGTTGTATCGGTCGAATGCAAGCGCTTTGATTTGTCTTTGCAAGATATAGCGCTATATAAATTCCATATATTATCATCAATGGTCTGGAAGTAACGCACCTGCCTAGAAAGCAAAAAAGTCCTGAGTTTGAAGTGTGTGGTGGTGGTTTGAGCACCGTTTGTGCCCGAAACTTTTTTCTTATCCACTAGATCGACTACGAGTGGTGGTCTGGGAGCTAGTCTTATGGATAAGACGATAAACCGAGGTCCTGTGTGCAACACGTACTTAGCGCACGTAAAAGAACCCACGGCAACGATTTATGATATATGACCGATCATAGCACCATAGTTCTTCCGCTTTCTGGTTTCATATTGCGCATCAAAACACCTTCCCATTTCTTTTTTTAGTTGTCCTAAGGGAAAATAATGTCTGGACTTGTAGCGGAGACTGTTTTTGTCCTCAGACGGAAGGTTTTGGGCCTGACCTCCAGCATTGATGAGCCTGGCACTGTCAAATGGGACCTGGCTCTGTGTCTGCTACTGGCCTGGGTCATGGTCTACTTCTGCATTTGGAAGGGCATCAAGTCTTCGGGAAAGGTAAGCTGCAGAACTGCTCTCCGTTCTACAGGCCTTTGTTGGTTTTGTTGTTGTATGTGAGCAGAGGGAGTTGGGACAATGATTGTTTCGTTGTGATTTCGCAATATGGAATAAAAACATGCCAGATGCTTTTGAAAATCAACAACAAAACCCCCAATGATAATGATGGTTATGCTGATCACGATTATGATGTTATTGTTGTTGTTGTCTGAAACGCTATAGCATGTTTATACATAATGAATAACTGGTGTGTTATACAGTTATTCAATGTAGCAATAATGGTTTTATATTATGAAAAGAATTGAGTCTGATAGTGTCTTGAATATGATCTTTTTGTGTATTGTAGATGAACAGAAAGTATTGTCTAACCCTACAAAGATTACGACAATGTAGCGGAAAGTTGCTAGATTCTTATTTTTACTTATGAGGTGGTGTAGTGATATATCTTCCGCCAATTAGATGTAATAAACTTTGCATTGTCAGAAATGTCCCGATCTTTGTTCTACGGTTGATATATAATTTTACTGCCACAAGTCGCTATGTACTGACGTTTGTTATGATACAGGTGATGTACTTTACTGCACATAGTCCCTATGTGCTGATGTATGTTATGATACAGGTGATGTACTTTACCGCCACCAGTCCCTATGTACTGATGTTTGTTATGATACAGGTGATGTACTTTACTGCCACTAGTCCCTATGTACTGATGTTTGTTATGATACAGGTGATGTACTTTACTGCCACTAGTCCCTATGTACTGATGTTTGTTATGATACAGGTGATGTACTTTACTGCCACTAGTCCCTATGTACTGATGTTTGTTATGATACAGGTGATGTACTTTACCGCCACTAGTCCCTATGTACTGATGTTTGTTATGATACAGGTGATGTACTTTACCGCCACTAGTCCCTATGTACTGATGTTTGTTCTGCTGATTCGGGGAGTCACTCTGGAAGGAGCCACGACAGGGCTGCGCTACTACCTACTACCTGACTGGAGCCGGCTGTCAGATCCTCAGGTAACCGACTATAAAGTCAGTTTGGAAATAAGCTTTATCTAGCTCTCAGAACAATCTTTTGCTAAGTTCTGAAACAAGCAAAAACTTCCCTCTCTACTCAGCCTGACCGGCAAACCGTTGCTACCACCATTCGCTGAATATTCAAAGCCTCTCTCATGTCCTCAGTAGTAGTAGGCACCCATCAGTCTCAGAAGACTATGGAGTTGCGCTCTAGTCTTTTAGAGCGCAAAGCCTGGGTAAGTATGTATGGAGGGCAAGCTCTTACCCATGCTACCCATGCAGCAGACCCCCTCCCCCTCTCCACGCCACTGGAATGATCCATTGGAAAGGCAATGACCGATACGAATTGTTCCAGTACCGTCGCAGGAGCCACCAGAACGTTGCCATATACAGCCTGAACCGCCCTGGGGACTCCAACTCCCCGATGTCCTCAGAATACTTTGGGTAGTTAACGGCATGGGTGTCAAGATCTGGTGCTGACTCAGTGACTGGTGTCAGACGTTGCGGCCTGTGTTCAGTGTGAACTTGTGCAGCTTGTGTATGGCGTTCTTGAGGCAACTGTACTGGGCCCTTAACTTTTCGCTCTTTCTATCGTTTATTTATTCTTTTATATCGAGGATAACGGAATAAGCAATCATGTGCTTTTTTTTCATCCGGTCCCGTGTGTATGCAGTTTTGTAAATATTGTCATCTGTTCCCACCGGCACACGATGGCCTACTCTTACGAAAGCGGAACAGGATTTAACGTGTGCGCAAGATGTTTGCGTGCGTTCGCACACGGGGCCTCGGTTTAAAGTCTCATCCGAAGGATGTTTAGTGTGAGTGAGTGTGAGTGTGTGTGTGTGTGTGTGTGTGTGTGTGTGTGTGTGTGTGAATGCGCGCGCGCGCGCGCGTGCGTGCGTGTGCGTGTGTGTGTGTGTGTGTGTGTGTGTGTGTGTGTGTGTGTGTGTGTGTGTGTGTGTGTGATTCATTGTAACAGTTACCATTGTTCATAGGTGTAGTACGTAGCATTCTCTGTGGACATTGTGGTCGTTTTATACCTTGAAAAGTCCAATGAATGAGATGGTATACCATCTATTACGCTAAGACAATTTTCGAACAGAACTATGTCTTGGAGAATAATGTATACAAGCAGACAACCAGGCGAAACCTTTTCACATACTTGCTTGTATACATGTTGGTAATCTTATCCTTCCAGCTTTATGAAAACAGTTGGAAAGCCTTTTTTGTTTTTACCTAGACACTTCTTGTTTCTAAACAAAAATCCTGCTTTGGTTGAATTGAAATAAAGGTTGATATGAAAAAACAACATGTGTGTTGTAAAAATAAGCTCCAGATTCTTTTAAAAATGCCTTTTATCTTCCACGGCCTTGCATTTCTAGTCCATTACTAAGAGTATTTTTGATTCTTGGTAGTATAGTGCCTCTTCCAGAATGCCTGACGTTGATTACTCAGTTGATAAGCGATATGTTTTGCGACATACTTCTACTTGCAATTATCAGCTAAAAGAAAATCACACCTAAGAGCCAAAATGTTTTATTTCGCAAAGAGGCTCAGTTCATCTATATAATCATTCGTTTGGGACCTCTCTCTGAGAGCAGCAGTATTTAAGTCATTCAGTTATTTACATGATCGTGTAATTAATATTCAGTTAGCTTTTACAGCCCATGATAGTGGTTTTGTTTATATGCCTGAGTTTTTTCATTTCTTTTCTTTTCAATTTTCTATATATACTATTTTCTTGATTAATTCTGTAACTAAGGAAAAATCAGAGAGAAAAAATATTTGACTATGTTTTCACAGGTTTGGGTGGACGCTGGTACCCAAATCTTTTACTCCTATTCCATCGCTTTGGGAACGCTCACCGCCCTGGGAAGCTATAACAAGTTTCACCATAACGTATTCAGGTAAGGACAAGTTAAGTTAAAGTTAAAGTCTGTCCGAGGCATAAGGCTCATCAGGCCGGTGCTTATCCGGTTTCTGTGGCGTTTAAGCGACTGAGAGTCATGGACTCCCTGGATAGGACGCCAGTCTATCGCAGGGTTAACCCAAGACAAGGTTGGTACCTTTTACACTGGGTGGGTGTGAGAAAAATATTGCGTTAAAGTGCCTTTTCAAGGGACAACGCCATAGCGGGAATAGTGGGATCGAACCGCAACCTTTTAGATTACGAGTACAACGCCTAACCATTAGGCCACAGCGGCGGCCTAGGTAAGGACAAGGAGAGGCTGATTGTGTGTGAGTGTTGTGGAGTGCTGCAATAAGTGTATTCAGGACACTTTATTTAGAAAAAAAAATTCAATCGAAACAGTAGTTTCTTAGTTTATTATCATTTATCTTTTTTTTTTTTTTTTTTTTTTTTATAGAAGCTTTGCTGATACAACAGTTGAACTAAATCTAGGTTTAGGTAAATCCCCCACGATTGTAAACAGTACTTTGTGCAGCAATTGCTTTTGTTGATTTTGAATCACTGCATTTTGGTCTTTCTCATCCTGTCTCTCAAACAGAAATTAACTGGTCTGTAATTGCCTCATCTGAAGTTTAAAAACAATTCCGCGCATTCCCATCACCCACCAGCAAAAAGTTTCAATCTAGTATACAGCTACTGTGCGTTTAAAACTTTATTCCTTTTACTTGTGAAAAAGCAGTGTCTGGCCATAAAAGAGGCCCAACAATAAAAGAGAACGGACCGATAAACCATTTCATTGACACATGCTTTGGCACACAACAGACAGGAATGGAGGAACCTACCGAAAAAATGTCTCCAGTGCGTGTCCTAATGATTTTTCATGGTCTTTAAACGAAGAATAACATTTGCTGTTAACATACTGTTGCTCTGTTAAGCCATTTTTGTTGCTCTCCATAATGTAGGTGGACATGCTGTCAACTTGCTGATGCTTTATTAAGCTGCTACCTTATTGTTGTTCTCAATATGTAGGTGGATATGCCGTCAACATGCTGATGCTTTATTAAGCTACTACTATATTGTTGTTCTCAATATGTTGGTGGATATGTGTCAACTTGCTGTTGCTGTATTACGCTATTACCTTATTGTCATTCTCAATATTTATGTAGGCATATATGCTGTCAACTTGCTGTCGCTGTATTGAGCCATTACCTTACTGTTGTTCTCAATATGTAGGTAGGTCATGACACTGTAGTTTTCTGAACAGACATAGGTTTAAAACGAGATGGTGTGTTGACCTAAACTGTTAACATTGATGTTGACTGTTACCACAGGGACAGCATTTGCTTTTCCTGATCAACACCTTCACCAGCATGCTGGCCGGCCTGGTCATCTTCTCCATTCTGGGATTTTATGGCCACCAAACAGGGAGTGGACGTCAAGGATGTGGCCGAATCTGGTCAGTCTTTGTTTCGCTTTTTGTTTGATTAGTTGCTTGTGTTTTCATCATGCACATTACAAGTGCTACTATGCAAGTCTTCTTTTTACAATGACAACTCATTACTTTAAAACTAATCTCATTTGAAGGTTCCTAAATTAATATTGTTTTAAACGGCTGCTTATTGCTTTAGTTCTTCCTGGTGAATAGCTTTGTTTTGCTTTTAGGCATAAAATTTAAAATACAGCAATGGAAAAAAATATGACGTGGAAGCATAGCTTGCTGGTATAAATTTGTTTTGATTATACCAGGTCCGGGTCTGGCTTTCATCGCTTATCCAGAGGCAGTGGCCCAGCTTCCCGTGGCCCCACTGTGGTCTGCCATGTTCTTCATCATGGTCATCCTGCTTGGCCTGGACAGTCAGGTAAGTGACGCTCAGAGAAAGGTTGCCACTGGTGCTAGTATGCTTGTAACCCAACATAGAGACATCTTGTGCATGATGGTCCCATTCATTGTGTTTTGAATTGTACCCATGCCATGCTCAACAGTAGCATGAGGTCAGACGTTGCTTATTGTGTTGGCGAGTTCATACGCTGAAGAAAATAAATTATGTGGGGTTATTTCTTCCTCTCCATTCAAGTCGCTTTGCACTCATAATTCTATTTGATGGAAAATGGATGATCGAGTAATGTTAAAAGAGACTTACTTTATGATTTGAAATTTGTCTCCTGACATAAAAACCTGATAGTTGAAAGATATCAAAATTAAAAAAAAAGATATCTATTTAAAAAATAATGTAGTTATACTATGCTGAACTCTGATATCCATTTTTAATGATGTTTTTAACAGTTTGTGGGCGTGGAAGGTTTCATCACTGCTATTGTGGACCTGTTTCCCAAAGTTTTACGCCGAGGTCACAGACGTGAACTGTTTGTCGCCTTCGTCTGCCTCCTCTCTTTCTTCATTGGCTTGTCGATGGTGACGGAGGTAGGTTACTGCTTTCTCCTCCAGCTGTTTTGTTCATAGGGCTGCTCGCTACCTTGTGTTTGAATCGTTTCTGACTGTTTCCAATGAATGTCATGTGTCACAGGTCTGATAAGTGTTGCGTTTTACACTGCTTGCTATGGTATGGCGGGTATTGTTTTTTTTTAGTTTTGAAGGGTATCTTGTGTCCCTGTTCTGATGAATGTTCACTACCCTGACATGTCTTTTGTTTCTGTTTGGTAGACACACATTTGTTTTGGAATTTTTAGGAAATGTTACGTTTCTTGGATGACACACGTTTTAGGAACAATGTAACTTATTGGAATTTTACTTGTTTCTGAGACATGTAGCCTTACTGTTTACATTGGTGCTGCTTTCTATTGGATAATATTTTTGACATGATGAGTGTCATCTGTTCTAAAGATTGTTTGTTATGATTTAGATGGATATTGATGTTGTTGTCCTGATGGTTATCACTAGTTCTGTTTGTTGAAGTTACTGATTACTATGTCACAGGTTGTTCGTTGTTATTTTTTCAGAGGATTGGTTTAAAAAAAATTTTTAGATGATACCCTCACTACTGCTTTTAATGCTGTTGTTTGTTTTTGCATGATGAGCGCTATCTTATTGAAACTCCTGATAAATGGAGTGCTAGTTCCTGATTTGATGAATGTAAATAGTGAATAGCATTTGTTGCTTTCTGTTTGACGTCATCTATTTGACTGGCAGGAAAACTTGCTTTTTGTCTTCTGATGGGTATTGTTACAGCCACTTTAAGGGTTTGTCTCGTTTTGTAAGCATTTGTAGACATCTATAGCCATTGTTGCTAATGAGTGGTTTAAATGCCTAGTTGGTTGGTTGGGAATATAGTAACTGAATAAATCCATTACTGGTTAGCTATGTTTCTAGTTTTTCGTGGGAAAGAGTCTTCATTCTTTGAATTGTTTTACATAATGTCTGCTAATATCATTTCAGTTTTTTTTTTAAATCAGTGTAATCGGTTTACTTCTCTGAGGAAATAGGAGGATTTAATTGAAAGTATTGCGTATATCACAAACTTACATCGGTTCTGTCCACGGGTAATCACTGCTATATATCTTCTTCAATAATTACACAATTAATGTCACAGAAAACTAGACAGATTTAAAACGAAATGAAGCAACAGTCACAACGAAGGATCATGCTCCATAGAAAGAAACACCAGACAGTTATTGTTTGATTTGAAAATGTAACATACTGCACAATGCTGTTTACATGTCAAAATTACACTTCTTGTGTGTATATTTTGCTGTTTTAGATTGGTTTCTTTGTTGTTTTGTGTCATAAATGTGTTAGTGGTGATAGCAATGCTACATAGAAGTAGAAGCAGCAGCCTTACTATGTCAGAGAAACTAGCTCTATGGTACAGAACACTTCAGTTTTGAATTTCTATTTGGCGCTGCCTTCAGCAGACATTGTTCCCAAAAAGGCTATTTGCAGATGTGATTTGTCATTGCCTTCACAATCAGCTCCACAACACAATATCACTCTTTCTTCTTGGTTTTTAGTTGACAGAACTTCCTCTTCTGTAGCCTTCGAAGTGAATCCTCAAGAGAGTTTTTTTCTCCGATAGTGTTCATGCCGACTCCATTTCATGCATGCCTATCCAAATTCACTCTATCACCGTCACAGACCTGACACCCCACAGGAAACCATCGCCATGAAGCTGCTATGTGGCAGCTTGGAAAAGGAGGCCTATCCCTACCGGTTTATTTCGGTGATATCATGTGGTATCTGTTCCTGTCCAGTGTAAGAACACATTGTACAAGATCGTCTTCTAACACCGATTGCAGCATTACAGCAATATCCATCGGCGTCTGCTTTGGTCATGTTCACAAAGAACACTAACAGGTTTAATTAAGTGCTCGAACAACAATGACAGCAACATCTGCGCACAAGCCCAATCCAGAGAGAAGACTGTCTTTCCTCCAAAGAATGGTGATCTTGAGGACTGACACAAAAGGCAAAGGTGATAATGGAGGATCCCTGAAACTAGAACCGTTTAAACAGAGAAGCCACGAAAGCAGAACAGCATGACAACAGAGGAGCCAAAAAAAGTCGTACCATGTCGGTGGAAGAGCCATAAGAATGGAGGTATCATGAAAGTTGAGGGTCATGAAAATGGCGGTGGCGTAAAAGCGTAAGCACTATGAAGATGGACAAACCATGAAAGCAGAGCCGTGCAAGCAGAAACCTTATGAAAGCGGACAAGGAATGAACAAAAACGAGCAATGAAAGCGGAAAAAGCCAAGAAAACAGATGAGAGTGGAGACAGCTTAAGAGTCGAAGATCTATGACAATGGAAGAGCCACAAAAACCAAAGAGCTATGAAGGTAGAAGTAAAAGTAGAAAATGTGGAAGAGACAAAGAATCAGTAGGGCTATGGCAGTGAAGAAGGCATACTAGTGAAAGGGACATGAACATGGAGACGGCCTAAAGAAAGGAGAGGCATGACAAAATGAGTGGTATCAGATAGAAAAGCAATCAAACTGGAAAATCATAAAAGACGAAGAGGTGTGAAAGGGAAAATCCCACGAAAAGGAAACTGGAGAAAGCGTAAAAGCAGACAGGCCCAAAACTGAAAGTGTCATTAGAGTGACGAAGAAATGATCACGGAGGATGCATGAACGTGGAGAAGGCATGAAAGTTGAGGAGAAATTCAAACTTACATCATGAACAAACTGAAAGGCTACAGAACTGGAGACCGGTTTTTGTGTTACATCGACTGATGGGGATGATGGTAATGTCAATGAGATCTATTTTGGTGGTTGACCATGTGCTGGGAGGGTGATTTGAGCTTCCTTTCATCATATAGCTTTAGGTCAAGAGAGTCAGAGATATGGACAACTGCAATGTTGGTCAGAAATTTGGAGTGAAGCGCTCAGTCACATGCGTGACCTGACCTTAGTGACACCAGTAGGCTATGGCCCAAGTCTTCCTACTTGAGTTCATGGCATGGTCAGAGGAGGGTGAAGGCTAAGGGGAATGATGTTGCAAGAGCCCTACAGTGGTACATGTCTCATGAGATCTAAATTTGCAATCCCCAGTCGACAGTTAGAGACCTTCACTACATTGTTTAGGCAGCTGCTATGAGGTTAACATTTTGAGCACTACCCACCCACCCACCCACTACAACACAAAACAACACAACACAACGATTAACACACCTATTTACTAATACATAGGCCTGTGTGTTTTGTTGATTTATCTAATTACACACTCAAATGTCTCATTCTCGGACAAACGTCTGTCAGTGTAGCCTAAGGGACTAAGCAAAATTTCCATCCCACCCCAGGGCGGGATGTATGTATTTCAGTTGTTCGACTACTACTCTGCCGGCCGAATAGCTCTTTGTGTGGCTTTCTTCGAGTGCCTCACGGTGGCATATGTGTACGGTATGTTGTAAAGGAGGAGCAAGGTGGTATTTTGACTCCTTTCTGTAGTGAATAGTTACAAGCTTTTGGAAATAACTTACTTCAGTGTGAACATGAAAAAAAAGAAAAGACGGGATTTGAGAAAAAAAAAGGGGGGAAAGAGGGGAGAGAAGGGAGGGTGAGGAAGAGAGCATCAGTACCAAACTGCTCTCTTTAGCTTATTTGTTTGGGGGATTCATTCATTTGTGTTTTTGTTTTACAGGTGTTTCCCATCTCTTTATCAGACTCTGCCCCTTCTACCCCCTCTTTTCCCGTTGGACCCTGTTTCTTGACGGTTTATACATTTGATTCCTTTGTGCAAATCTTTGCTTGTCTTCAACATTTGGACAACCACTGAGGAATTGTTTTATTTGTGATGGCATATCATGTCCCATTTTAGTCAATATTGTTTAGGATGTCATTGTCTGCACTTTATAACTAACCGACGTTAGCAACCAAACTTGAAGGGATAGGCCGCCATTTGCGGTTTTTGTAGAAAACATTTTGTGTTTGTCAGATTCAACGAAAAGTTCCTTGCTGCTCCCGCACAAAAACGGTGGAAGGAGAAGAAATGAAAAACAACTACCACGTGTTGTTTATTCTTAAATGCTGGTGATTTACATCGCTCTGTAGGCCAAAGGATGAAGATGTTTTGCTTCTAATAAGAGAAATAGCTTCTTTATGAACCAATCACTAAGGTAAAAAAAAAAATCGAGAATGGCATGACTTTTTCTCCAATCAAAGACCTGCAATTATCTTCAAGCTATGGACTTTCGTTTTCAGTCTAAGACTTGGAATATTTTTCTTGATATTGCTTCGATGTCAGTTTAAGGGACCCATTCATCACAATTTTCTGTCAATACGTCCTTCCCAGTATGGGATTCAGGAAGTTCTACCATAAGGTAATGATAATTCAACGGGTGTTTCTATACTCTGACGTTAATTGAACATACGCTTATAACTGTAATGCTAAAGAAAACTTGCCTTTAGCTCAATGGTTATAACAGCTATGGAATAGGTATCTCACTGTTGACAGTATTCTTTTAAAATTTATATGATCGAAAACTTCCACCACCTTGTCCTTTCTGCCATCTTTGTCTTCTGCTGCCCTTGGCTTCTTTGTCATGAGGTACGACTCGTTCTTCCCTTAGCCTAGAGCTGCGCTCTTGTACACTGATGTGAACGTTTTAGCCATGTCTGTTCATTCCATTTGGCAGAGTTTGCTTCCAGTCTTATCGTAGCATTCCCACCCTCTCACCAGAAAACCCAGGCCATTGCATACCTGTTTTACCAGATTTGTTAAATCGCAGTGGGAAAAAAAGGAGAAACAAAGGACTGGGGATAGAAAAAAATGGGGAAGAATAATGAATTTAAATCGACCTATCATCAGAGACTAGAACTTCCTAGTCATCCAACGCGTAGGTATAGACTGGAGATCCTGTGATGCTACAATCAATTACATCATTAGCGTTATGAAAGCGCCTTGTTGTGTGCTATAGAGTGCATATGCAGATATGTGTCTCCATTGTCATTGTGTGTGTGTGTGTGTGTGTGTGTTGTGTGTGTGTGTGTGTGTGTGTGTGTGTGTGTGTGTGTGTTGTGTGTGTGTGTGGGGTGTGTGTTGTGTGTGTGTGTGGTGTGTGGTTGCATGTGTGGTGTGCGCGCGTGTGTGATTGATGTGTGTGTGTTGCGTGTGTGGTTGATGTGTGGGTGCGCAGTTGTATGTAGTGTGTTTGTTTGTTTGTTTTGTGTGGTATGGTGTATGTGTGTGTGTGGTGTGTGTGTGTGTGTGTGTGTGTGTGTGTGTGTGTGTGTGTGTGTGTGTGTGTGTGTGTGTGTGTGGTGTGTAGGTGGCTGTATGTTTGTGGTTATGTACATATGTGTGTCAGTGTATGTGAATCTATGAGACCGAAAGAAGATATGTCTGTGAGTACATGATTATGGAGCGGCTGGTGCAAAAGGAAATTGCCTTACTGCACTGTTTCAGTGGTTTGACTGTATCCACATTGCCGGTACATTTTCATCTGTTCTCATGTATTTATCCAGCAGTTACTCACCATCTGCACATCAAATCAATTTGATGCTATTTATTTGCGTGCTATTTATTGATGTAGCTGTGTGATTATTTCATTCCCCATAGTAAGGTGTCGTGCTTCAGATAATGTTTATTTTTAAGGCTTTTTACAAATTACATAAATAGTCATGTATTTTAACAGAATATTTTTTCTGTTTCTTTTGTCATTTTTTTTAAACCAGTACCTCTAAGGTAAGTCATGTCATTAGTGATCATGTTTTTGCAGATTTGTTTGCACAGTATGACGTTAAGGTAGTCCTTACGATTTTACATGTAAAACAACTGCAAAATAAAATCTATAACTAGGTACTTTTAGTATTACATAAGAGATAACATTTCTTTCGTGTTTTAAAGGGAAATTTGAAACTAGTACGACATCACCTAAGACTGATGATGAATGACTAAGTAAAACAAACACATTTGTGGACGGGCTTCAGTGAATTAATCATAGCAGGCAAAACAAACGAGATTAACTAATAAACTTAAATGTAAGTTCGTAACAAACCTAGGTACAGACGGGAATAATTTTCTTTACTAATCCTTAGGTTTCCTCGTACTACTTTAAAAAGAACCCAACGAAACAACCAAAAAATAGGACATAAACAATCAAACAAATATACAAACAAGCGAGGATAAAAGAGACTTAAATCATCGTTGTTTCTTGTCTTGAGAAGACAGCTGTAAGAGCTCAATTGTATGGATAAAGGGAGGTAATATAATAGTTTCATATACTTCTGCGCGCACACATAGGCTAGATGACAGAACAATTGAGAGAGAGAGAGAGAGAGAGAGAGAGAGAGAGAGAGAGAGAGAGAGAGAGAGAGAGAGAGAGAGAGAGAGAGAGAGAGAGAGAGAGAGAGAGAGAGGAGAGAGAGAGCAGAGAGAGACAGAGAGAGACAGAGAGAGAGAAGAGAGAGAGAGAGAGAGACAGAGACAGAAGACAGAACAGGACAGACAGACAGACAGACAGACAGACAGACAGAGACAGACAGACAGACGACGACAGGAAGCAGACAGACTAATGTTTTTGTAGCTGTCGTTAGTTTCTTCGAAGCCACTGATCCCAGCGCCTGGTTACCTACAAAAATAGTTTGTTCCTGCTTACTCGTTCGTCATCAGTTTGATCTATTTTGAACGTCGTATTTATTTGTTTTTTGCTGACCCGTTAAGTACAGTTTCTATGCAGCATTTTTTCCCGTTTATTCACACGCACACGCGTGCACACAAACACTCGCGCGTGCGCACACTCTCCCATACACACACGCCCGGAGCGTTCACACTGAATATTCACACACACACACACACACACACACACACACACACACACACACACACACACACAACACACACACACACACACACACACACACACACACAAAGCACATGTGCTAACACTGACCCACTCACCCTCTCGCACATGCAAACTCACACACACACTGACAGTGTGTGTGTGTGTGTGTGTGTGTGTGTGTGTGTGTGTGTGTGTGTGTGTGTGTGTGGTGTGTGTGCGTGTGGTGTGAGTGTGTGTGCGTGTGTGTGACCTGATGTGAAAAGTGTGTGTATCCCATTTGTGTGTGTGTGTGTGTGTGTGTGTGTGTGTGTGTGTGTGTGTGTGTGTGTGTGTGTGTGTGTGTGTGTGTGTGTGTGTGTGTGTGTGAGAGGAGGAGTGAGTGGTGGTGAGTGGTGTAGTGTGTGTGTGTGTGTGTGCTGTGTGTGTGTGTGTGTGTGTGTGTGTGTGTGTGTGTGTGTGTGTGTGTGTGTGTGTGAATATTCAGTGTGATCGCTCCGGTGACCCCTGTCCAAGGACACATTCTCTTGAACTAAATCGGTTTTACATATGTATTTACCGGCCTTCTTAACACTTTGCATAATTACAATATAGACTGGACGACCTTTCGTCTCTTTAATGAACCCTCCCTGATAGTGAACATTTATTTATGTCACTCTACAGGATGGATCAAAAGTACCTATAGGATAGCCACCCTTAATTAGTAAAACAGCCACTAGGTGAAGAGTTCCAAGCTAGCTGTTTTTAGCATGTAGCCTACAGATTTGTACTATAGAGTCTAGTTGACTATCGGGATTTTCCTAGGCAACTTAGAGCTAAAGGCTATCGTTGGTGTTCTTCCTAACCTGTGTGTGTGTGTGTGTGTGTGTGTGTGTGTGTGTGTGTGTGTGTGTGTGTGTGTGTGTGTGTGTGTGTGTTGTGTGTGTGTGTTTGCTTGCTTGTTTGCGTTTGTGTGATTGTACGTTTACGTTCGTATGTGTCTGCGTGTGTTTGTTCACAAGTGGTGTGTGTGTGTGTGTGTGTGTGTGTGTGTGTGTGTGTGTGTGTGTGTGTGTGTGTGTGTGTGTGTGTACGTATTTTGTGTTGCGTGCGTGCGTGCGTGCGTGTGTGTGTGTACCTGTGTGTATATGTGTGCCTCTGTG
The DNA here is from genome assembly GCA_030674155.1 of Stramonita haemastoma. Taxonomy (NCBI): domain Eukaryota; kingdom Metazoa; phylum Mollusca; class Gastropoda; order Neogastropoda; family Muricidae; genus Stramonita; species Stramonita haemastoma. The sequence goes on along the minus strand of CM060326.1, from coordinate 48,616,296 downwards.
TACGTATTTTGTGTGTGTGTGTACGTATTTTGTGTGTGTGTGTGTGTGTGTGTGTGTGTGTGTGTGTGTGTGTGTGTGTGTGTGTGTGTGTGTGTGTGTGTGTGTGTGTGTGTGTGTGTGATTGCTTGTTTACTTGCTTGCGTTTGTGTATTCGTATGTGTTCGTTCGTATGTGTCGCGTGTGTTTGTTCACAAGTGTATATGTATCTGGCCTTGAGAAACTGAAAGGCTGAATGTTTACGATGGAGCCATTTGAAGACAGAGACAGAGACAGAGCGGGAGAGATAGATAGATAGATAGATAGATAGATAGATAGATAGATAGAGAGAGAGAGAGAGAGAGAGAGAGAGAGAGAGAGAGAGAGAGAGAGAGAGAGAGAGAGAGAGAGAGAGAGAGAGAGAGAGAACGAGAGAGACGAGACAGACAGACAGAGAGAGAAGACAGAGAGAGAGAGAGAGAGAGAGGAGAGACAGAGAGAGACAGAGAGAGAGAGAGGAGAGACAGAGAGTGAGACAGAGACACGGAGAGTGAGACAGAGAGACAGAGAGTGAGACAGTTAGAGACAGAGCGGGAGACAGAGAGAGAGACATATAATTAGTTTTAGATCGGTTCATTCTAGAACAGGTATCAATTCCTAAAAAAACCCAACATACTCCCACTAAAGAAGAGTACACTTAATAGATAAACGTTAACACTCTTTATCTTACAGAAGCACTTATATGTTGGAATGCTTTACCGTTTATTTGAGAGAGAGAGAGAGAGAGAGAGAGAGAGAGGAGAGAGAGAGAGAGAGAGGAGAGAGAGAGAGAGAGAGAGAGAGAGAGAGAGAGAGAGAGAGAGAGAGAGAGAGGTGGTAGAAAAAAGGGCGTAACTCTACAATCATGGTTCACAAGTTACATCCATCATTCCACGTGTCTTGTAGGGTAGACCGTTCTACGACAACCTGAGTGAGTTCGGTTCCGCATGGGCCTGTGATGAAAGTATGCTGGTGTTTCCTCACACACCCTGTACAATATGGTGAGTTTCCATTTCCATTCTTTTCCATGGGTACAGTACCCCTCAGGATACAAAATCGATGGAAATATCTGGAATAATTTCCAAGTTTCAAACATTTTTGCTCTGTGAAAGAGAATAATGGCTCCTGTTCTACAATAGAAATATCTGGAATAATTTCCAAGTTTCAAATATTTTGGCTCTGTGAAAGAGAATATATGGCTCCTGTTTACAATAGAAATATCTGGAATAATTTCACAGTTTCAAATAGTTTGGCTCTGTGAAAGAGAATAATGGCTCCTGTCTACAATAGAAATATCTGGAATAATTTCACAGTTTCAAATAGTTTGGCTCTGTGAAAGAGAATAATGGCTCCAGTCTACAACAGAAATATCTGGAATAATTTCCAAGTTTCAAATAGTTTGGCTCTGTGAAAGAGAATAATGGCTCCTGTCTACAACAGAAATATCTGGAATAATTTCCAAGTTTCAAATAGTTTGGCTCTGTGAAAGAGAATAATGGCTCCTGTCTACAATAGAAATATCTGGAATAATTTCCAAGTTTCAAATAGTTTGGCTCTGTGAAAGAGAATAATGGCTCCTGTCTACAATAGAAATATCTGGAATAATTTCCAAGTTTCAAATAGTTTGGCTCTGTGAAAGAGAATAATGGCTCCTGTCTACAATAGAAATATCTGGAATAATTTCCAAGTTTCAAATAGTTTGGCTCTGTGAAAGAGAATAATGGCTCCTGTCTACAATAGGTTAAGGATAGAATCGGGTAAGGCCACGTAAAAAGATGATTTAGTCGAACAACATTTGAAAAAGACAGAGGCATACCTCAATAACTCAAAATTAGAATTGTCAAAACACTTATCTGACCTGTATGCTGTATTTGTCGGAAATATGTATACTGCAAAAGCTGAAAAGAATACAAAATAAAACAGCCGAAATGTGGCTCTACAGGCGACTTCTAAGAGTTAAAAATTTAATGGTCAGACAGAAGAACAAAATGAAAGCATTTGTGATGAAATCTGAGTGCACAGACAAATGTTGGCTGAAACAGATAAGCACAGACTGAGATACGTTAGTCCCCGCAAACAGAAACCACTGACAGATCTGATGACGACAGTTTCTCCAAGGTAAGGTGAGTGTAGAAGGAAAAGAGGCAACCACCAGCATCCTTTCATTGCCAATATCATTGGAATCAGTTGCTATGCAATCCATACACTAAGTCCATACATCAACAGAGAAATTGTATCAGCTTTCAAGTTGTAACTTAATTGATTGTTGATGGCTCTGACATGGCTCCTGGTCAGTTGATGGTTTAAACTCCAAGTTTTTTTTTAGTGTGACTGCATCGGACAAGGTAGGTAGAATGGTAGGATTTAAAAAAATCAACAACATGCGTTGTTCTTTCTTGTGTTTAGTTTTCAACATTTTACATACTTAACCACATACTTCGGCTGGCTGATAACTGCCAACAATGGACTGCGCGCTGTGTATGTTGAATACTAGCATCTTCGGGCTCTAAACGCGAATTGAGTTTCAGACATGTTGAATTCATTTTTGACTCCGCTGCTAAGGAATGACAACACGGTGAAGACTGCGAAATGCATCTCTTTGTTGCATGATGCAATCAAGGGCATTCACTCTTTGCCACTCTCTGGCAGTTTGGTTTACATTGATTACGGTTCTTTAGAACTTACCATACTTTCTATTGAAAATTAACCAGAACAAAAATGGCAGTTATGTTTCCTTAAAAGTGTTCTCGTTATTTTTCGATTGTTTAAAGTGTGTGTGTGTGTGTGTGTGTGTGTGTGTGTGTGTGTGTGTGTGTGTGTGTGTGTGTGTGTGTGTGTGTGTGTGTGTGTGTGTGTGTGTGTGTGTGTGGTATGTGAGTGTGTGTGTGTAGGTGTGTGTGTGTAGGTGTATGTGTATGTGTGTGCGTGCGTGTGTGTGTGTGTTTTTCGTATGTTTGATTCTTTTTTTTAATGAACAAATAAAAAAAATCAACCATCAATCTTTACTTCAAGTATTTCATATTATCATGTTCACATAAAAAGGGAAGAGTCGGTTATTCGACCTTACTTCATTGGCTTGATAATAACAAACTGCGTCCTAGTAAAATTTGAAAAAAAAAGAAATAAGAGGAAACCCTATACAGGGCCTAAATAATAATAATACATGAATTTATATAGCGCTATATCTTGTAAAAACAAAACAAATCAAAGCGCTCGCATTCGACCTATACAACACCTACAACAACAAAAAAAGCCAATAAAAAAAAATCAACAGTGCAACTAGCCCCCATCTGTACTTGTTCTTTTCACAGGCCATCTTCGTCATGGGTTGTATCAGCTATTCTGAGCTGAGCTACAAACGGAAAACGCTGAATACGAATACCCTGGATGGGCCATTGTGGTCGGCTGGACCATGGCTCTGGTGTCCATTGCCTGCGTCCCATCGTGATGGTCATCAGGATTCTCACCGCAGAAGGCTCTTTCAGGGAGGTCAGCCATTTGTACTGTTTCTTCTTTCTGGATTAAAGATCTAGTAATCTGCCTTTAATTTTTTTTTTACCACTTTATGTCACAGCAGATTTCCCTGCGTGAAATTCGGGCTGCTCTCCCTGGGGAGAGCGCGTCGCCACAAGTGCAGCGCCTACCCATTATTTTTTCCCCCTCAGGGATGGTGTCTAAACACGACACCTATGTGCATGCTGTTTTTTTTTTCTTCTTTTCTTCTATTTTATTTTATTATTATTATATATATATATATTTTTTTTTTATCTATCTTGCGGGATAGCTGTGGTCAGAGCGCTCACTTTCCCCTGTTAAGTTAAGCAGCGTCGAGCGTGGTTACCAGTTGGATGGGTGACCCGTTTGCGCGCCTTGGCTTCAGTACAGTCCCCCAGTTCACCCAGCTGTAAATGAGTACCTGCCCTCTTTAGGGTCATGGAAGTTAAAGCAGCGAGGGAGAGGAGATGGGCGCTGCCCCCAATATACTGGCCCCTGGAGAAGCTGAGGTCTCTGATGCCTCGCTCCCCTACGACTACAAAAGTTATGGGACACCTTTACCTTAAGCTGCCTAGAAAGCGAAAAGTCCGGGTTCAAAGTGTGTGATGATTTCGATCTCGTGTTTGTGCCGAAAACTTATTTTAACTTATGTTAACAAATGACAAGATTTACAAACTGCATACACACGGGGACTGGACTGTAAAAAGCATATGATTGCTTATCCATTATCCTCGATATAAAGAACGAACAAATAAATAAATAAATAAATAATTAAAAAAAAAAAAAAAAAAACAACAAAAATAAATGAAAAAGCACCCCTCTTGTAACTGAGTTTTCTGATCTGTGTGCAGCGTGTCAGATACCTGACGAAACCCCGCCTGCACCGTCACCAGATCAGGTCCAAAGAGGACCTCTCCACCATCATTCCGCTCAAAGATGACGGCATCAAGGACCTGGACACGCACATGGAAGGCGGATGCCTGGCAAAAAATACCCTGCTGACCGGCGTTCCCGAATACACGCCTGTTTCCTTGACAGATGAAAGCAGTTCGGCAGCCATGACAAATTCCTCCCTCCCTCCAAGCTATCGGCTCATTAATATGGAGGAGAAAAAATAGGCCGAAGAATGTCTTGACTGTTTCCTTTTTTTTTTAATTAGGAGGGGGTGGGTAGGGGTTGGGGTGGAGGGGGAGGGGAGGGGTTGGGGGTATGTGAGGTTGAGATGCATTTTCTGCCCGTCATAATATTATGCAAGTTTTATACCTAGTGATAGCAGGTCAATGGAGAAAAAGTGATTATTTTGTGTGGGGACTCTTTTAAGAGTTGTGGTAAAGGGAGTAAATACAGTTTTATTTCAGTACACGACTGACTGTAAGGAGACATGTCTTCATGTAAGGTGACAAATTCACTGAAAAGAAAAGCATAAAGAATTGAACTGAATCACATCAGTAACAACTGTATAGTATTTCTGACAAATACCAGCATTGGGGGTGTTTAAGATAATTGCTAATAGCATGTTCTTGTGAAATAGAATGACAAATACTTATTCTCATCTCCCCGTCCTCAAGTCACGTACATATGCCTTGTATATATTGTGTTTATACTCTCTTCATGTATGTATGTTGTATGCCTATGTTGCAAAATGAATGGACATATCTTTATTCGGTCATTAATACAAAAACATAGTTTAAAAGTTGTAACTTTCTCCACAAACATAAACAGATCAATATCTCTCCATCATGTTAGTCAAGTTTATCTCTGGATGCTCAGTTGTAAATTTCTGCTCTGTCATACTTTCTTCAAATCTTTTTTTTTTCACACCTTTTAAAAAAAAAATAAAGCTCAATCTTAATTCGAATATTTTTTCATGTGACATTTTGATATCGACAACACTGAGCAATAGCCAAGAATTGTGTTAACTCGTTTGGTGTGTAGACTTCAAAACAAGACGAGACAGATACAGCTACTCCACATGGACACGCATCAGGCTTTCCAGTATCTTGACATTTGTTTCCTTCAAAGGGTCAAAGTTTCTGTCAGGAGCTGAATATGCAAAAGATGCCAACAGAACAGCCCATGGTTAAAGATGTCAATAGGGCCTATGCCTTCTTCAAGAGCAAGATTGAAGCTTCATCAGGAGTGAAATCGGTTGGGCTATGTTCTCAGGGAAGACAAAGCTATTAGGATGAATTGTCTGGCTATGATCCAAGAGCAAGACTAAAGCCATGTCAGGATAAATTGGTCTGGGCTATGATTCTAAGGCAGACTGAGTTTCAGGTGAATCGGTTGGATCCTTTTTTGTTTATACAGTAGGGCACGACATCCTCAAAACACCAATGAACTGCTTGCAGTACGCGCGCGCGCGCGCGCGACACACACATACACACACACACACACACACACACACACGTACACACACACAATGACATGACAATATAGAGAGAGAGAGAGAGAGAGAGAGAGGAGAGAGAGAGAGAGAGAGAGAGAGGAGAGAGAGAGAGAGAGAGGGGAGAGAGAGAGAGAGAGAGAGGAGAGAGAGAGAGAGAGGGGAGAGAGAAACCCATTTGTCAGCTCATGAATTCAGCTTTCCCATCAATCTCATTTTTATTATTTTTAATTCTAAATTTGAGTCACAGGGATACACATGCTCAAGTCGAGAGCTTGTATCACCAATTCAACAGCATAGCTTTCTGCACATCATTTTCACTGATGCTTTTTTCATACTGAAATGCTGGGCTGACGGATCTTTTCAGACAAAGTGCCCAAGACAATGTAAATACAAAACTACATTTTCATAACGCATAAGTTCATTTTCTCTCCTTCTCCAAGGTTGAAAATATCTTAACATGTACGTGTTGCAGTTTCCCAAGATTGTAAGATCAAAAGTCCTAAAGGGGCACTGGTTGTGTCATCAATTGATGTTTTTAAAAAAAAATTCTGCTGACAAAATTCAAAATTTCATTGTCTTGTTCTCACTCGGGAATTTGGGGACGGGGTAATTCAGTGGTCAGAGCACTTGTTTTCCCCAAGAATGCACTAAGCGTGCTGACCAGGTGGATGGGTGACCGTTTACCCGCCTTGCTTCAGTACAGTCCCCCAGTTCACCCAGCTGTATAATTATGGGTACCTGCCTCTTTAAGGTTAGAGAAGGTAAAGCAGCAAGAGGGATGTGCGCTGCCCTTAAAAATGCTTTCCCGTGGAGAAGCTGAGATCTCTGACATCTCGCTCTCCCAACATCCGCATAGGTTATGATAACACCTTCATTCACCATCTTTTACAAGACTTATGTCCAACCTCATTCCATATCATGGCGTGATGTTGATCAGGTTGATGGTTTTCATACAGCCTTCACAGCCTCATGTTACCGTGAATGCCGCAAGCTGAGGTCAGCATGGCCAGACACGCTCCGGCATCACAGTGAGCAACGATGCAGCAGTGTGTTCTAGCTCCTCATTACTTTTCGTTGAACTATTGTTTGTGTTTTTCTAGTACTCTCATCACTATCCTATTTTTAGATATTTTTCCCCAATTTTTTTTCTTCACAAACTGATGTAAATAAAGTGAGTCATCTTTGCACTCCTATCTTGGTGTGGTGATTTGAAGGTGGCGGGTGTGTGATAGATTTGTCTGTGGTCAACTCTAATGTTGCAAGTTTGTATGACTTTGTCATTTTCAGAAAAATTACATGGTAGAATGATGAATTTTCCTTTTTTTCTTAACCCACTACCCCACTATAATCGCTACATGCATCAGTAAAGGGATCCCCAAAGTAAATTCTGAGTATTAGGAAATACCTTCTTTTTTGTGTGGTGGCATTGCATTTTACATTAGTGATTATGACTTTATTTCGCACTCCACCATCTTCAATTTTTCCGCCACACGTGTGGTATGCAATTCAATACAGTACGAAAACGATACAATACAATACTACATTGCAGCATACCTCTCATTTTTCATTCTAACTTTCAGACTGAAACATCATTCCCCTCCCCTCAAAACAAATGAAAACCTCAATGTAGTAGTAATATTAACATATATTCTAAAGCTTCACTCCTATCAGGACACTCATTACAGTATCTTTTACTAGAAATGCTTGCAAGAGAGACAATATTGTACCATGGAGTAGTTTTAGTTGGGTTGCAAGAGATTTACATTTCACTTCCTTTCACATGGGTAGCTTGTATGTCGTGCGAGCACGCTCACACACACACACACACACACACACACAACACACACACAACCAACACATACACACACGTACACACACACATACACACGTGTGTGTACACCATCTTCATGAAAAGGTGCATAAATATTCCTTGTCAGCTGAAAGCAATAAAGATATACGTATGAGAGAAAACTCGAAGCGCAAAAAAATACACACATATTTACATGTATACAAGAGAGAGAGAGAGAGAGAGAGAGAGAGAGAGAGAGAGAGAAGAGAGAGAGAGAGAGAGAGAGAGAGAGAGAGAGAGAGAGAGAGAGAGAGAGAGAGAGAGAGAAGAGAATGAATGAATGAATGAATGAATGAGATGAATACTCTTTATTTTTCAAGGATTATAGACAAGCATTCACATACTTTTTTTCCCCGGCCTTTGCCATGATTAGGGACTATCAAAGCAAAAACAAAAACCCTACCCCCCAAAAAAAACCCCAAACAAAACAGTGTAAAAACCGAAGCCCTAAAATAAATGAAATAAATATACCCAGTTGAGGCCGTGAATGCCGTCATCATTTCGTTAATGTTCTTGTTTTACTGCAACATATACCGACACTTTGAAACCGAGAATACATTTAATATTATACATTTTGGATAAGCACACTGAGACTATTGGTGAAGGCTTCAAATTTCATTCATCGTCTTAACGAACGTAACAAACGTACACTACAGGGAAGAGGCAGGTGCAACACTAGTTGATGTAGACACAGAACATTATATAATCACTCAATGAGAGAGTTGTAGAATCAAACATCATTATCAGTTTATGAAAGCTATATATGTTTGTGAAATTACCAACACCCCATCATTCCACACACACACACACACGTACACACACAAACACACAAACTCACACATACACACATACACACACACACACACACACACACACACACACACCACACACACACACACACACACACACACACACACACAACACACACTTAATCTCCTCTCCCAAACAAAGCAAAAAACGATGGCGTCGATTTCAAACATGGCAACTGCCATGACACAATGTATTTCCGTTCATATGACAGACATATTTGCCATCTGGGCGTTCGACGACTAAGAAGAAGATTGTACGGTTTTTTGTTACAGAAATGAGGAAAGACAGGCTTCATGTCGGCCTCAACTGGGATCAGTGACCTTAAAAATGATTTTTTTTCAAGCGTTTTGTAGTGGACGATGCAATAGGTATTTCTAATTATGCCAGTGCACGTTGGCTAAACAGCTGAACGTTGCATCAACTGTTTTGTCCCGTTACAACCTAGTACGTGTTAATAAAGTCTCCGCCCTTTCTCCTGATTTTTTCTAGGTACAAACTTTGAACTTGTAGTTCTGACCTTCAAAGTCAGGACCACTGCACAGATTTTTCAAACTGCCCTCGGTTATATCAGTCGTTCAAAACAACTCTTAACAGTAATGTTGCTGCATGATACACAGTTATTTGCGTTGTCAATTAATTTTGCCACCTGCATATCCTACATTAGCACCATCACTGGGGTCGTTGGCCTGTGAAAGCTACAGGAGATAGTGGAACACAGGGAAGATGGAGAGGGATGGCGAATCCTGGTGGCATTACGTGGAGCATGCACCTACAATATACACCTGGGATGGGGATAGGAGAACAGGTGAGGGGTTAATGTTACCGCGTAAACATGGTGTGAATCCTAACAAATCTGATTAAGCATATACTGTTATGCTATAAGTAATGTACAAGTAGCCACACGTCATGTGTCATGCCTAAGGATTTAAACATTTCTCTTTTTCCACCTTCAGTTTCTCTTTCTTCTGTCCGTTTCTCCGAAGGTCTCTGTCTCTCTCTCTCACTCATTCTCTCTCTCTCTCTCACTCATTCTCTCTCATCTCTCTTCTATCTGTTTATGGTATTTTTTTTTCTTTTTGCCCAGAGGGCTGGTTGTAAAAAGAAAAAAGCATGTTTGCTTTTGCCATTACCCTCTTTAAATTCATTCATTCAATTCAATTCAATTCAATTCAATTCATTCATTCTCTCTCTCTCTCTCTCTCTCTCTCTCTCTCTCTCTCTCTCTCTCTCTCTCTCTCTCTCTCTCTCTTCTCTCTCTCTCTCCATTTACCTTCTAGGTTTCGTCCTTTATAACTGACACGACTGATCTGATGATATCCTGTATTATTTTGTGCAGCTAATGAAATCAGAATTTGGAATGGTCTAACGCTCATTTACGTAGTCTTGGTTTCTCTGCGTTTCGAGTTCGTTTGTTAATAACGTATTTGTTTTGATAAAAGGGGGGGGGGGGGTCTTTTACTGTCAGTGACTGGGACAGGATAGCTCAGTGGTCAGAGCACTGGCATTCCTCAGGCTAAGGTTAAGCAGCGTTGATCGTGGTTACCAAGTAGACGGGCGCCCCTTGGTTTCAGTACAATCCCCCAGTTCACCCAGCAGTAAATGGGTTCCTGCACTCTTTAGGGTCAGGGAAGGTAAAGCAGCAAGGGAAGGGAGATGGGCGCCGCCCTCAATATGCTGGCCCCTTGAAAAGCGAGGTCTCTGACGTCTCGCTTCCCAACGACCACATAGGCTATGGAACACCTTTACCTCACCTTTACCTGGTGCGTCGTTTGTCTCTTTGTTTGTTTGACGATGTGCGTTTTTGTTATTCCTTTGTTTCCATGCTTGTTTCTCAGTTCTTTAAAAAATCTCTTTTTGTCGGCTTCCACATGATTGACAATGATCACAGTACAGAGTACTGATACAAGACAAACAACCATTACATCCACCAGTTGTAATAATTATATCTCTTTTTATCTTTTTTCCGTTCGTTCCTTGTCTAGAGATCTGAGGCTCTCAATGGTGGGTTTTGGGTATGCAACCTAATTTAACCACCATTAAGAGCCACATTCCGACTTTTAAGATATGATGCCTTTCAAAAATAAGCACCATGTGAGGTTTAAGCTTGTTATGGCTATGCTGCTGATGCAGCAAATAATTATGTCATGTTCTATTGACGGCGGTTTGTTCACACCTTTATAGAGGCACGCTAGTGTTCATTTCCGCACGCTAAAGATTGAATATGCACGTTGTGGGCTCTGTCACATGTTTGTGTCAACTGTCTGTTCTATGCACAGAACTTGTCTGGTCGGGAGAGGCGGGAAGGATTGAGGAGTGCTGAATTCAACTATGGATAATTCTGAACTGGATGACGATAGTGTGAACCAAAGCAGTTTGACGACCTCTGAATTGAACCGGCGATGCGAGACAACTCAGATTACAAAGTGTTTCCCCCGGAGGGGGCCTGTCGGTATATGTAACACCTTCTGGAAATCCTGTGCTAGAAATTCCCTCTTTTCTACCCTCTCTTTCTTTCTGCCTTGCTCCTTTTCTCCCCGTCACCCCCTCCTTCTTGTCTTCTTCTGCTTCTTGTTGCATTCTTCTGCCTTATTTCTCTCCCTCCCCCCACCCCCACCCCCGCAGTAGTCGGATGCGTGGGCCTGACTTGTCAAGACACTTAACGGCAGCTCAACGCAATTTCGCTCATAGACAGTCAACAATAGTTTCTGTCTGAGGGTTCGACGATGAAGACAACGACGACGACGACGAAGAAGAAGAAGGAGAAGGAGACGAAGAAGAAGAAGAGAAGGAGAAGGAGACGAAGAAGAAGAAGAAGAAGAGAGAAGAAGAAGAAGAAGAGAAGAAGAAGAAGAAGAATGCGAAAGAAGAAAAATGCGAAGAAAGAAGAAGAAGAAGAAGAAGAAGAAGAAGAAGAAGAAGAAGAAGAAGAAGAAGAAGAAGAAGAAGAAGAAGAAGAAGAATTGCGAAAGAAGAAAAATGCGAAGAAGAAAAGAAGAAGAAGAAAAGAAGAAGAAAAAAAAGAAGAAGAAACACAGTATACCGACAAAATTACACAACTGTTAGGTATGAAGTCGTTCAGCTACTACAGAGTGGTGTCAAAGCTCCCGTAGCCTACTCTCAGCTCAAAGCAGCAATGACGTAGGTGCAATCCACACCATCCAGTCTGTGCTACCAGCGACGCCATCTTACAGATATGGTCACACTGTCCTGTGAACTGTGGGATACGGAATCATGGGATATGTTCGCCTGACCTCCTTTGCATTCTACCCTTCCTCTGTGTGGTGTGTTGTGTGTGTGTGTGTGTGTGTGTGTGTGTGTTGTGTGTGTGTGTATGTGATGTTGTGTGTGTGTGTGTGGTGCGTGCGTGCTGCGTGCGGTGTGTGTGTTTGTGTGTGTGTGATGTGTGTGTGGTTTGTGTGTGTGTGTGTGTGTGTGTGTGTGTGTGTGTGTGTGTGTGTGTGTGTGTGTGTGTATGTGTTTTCGTGTGTGTGTGTGTGTGTGTGCGTGGTGTGGTGGTGCGTGCGTGTGGTGTGTGTGTGCGTGGTGTGTGTGTGTTTTCTTTTTTTATTTTATCGGTTTATTTGTTTTGTTTATTTTATTTTATTTTTTATATCGTGGGGATAATGGACTAAGCACTCATGTGCTTGTGTGTGTGTGTTGTGTGTGTGTGTGTGTGTGTGTGTGTGTGTGTGTGTTGTGTGTGTGTGTGTGTGTGTGTGTGTGTGTGATGAGTGAGTGAGTGAGTGAGAGGAGAGAGAGAGAGAGAGAGAGAGGAGAGAGAGAGGAGAGGAGAGAGGAGAGAGAGAGAGAGAGACAGACAGACGAGAAGAGGAGAGAGAGAGAGAGAGAAGCAGAGAGAGAGGAAGAAGAGAGAGAGAGAGAGAGAGATGAGAGAGACAGAGGAACAAAAAGAGAGGAAGGGAAAAGACAAAGGACAAGTAAAGAAGCGAGACAGAGAATAAAAAGAGAGAACAGGGGAACAGAGAGAGACTGTCAGATGCCGACCTGACCAGAAAAAAACATAATCACGTGGGTGTGGGATGAAATTGTAGGGGCCAGAACAGATGTGAAACTGACAGGTGTGACATCTTTGTCACTGACCATGCATTTTTAGGGAGGGATTTATGGTGACCTTAGTCAAAATCCAGTTCCATCTTTTCATGAGCACCGAAAAGATAAAGAAAACAGCTTGAGCAAATAACCCCCCCCCCCTCCACTCTCTCTCTCTCATGTGTGTGTGTTGTGTGTGTGTGTGTGTGTGTGTGGTGTGTGTGTGTGTGTGTGTGTGTGTGTGTGTGTGTGTGTGGCGTGCGTGCGTGAGTGCGTGGGTGCGTGGGTGCGTGTGTGTGTATGTCAAGGTCAAGTAAAAGTCAAACTTTTATTTTCAGATGGTACTTTGAATAAGCAGTGCGATTGCTTTTTTTCATCAAGCCATCCATTTGAAAAAAATTATACATATGCATATCTGAGAAAGAAAACCAAAAGAAAATAAGTCGCATAAATGAAAAAAATCTTTTAAAACACACACACGAAAGGAGGAAAACACAACCACACCACACACACACACACACACACACACACACACACACACACACACACACACACACACACACAACCCACATATTACACATATACATACACGTCTCTCTGTGTGCGTGCGTGTGTGTGATGTGTGCTGCGTGCGTGTATGCGTGTGTGTGTGCGTGTGCGTATGTTTCTGAGTGTGTGTTTATGTTTATGTGTGTGTGTGTTTGCGCTGCTCGTGCGAGTGTGTGGGTGGGTGTGAGTTGAGAGAGAGAGAGAGAGGAGGAGGAGAGAGGAGAGAGAGAGAGAGAGAGAGAGAGAGAGAGAGGAGAGAGAGAGAGAGAGGAGAGAGAGAGAGAGAGAGAGAGTGGTAGTACGCCCTTTCATGTCCCTATACGGCGTGTTCTTAAGTGGTCCTACCTGGAAATAGTTCAGTCAGCGCCATTTTCCCCCCTCAGATTCAGATTCTGGCCTGTAGTGTTTTACAACTTTCCCAATGAAAAAAAATCACTGTGCTCATGGCCCCCCTGCCCTACCCCCCCCCCCCCCCCCACCCTACAGAGCTAACAACGTCTAGCATTTCGCGTTGTTATTTATTATGCCCTGTTCGGTATGATAAGATTGGGTTTTACTCATTATGGAAGCGTTCATACTAGGTATCTGCTGCAGTTGTTTGTCCAATAGCATTTGTAGTTGGGGGGGGGGGGGGGGGGGGGGGGGGGAGAGGGGGCGTATTGTCCTTGAACCCACGCTCTCCGCGGAGAGACCTACATTCATTTTGTTGTTTACTGTGGTGGCTATTTTACAAAAAAAAAACTTTAATGTTTGCAGCAATCCGAAGCTCAGGCCCAGTTATCTCTTTAAAGTAATGAGCATGACGGACTGTCCGTCAGCTCCATGAAAAGGTGAATAAGGCAGTTCTCCGATGTTGTCCAGCTGTCTAAAACATCTGATAATTGATATTGTACAAAATATTCCAAACAATAATAATAGCAGCAGCAGCAGCACAGCAACATTATTACAATATGATCATGACAATGATATTAAGTAGAAGAAAAAAAGAAAGAAAACAATAAAGAATAAAAAAAGAAAAAAAAAAAGAAGAAAGAGGATGACAAGGAGGAGGAGGGGGAGGAGGAGGAGGAGGAGGAGGAGGAAGAGGAGGAGAGAGGAAAGAAGAGAAAGAGGAAGAAAAAAGAAGAGAGAAGAAGAAGTAGATGATGATGATGAAGAACTTAGTAGTAGTAGTAGTAGTAGTAGTAGTAGTAGTAGTAGTAGTAGTAGTAGTAGTAGTTGTTGTAGTAGTAGTAGTGTAGAGTCGTAGAAGTGGTAGTAGTGGTGGTAGAAGTAGTGAATGTAGTAGAGTGGTGGTAGTAGTAGTAGTAGTAGTAGTAGTAGTAGTAGTAGTAGTAGTAGTAGTAGTAGCAGCAGCAGCAGCAGCAGCAGAAAACAGCAGCAGCAGCAGCGCAGCAGCAGCCAGCAGAAGAAGAAGGAGGAGGAGAGAAGAAGAAGAAGAAGAAGAAGAAGAAGAAGAAGAAGAGAGGAGAGAAGAAGGGAAGAAGAAGGAAGAAGAGAAGAGAAGAGACAAGAAGAAGAAGAAAAGAAGAAGAAGAAGAAGAAGAAGAAGAAAGGAAAAAAGAAAAAAAGAAGAGTTGACATTTTAAAGCTCCTTTTCTCTCAATCAGTAAAGGCACTTAATTTGTAACAACTTCGAATCAAATCAACACACACACACACACACATACACACACAATACACACACACACACACTACACACACACACACACACACACCACCACCACAAGCACCACACACACAACACATACACCCCCCCCCTCCCACACACACACAACTGCACGCATGTCAGGGAAATGAACACGCGTTGATTTCAATGGTGAATAAAATACTATCCACCATGGACATGTCTTTGTCTCTAAAAGAGGTATCAGCTGAAGGGTCAAAGAAAATGATAAAGACAGTATATGTTTTGAGAAATTTTGCAGAACAGAAGAACTGGTGCTATAAAGTTTTTTTTCAGTGAAAGTTATCGACTGACTCTCATAAATTGTAGCCTTTGTCCCCATAATTAAGACCCACATGAAACAATTCCGTGAATTTAGATTCAAACGAATTGAAGAAAATAACAAGAATATCACTATCATTATTATCAATAGTTAACATTTTTCTACATGCAAATCTAAGAGTTCGCTAAATGTTTTACAATAAAACACATGCAGTGGTGGGATTTGTAGATGAGCCGAGTATTTTTTTTTATATTATAGATTATTGCTGTACAATCAACCATGATTATCTGCTAGAAGTTCACCCGCTGATGTCTCACCATAACAGATTACGCTGGTCAAGATTCGAGTACGTGCTGGGTATTTTACGTTTGTGCAACCCACTTAACATCGATGTGAATTAAGAGGTCTCTCCCTTTTATACGAAATCTTGTCATACGGAATCTTTCTCCTTCTAAACCCTTCATTCTGGAATTCTTCCCATACTTTTCGGGCACGATACAACTAGTTGTTGTATGTTACAAAGTAAACATTTCGCTATTAAAAAAAAAAAAAAACACAACAAAAATCCTGCTGCTGCTGATACAGACTATTTAATCTGTCAAGTCTAACCCGAAAACAGATTTCTTTCAGTTTTAGAAAATACTGTTCATTGGTAATTGGTGTGTGTATGTGTGTCTGTTTGTGTGTTGTTTGTCTGGTGTTGTGTGTGTGTGTGTGTGTGTGTGTGTGTGTGTGTGTGTGTGTGTGTGTGTGTGTGTGGTGCGTGCGTGCGTGTGTGCATGTGCGCGCGCGCACGTGTGTGTGTGTCTGTGTCTGTATGTATATATGTCTGTCTGTCTGTCTGCCTGTGGTGGTTGTTTTTGTTGTCTTCGATTTTAGGTTTGTTCACTCTCAGTGATAGGAGGGTGGGTAGGTGTACAGGTGGCAGCTTAGTTGTTACGAAAAAGTGTGTGAAAAAGACCACAAAACCGATATAGTAAATATATGAGAAAGAAACTTTGCAGAACAAGAGGACCAATAAAAAACAACAACAACAACAGCAAAACAAAATGTAAAAGTTAACGTTAATGAAACCATAACAAATGTCCTATAGAATTGTGCTCAAAACCTTTCACGATAATTATCGAATGTTGATTTCAAATTATGAATAAGCTGATGAGATGTTTTTTAAATGTTGTAAAAAGCTTGTGTACTTTTGCATTCAAGTGTAAACATACACACACACAACAAAACAACAACAAAAACACCAATAAATATGCTCCTACTGTATAAACCCCAACGATTTCATTAAGCCTTATCTTAGTGACTGTCCAGTCGCACAGAAACTATGGAAACACACTGAACAAGTTAATGATTCTGTTAGAAACAACTGTTTCATTTCAACTTTCAACAGCTGACAAATTATTTAGCACTGAAAGCTCGACGCAGCTCATTACACGTTTATTAACTAACTGAAACTAAACGGTAAAATATGTCTGAGCCTCTTCAGAAAGACTAACTCCACACTTCCCCTGGACTATATATTCAACAGAGAACTGGGGATAAGAAGCCTTTCCTTTGGATGACTACTCCAAGGAACATAAACATAATTATGCAACTGCCTACACGTACTCTCTCTCTCTCTCTCTCTCTCTCTCTCTCTCTCTCCTCTCTCTCTCTCTCTCTCTCTCTCTCTCTCTCTCACTTCAACATTCGCTAAAATAAAGGAAACAAAAAAAAACCAGTCAAATCAAAAGTTTGCGCGTGTGAGTGCGCGCGTACATTTGTGTGTACTTGACTATTTTTTTTAATCAGTTCAAAACATATTTCAACATTTAACTTGACGGACCATCATACATGTATACCACACGCAGAACAGCAAAATTGGATCATTACATAATGTCGATTTGGGAAGTCGTAAAATTCCCCGTCTTTAATCCACTAAGATTCGAACCTGAGGCAATGGGACCACCACGATAAGAAGATGACCACGATACCCTCAGGGCTATGGTGCCCGTTAACACACACACGCACACACACACATACACACACACCACGCACTACACGCACGCACGCACGCACGCACGCACGCACGCACGCACGCGCGCGCGCGCGCGCGCGCGCACAACACACACACACACACACACACACACACACACACACACACACACACACACACACACAAAACACACACACGTACGGGCGTGTAAACCAATGAATCAGGTAACCTTCGTGCTGTGTCCTCGCCTGTCCTTCCTGTGACTCAAGGATCCAATTTCTCCGCACTTTGTCAAAATGGCATCGAGTCCGTGTGACAAGGGTAGGGGGGGGGGGGGGGGGCAGGAAACTGATACGGGAGCTGGGGTGGGGTGGGGTGGGGGTGGTGCTAGGGGGAGATTTGGTGAGGGAGGGGGTTGGGTGGTAGCCACAGCACTCCGCTATAGCTCCTAGATAAGTTCATGCGAGAACGTAGTCTGTATATAAAGCTGTACTTTCATATAACACAATGCGTATACGAAACATATTTTTTCGTGTAATTGGTCATCGTATAACTCGTCATATGATAACTCTGCGTATATATCAAAGTTTACTTTATGCGAATGTCGTTACGCCATAACTCAGCCCGTATATATAACCGTACTTTTCATGTTACTCGTCAAGCGATAACATTACATATATAAATTGTACGCTTTGTATAATTTGCTATGCATTATATAAAACTTTTTCATGTAACTCGTCATAAGATGCCACAATCTATGCATAAATCTCTACTTTCTGTGTAACCCGTTATGCGATAACACAGTCTAGATATAAAGTTCATACTGTATGTGTAAGTCGCTACACGATAACTTAGTCTATATTACAGAAGGCTTACCTGTGTAACTCGTTATGCATTAATACAGTCTACATATAAAGTCCACAATCTGTATAATTTGTTATGCATAACGCAGTCTACATATAAGCTCCACTCTCTGTGTAATTTGTTCAGCAATAACACGGTTACATATAAGCTCCACTCTGTGTAATTTGTTCAGCAATAACGCAGTCTACATATAAGCTCTACTCTCTGTGTCATTTGTTATGCAATAACGCAGTCTACATATAAGCTTCACTCTCTGTGTAATTTATTATGCAGTAACACAGTCTAAATGTAAGCTCCACTCTCTGTGTACCTTGTTATGCAATAACACAGTCTAATGTAAGCTCCATCTCTGCTTAATTTGTTATGTAATAACACAGTCTACATATAAGCCCCACTCTCTGTGTACCTTGTTATGCAATAACACAGTCTACTGTAAGCTCCACTCTCTGTGTACCTTGTTATGCATAACACAGTCTAAATGTAAGCTCCACTCTGTGTACCTTGTTATGCAATAACACAGTCTACATTAAGCTTCACTCTCTGTGTAATTTGTTATGCAGTAACACAGTCTAAATGTAAGCTCCACTCTCTGCTTAATTTGTTATGTATAACAGTCTACATATAAGCCCCACTCTGTGTACCTTGTTATGTAATAACACAGTCTACATATAAGCCCCACTCTCTGCTTAATTTGTTATGTAATAACACAGTTACATTAAGCCCACTCTCTGCTAATTTGTTATGTAATAACACAGTCTAATATAAGCCCCACTCTCTGCTTAATTTGTTATGTAATACACAGTTACATATAAGCCCCACTCTTGCTTATTTGTTATGTAATAACACAGTCTACATATAAGCCCACTCTCTGCTTAATTTGTTATGTAATAACACAGTCTACATATAAGCCCCACTCTCTGTGTACCTTGTTATGCAATAACACAGTCTAATGTAAGCTCCACTCTCGTGTACTTTGTTCTGCAACAACACAGACTATATGTAAGCTCCACTGTCTGCGTAGCTCGTTATGCAATAACACAGTCCAGATATAAGCCCTACTGTCTAATGTAACTCGTTATGCAATAAACAGTCTATATAATAAAGCTCAACTTCCTGTGTTATCGTTACGTGATAACACAGTCTATATGATTATAAAACTCTCCTGTCTGTGTTACTCATTATATTATAAGACAGTCTAAACATATAGAGCGCTTCTGTCTTTGTAACATGACACAGTCTAGATACAAAGCTCTTCTGTCTGTGTAACAAGCTATGCAGTAACATCTAGATACAAAATTCCCTGTTCTAAGTAGCTCGTTATGCGACAACACACGCTATGTATAAAGCTCTACTTTCTGTTTAACTCGTTACGTTACGCGATAACAATCTATGTATAAAGCTC
This sequence comes from Stramonita haemastoma, assembly GCA_030674155.1. Taxonomy (NCBI): domain Eukaryota; kingdom Metazoa; phylum Mollusca; class Gastropoda; order Neogastropoda; family Muricidae; genus Stramonita; species Stramonita haemastoma. The sequence continues at coordinate 48,596,946 of CM060326.1, read as the reverse complement.
TACTTACCATGTAACTCGTTATGCGATGACACTGTCCATGTATAAGGCTTTACATTCTGTGTTACTAAGAATGTAATATCACAGCTTGTATCTTGAACTTTATTTTCCGTATAACGCTTCACGCAAGGGCATTGTAATGTACTGTATTGCATTGCATTGCATACTACGTTCATTCACGGCAGATTTCTCTATATAAGATTCGGGCTACTCTCCTCGGGAGGAGAGCGTCGCTACAGAAGCAGCGCCATCCATTAAGAAGTGATCATGTCCGCATGTGTATTTATTTCCTTGTGATATGGATATTTTTTCCACACAGGAACAACTCTATTGTTGCTCTGGGTTCGTTTGCGTGCGTAGAGTTTGTGCTGTTCGTGTAACTTCAATTTATTGTCTAACCCAAAAGACTAGCACCCAGACCACCACTCAAGGGGCAGCAGATAAGGGGCAAGTTCAGGCACACACGGGATCAAGCCTGCACTTCTCACTTTTTGAGGCAGGTGCGCTACCTCTAGACCATCGATCCACTATACCTGTATAGACCTTTTTCTCATTGTAACTCGTCATGCAATACCACACCTGTATAGAAAACTTCACGATTTGTGTAACTTCTTATACGATAATCTCATTAAGTATATAAACTTGTC
>CM060326.1:48581302-48591302 GCA_030674155.1 Stramonita haemastoma | reverse complement strand
GTCATTTTGTTGTCTTCTCTCCACTAACACTTTATTGAACTTTGACGGTGGTGTAAGTCATGATGAATTGAAGAGTCTTCAGGCAGAATGGTAGGCTATAGCGCCAACTTTTGACATGTTCACTCCTTTGCGTAAGGATTTCACATTTGCGTACACTGTCTTGAAGTAGCACTGATTCCACCATCTCATTCTTACTTTATTACTTTATCTAAAAGAAAATTTAAAAAGGTAAGGATGGTGTATCAAAAACATGATGAGGGTAGAAAAGAAAACACAATGGGTATGTCGCTCATTATTATTGCCACAACAGTTCCCTGGAATCGCTCTCTTACTTACAGCCTACAAGCTCTGCCAGAAGGATGATAATAATTATGTGACCTGAAAATTCCTCACTTTGGCAGGTCAAACGCATGGCCACCCATTCTGAAGTGTCCGCCTCTTAAGGCACATCTGCTGCTGCAGACTAGCGAGATGGTAGAACAACTCAATGACACACAGAGATTTTTCTGGTTCCTATGGTTACATTGTGTAGAACAAACTTCCCTCAAACGTCTGGAGCAAACTATGTTCTGTTTCTAAAGACAGATTTGAATCATCTCTTTAAACACATTAATATCCGAGTGCCACCTACTGCCCCACTTTTGAGAGTCCCTGTGTGCGTGCGTGTGTGTGCGCAAGTGCATGCGTGTGTGGGGTGGGGGTGGGAGTGTGTGTGTTGGCGCGCACGCGCGCGTGTGGTGTGTGTGTATGTGTGTGTGTGTGTGTGTGTGTGTGTGTGTGTGTGTGTGTGTGTGTGTGTGTGTGTGTGAGAGAGAGAGAGAGAGGCAAGGCAAGGCAAGGCAAGGCAAATTCTTGTATTCGAGGATAATAGATAAGCACTCGTGTGCTTTTTTACATCCAGTCCCCGCCCTTTTCAGGGATAACATCAAGATAAAAAGATAACCTCAATTAAACAAGAACAATTATTATGATCCAAATACCAAGAGCAAGAAACCATAAGTATCAAACAACAGGTAAGAAATAAGACAGAGATACAATAATAAGGTAATGATATGAAAAGGCACACATTCAGAAACGATTAATTTTATAAGAAGTAAGAATCAATGATGATTTTCAGTTGAATAATAAAAAAAGCGCAATAATTAAAAAGTAAACATGAGAATATGATAGGTTAAATGACTTAAAACATCAATCCACCACCAACTATCATCAAGATAAGTTATAAAAGACATAACATTTTGAAAAAAAAGGGAGAAGGAAAAAAAAAATTAAATAAAAAAGAAGAAAAAGAAAACAACAACAAAAACCAACCAAACAAAAAAACAAACAACAACAACAAAATCAAACTAACAAACACCCTCGCGCGCGCGCGCGCGCGCGCACGCACGCACAGCACACACACACACACACACACACACACACACTCACTCACTCACTTACTCACTAGTCAAGCAATTATATCAGGTTACAATATCATCCATTCTACATTCATATTTTATGTTTAAAAAACAAAACAAAAAAAACCCAGAGAAAAAACAGGAAAAAACATCCGAAGAATTGATACACAATATATCAACAAGTAAATGATGTAAATCATGACATTTTCATGAGAGGGGAGACGAAAAAAAAAGACGGAAACAAAAACAAAGTTCAAAGAAAGTAACAACAACAAAAAATAAAAACAAACAACAACAACAAAAAGAAACAACCAAGCAAACAGACACACACACATACAACACACACACACACACACACACACACACACACACACACACACACGCGCGCGCGCAGGTTCGCGCGCATGTCATCAATAAACTACATTTTAAGGGAAATACGTGCCTGGGTTTTAGATTATTTATGTAACCGAACACAAGGTAATCATGATGGATATAGTTATTGAGCTTACTTGTAAAGATTATTAATGAAAAAGTTTACACAGAATCCATTACATTCGACACACGAGAGAGAGAGAGAGAGAGAGAGAGAAGAGAGAGAGAGAGAGAGAGAGAGAGAGAGAGAGAGAGAGAGAGAGAGAGAGAGAGAGAGAGAGAGAGAGAGAGGTGGGGGGCACGTGCGAGCACACCCACGAGCACACACGTTTTTTTAATACTGAAAAGGGCCAACGGTTTGAAAAAAAACGATTATGCGCTTAATAAATACTCAGTATCATCCTTATTATATTGTGATTAAAAAAAAAATCTTGTTATCTATCTATCTATCTATCTATCTATCTATCTATCTATCTATCTATCTATCTATCTATCTATCTATCTATCTATCCCTTAGTCTGGCGACTGTGGGGGCACCCATGAAGACTTGATAATCAGTTCCTTCCATTCCTCTATCTGTTCTGCCTTTCTCAGGGTTTTGTTGAGTTCTAGGCCCGTCCATTCTCTGATGTTGTCCTCCCATCTATTCCTTGGTCTGCCTCTTTTTCTTCCTCCTTGGACAGTGCCTTGCAGTATTATTTTTGCTAGTCCTTTTGATCTTGTGACAAGCCCATACCATTTATGTTTACGCTTCTTTACGATTGATAGAAGGTTTTCGTAGGGACCAATGGTTTGCTGGATTCTGTTATGCACGTCTTCGTTGCTTATATGGTCTCTGTAGGAGATGCCAAGGAGTCTCCGGAAGCATCTCATCTCTACTGCCTGTACTCTTCTCTCCAAATCAGCAGTCAGGGTCCACGATTCACAGGCATACAGGAATGTGGATATGACAAGGGAGCACGTTAGTCTGATCTTGGTCTTGAGTGAGATATTTTTATCTTTCCAGATGGTGTTCAGTTTTGACAGTGCTGTTATTGTCTGTGCAATCCTGCATGCTACCTCTGGCTTGGACCCCTTGTCTGATACGACGGCTCCCAAGTATTTGAAGTTTTGAACTGTTTCCAGCTTCTGGTCATTGACCCTAATATTAGTGTTGATGCCGTTGGTATTGTTGGTCATCACTTTGATCTTCTCTGCACTGATTTCCGTGCCGTATGTTTTAAAGGCATTGTTCAGGTGTTCTGTTAAGCTGGCAAGCTCCTGTTCTGATCCTGCTAGTCCGTCAATGTCATCTGCGAAGCAGTTATTCGTGATTGTTCTGCCACCAATGCTGACTGATCCTTTATGGTGTTCCAGTGCATCAGCCATGATTATCTCAAGGAAGATGTTGAAAAGAGTGGGTGAGAGTAGACAGCCCTGCCTTACTCCAACTGTTGTTCGAAACCACCACTCTCCAATGTTGCTGTTGTAGTACACAGCAGTGGTGGCATTGTTCTACAGCTCTTTGATGACTCTGATAAGGTTTACATTGATGCTGTATAAATTCATGGTTGCCCACAAAGCTGCACGCCACACTCTGTCGAATGCCTTCTTAAAATCAATGAATACGTGGTAGAGGTCTTGTTGGTGTTGAACGTACCGCTCACAGAGTATTTTGAGGTTAAATATCTGTTCAGTTGTGCCACGTCCTACTCTGAAACCTGCTTGTTCATCAGCAATGATGGTCTCTGCTTGCGGCTTCAGTCTGTTCAATATAATCTTCAGCATGACCTTGCTTGGGTGGCAAATGAGGCTGATTATTATGATATTTTTTATCATTATTATATAAATACAAGGAAACACTTCATTTGACATTACCATAAGAAAGCCTGCAGGCAAGGGAAACCGTGTATATCATCGAAATATTAGCATTAGACAAGTCGACAGGGATCGGATTTCTTACAGATTGAATTTTCAGGCATTTTAAATGTGTAGGAGAAAGAAAGAAAGAAAGAAAGTAAGAAAGAAAGAAAGAAAGAAAGAAAGAAAGAAAGAAAGAAAGAGAGAGAGAGAGAGAGAGAGAGAGAGAGAGAGAAGAGAGAGAGAGAGAGATGTGTGTGTGTGTGTGTGTGTGTGTGTGTGTGTGTGTGTGTGTGTGTGTGTTGTGTGTTGTGTGTGTGTGTGTGTGTGTTGTGTGTGTGTGTGTGTGTGTGTGTGTGTGTGTGTGTGTGTGTGTGTGTGTGTGTGTGTGTGTGTTTGTAGAAGTATGTGTTTTCTTCTGTCTCTCTCTGTCTCTGCCTGCCTGTCTGTCTGTCTGTCTGTCTGTCTTTCTGTCTTTTTTCCCTGGGAAAAAAGGGGACGTGAGTGTATACGTGTACATGTTTTCTTAAACTTTTGTTTGCTCAAGTGCAGCTTGTGTTTGAAATTTCCGTGTTTGACATTGTATGCTCGTGCATTTGTAGGCAAGGAACCGTAAAAGAATAGAATAACAGTCTGAAACATTACAGGACATGGGAGATCTGAATCATAGGGGCGAGAAAATAAATACAATTACTTATTGTTAGTCAGTCGATAATAATTATATCTAAGCTGAAAAAAAATCCATACGAACTAACACTGCGAAACTAGCTGCTATCCGGCCAGTATCTAAAGAATATGAAGGTAAAAATGCATTTGTTACAGATCTAGGAATAAATCGTTACTAATGAAAAAAAGCCCATCCTGCAATAGGGCCCGTGTAGTGCTTCTTTGTATACGTTTTTGAAGTAAAGGAATTATTGGATGTCAGGGGGGGGGGGGGGGGGGGGGGGGGGGTGTTTCTTTGACAACAGGCTGGTTTTCTGTGAATACATGAAAAAAGGAAAGCAGTGGTACATTTGTTTTCTTCAAGTTGGCTTCTTCGGAGACTTGTTGATCTTACATAGCAAAACGGGCCTGAGTGATCAAATTCAGGATAGTATTGATATGTAGCTTGTCCAAAATCATTTGTATTCTTCCTGATGTAAAGTCTTTTTCTCTTTAGTTTTAGATATGGAACATTTCAATCAGACTTACAGAGTATTCGGACTAGGAATATCAGGCGTAAGGCCACACTGCTTTATGTAAAGAAGAACCGACCCGAACGACTTATCTGCCTATGGCACAAAGAGTTGAGGGAAAATACGAATCACTTTGCTTCGTTGAGACCAGCCCTCTAAGATACACATAAAAGTATCCTCATTTTACAGGCAACCTTTTGGGCTCAAACTAAATTTATCGATGTCCTCCTTATCAACTAAAGGCAAACAAAGCTTGTCAGCTTATTCGTACAATGCATTCTTTTTTCCATCGATTGCTCAGACAGCAGCTATTGTTGTCTGTCATGTGAGTGAAAATGCGTTGGACAAGTCAGGCCCAGCGCATTCGATTTTGGCATGGGAAAAACTGTTATCCTTTAAGTCTTCCTAGAACCCCCCCCCCCCCCCCCCCCCCCCCATCCCACCCAGGAAAATGGACAATGACGGCAGAAAATAGACAAGGAGGCGACAGGAAGAAACGGAACAGGGCAGAAGCAAAGAGAGAGATAGAAAAGAGAGATAACCTAGCACAGAATTTCAAGAGAGTAGGGGTACCATTGCTACTGACAGGCCCCCTGACATCCCTACGACACTCGAGGCTACAAAAAAAGCAATCGTGTAATGATAATAATAAAAAAATAATAATAAAGATAATAATAATAATAATAATAATAATAATAATAATAATAATAATAATGATAGAAATAATGATAGTCTAACGTGTATTAACAGGTGTTTGCAATTAATTAAGCGCTGTATTTTCCATATATAACGTACTTGTTGAAATGTTCACAAAGCCCTCTAGAAGCGGCTGCAACATATGAATGAATAAACCTCCGCATCTCTCGTTCTGCGTGCGCACGTGCGTGTGTGTATATGTATGTGCATGTGTGTGTATGCATGTGTGCACGTTCAAGCGTGCGTTCGTCCGTACGTGTGTACGTCAATGCGTGCGAAAGTGTATGCGTGTGTGCAGGTGTGTACGCGTGTGCGTGTGTGTATGTGTGTGTGCGCGCGTGCACGCATGTGTGTATGTGTGTGCGTGCGTGCGTGTAGGTATGTATGTGTGTGCGTGCATGCGTGCGTGTGTGTGTGAGTATATAATATATATATAAATATATTATATGTATACGTGTGTGTGTGCGTGCGTGCGTGGTGCGTGTGTGTGTGTGTGCGTGCGTGCGTGCGTGCGCGCGCACGCGTGTGTGTGTGTGTGTGTGTTCAAATCACAATGATTTGTTCGACTTATGTGGATGCTAAAATCTTAAACAATGAAATTTACCCATTAATCATTAGAGATTTTAGTTGTGTTTGTAAATAACCTAACAGCATTGTTCTATTGTCTGATGATGCTGTGTATTGCTGACGTTTGACATGGTTAATCTTGCCTACATTATGTGCAATAAATCGTATATGCGCATAGGATATTGGAGTATATGTACTGGAAGAAGGTGAAGGAGAGAGAGAGAGAGAGAGAGAGAGAGAGAGAGAGAGAGAGAGAGAGAGAGAGAGAGAGAGAGAGAGAGAGAGAGAGAGAGAGAGAGAGAGAGAGAGAGAGAGAGTATTCATATCGAATGTTCGAAAACAATTTTATATTTCCTCATTAAAGTGCCCAAGGCAGTTATTTGTAATAATTATATTGCATGATGTGCACAAATGTCTTCCTGCTTGCAGTTTTGTAGCTGTATTTTCTTAAAAAAAACAGACCAAAAAACTAAGCTGGGCTGGGGGATGAAGACAGACAGACAGAGAGAAGAGAGAGAGAGAGAGAGAGAGAGAGAGAGAGAGAGAGAGAGAGAGAGAGAGGAGGAGAGAGAGAGAGAGAGAGAGAGAGAGAGAGGAGGGAGGAGGGAGGAGGAGAGAGGGAGAGAGAGAGAGAGAGAGAAGAGAGAGGAGAGAGGAGGAAGGAGAGAGAGAGAGAGAGAGAGAGAGAGGAGGAGGGAGGAGAGAGAGGAGAGAGAGGAGAGAGAGAGAGAGAGAGAGAGAGAGAGAGAGAGAGAGAGAGAGAGAGAGAGAGAGAGAGAGGAGAGAGAGAGAGAGAGAGAGAGAGAGCAATAAAAAGAAACAAAAGGACACAGAATGACAAAGACACAGGGATCCATTCTCACGTTTTCATACTGCATCTCTAATTAGGCCTATATATCGATCGTTGCCCGTAGAATAATTTATGCATCGTCGTTCTAGTTTTGCTTTTAAAACATTTAAGCAAGCACAATCTGCGGGGTACCTGCTCAGGAAAACTGGAAAAAAAATAAAGCAAAACAAAACAAAATTAAAATAAATCAAACAAATCTCAACCTGTATAAGAAAAAACAACAACACCCAATTCTACAGCAACTACATGTCAACAAAAAAAAAACATCACCACACACAGACACTTTCTGTACTCTACACTGTCCACTCTAGTGGTGGCGAGCAGGAGAGGATTGGACTGGGGGGTAACGAAATGGGGAGAGAGGGGGGTAGGGGGAGGTGATGATAAGAAGGGAAAAGGGGGGGGGGGGGGGGGGGGGGGGGGGGGGGGGGGCGACTAGGTCACTTAAAGGACTGTGTACGGCACGGGGGTCGAAACCGTGTTTTGGCTGAAAAACAAGCCCAGGGGGCCAAGGTAGTGTGTTATGTAGAAAACGTCCTCCCTAACGTGACTTTTGTCCTTCCTTGTTATCGGTGTCGATGGTCAGCGGCGAGACAGCCCTGTATGTACGTAGTGGGGCTTATCGGTCACCTCCACTCCACTCCACTCCCCTCAATCCATCAGTCTTTTTTTTTTTTCTTTTTTTTTTGCTGGAGGGGACCGCATTAAAACTACAGGAGACGGCAAACACCGCGATATGTTTGGTAAGCAGCGGAAATGGTCTTTCCCCACTAGCTAGTTTCTCATGGTCGAGAACTAGTTAAAAAAAAATTACGCCCCCCCCCCCCCCCCCCCCACCCAACCCCTCTTTCACTATTTCTGTCTCCTTGTTCCTGCTTTTCTCTCTCTCTCTCTCTCTCTCTCTCTCTCTCTCTCTTCTCTCTCTCTCTCTCTCTCTCTCTCTCTCTCTCTCTCTCTCTCTCTTATCTGGCTTAATAATTTACTGTGTAGTCTCCCCCCCCCCTCTCTCTCTTCATATTTGTCCTATTTTAATAATCAAGTGTGTGTCGAATGTACTGGATTCTGTGTAAACTTTTTCATTAATAATCTTTACAAGTAAGCTCAATAACTATATCCATCATATTACCTTGTGTTCGTTTACATGAATAATCTAAAACCCAGGCATGTATTTCCCTTAAAATGAAGTTTATTGATGACATGCGCGCGAACCTGCGCGCGCGCGTGCATGTGTGTGTGTATATGTGTGTATATCTGTTTGCCTGGTTGTTTCTTTTTGTTGTTGTTGTTTGTTTTTATTTTTAGTTGTTGTTGTTTTATTTGAACTTTGTTTTTGTTTCCGTCTTTTTTTTTTCGTCTCCCCTCTCATGAAAATGTCATGATTTACATTATTTACTTGTTGATATATGTGACGCTCCACCACATAATGAGACGGAGTGCACATGAGGTCAATTTTTAGTTATTGACATGTTATTAATGTGCAATAAAGTGGCTATCAAATACAAAAAATAGATTGAAAATCGGACAATTCTGTGCAAAGTTATTACAAGTTGAAATGATAGACTACAGGAAGTGGCAAAATGAGAAACGGACAAGTTTATTTTCGTAACACGTTGTCAGAATGAGGGCTTGGGTATTTTCAAAACACATTTAAAAGCAAAAGGGATAAAAATTATGCCTTGATATTTCATTATAAGGTAGGTAAACGGATATAGTTTAATAATTAATCAAAATCTCAAAATTGACAACTTGACCCCTACCTGCCTTTAATGGCTCCTAGAGCAAAATTGGGTAATGTGCTAAGCGACTCATTTTCGTGGCGAGAGCGTCACATATTGTGTATAAATTCTTAGGATGTTTTTTCCTGTTTTTTCTCTGGTTTTATTTTATTATTATCATTTTATTATTTTTTAATTATTTTTTTAAAAACATAAAATATGAATGTAGAATGGATGATATTGTAACCTGATATAATTGCTTGACTAGTGTGTGGTGTGCGTGTGTGTGTGTGTGTGTGTGTGGTGTGTGTGTGTGTGTGTGTGTGTGTGTGTGTGTGCGGTGCGTGCGTGTGCGTGCGTGCGTGCGCGCGCGCGCGCGCGCGCGCGCGAGCGCGCGCGAGGGTGTTTGTTAGTTTGATTTTGTTGTTTTTTGTTTGGTTGGTTTTTGTTGTTGTTTTCTTCTTCTTCTTTTTTATTTATTTTTCCCCCTTCTCCCCTTTTTTTTCAAAATATTATGTCTTTTATAACTTATCTTGATGATAGATGGTGGTGGATTGATGTTTTAAGTCATTTAACCTATCATATTCTCATGTTTACTCTTTAATTATTGCGCTTTTTTTATTATTCAAATCAAAATCATCATTGATTCTTTCTTCTTATATTCGTTTCTGAATGAGTGCCTTTTCATATCATTACCGTATTATTGTATCTCTATCTTATTTCTTACCTGTTGTTTGATACTTATGGTTTCTTGCTCTTGGTATTTGGATCATTATAATTGTTCTTGTTTAATTGAGGTTATCTTTTTATTTTGATGTTATTCCTGAAAAGGGAGGGGACTGGATGTAAAAAGCACACGAGTGCTTATCTACTATCCTCGAATAAAAGAATTTGCCTTGCCTTGCCTTGCTCTTCTCTCTCTCCTCTCTCTCTCTCTCTCTCTCTCTCTCTCTCTCTCTCTCTCTCTCTCTCTCTCCTCTCTCTCCCTCTTTCTCTCTCTCTCTCTCAACGATTATTTTTCTTTACGTACTTCTTGTACTCTTTTTTGTTGTTGTTTGTTAGTGAGCAGTAAACTGCTACTCTCTCTGTCTCTGTCTGTCTGTCTGTGTCTGTCTGTGTCTGTCTGTCTGTCTTTGTCTGTCTCTGTCTGTCTCTGTCTCTCTCTCACACTGAAATGCTACAAGTACCTTTGCCAATTTCGTCCGTTTATCTTTGTCATCTATGAACGAAAACATTTCCCAAAATGTATCGATCTACCTATACAAGGCGTTCAAATGACGATCAGTATTCACTTACTAAACTCTGTGTGTGTGTGTGTGTGTGTGTGTGTGTTGTGTGTGTGTGGGGTGTGTGTGTGTGTGTGTGTGTGTGTGTGTGTGTGTGTGT
>CM060326.1:48557323-48581202 GCA_030674155.1 Stramonita haemastoma | reverse complement strand
AAAATCCTTTCTCCTATTTTATATCCCATACATTCTGTGTCTGTATCTCTCATCGTATGCTCTGAGATTTGTTGAAAAAGTTGGGGAGAGAGAATGAAACCTTGGTGGACTTCCTTTCTTGAGTGAGATCCAGTGTCCAGAGAAGGTTGCTGGTGTTGGTAGAGAGATGTCAAGAATGAGATCCGATGTCTGGAAAAGCCCATTGTTGCTGATGTTGGTAGAGAGATGCCAAGAGTGAAATCCAATGTCTACAGAAGCCCACTGTTGTCAGTGTTGGTAGAGAGATGCCAAGAGTGAGATCCAATGTCTGGAAAAGCCCATTGTTGCTGGTGTTGGTAGAGAGATGCCAAGAGTGAAATCCAATGTCTACAGAAGCCCACTGTTGTCAGTGTTGGTAGAGAGATGCCAAGAGTGAGATCCAATGTCTGGAAAAGCCCATTGTTGCTGGTGTTGGTAGAGAACATTGAGCTCTCAGTTTGAAGACCCCGGGTTCAATTCTCGTTCGAGGGGATTTTTCCCCTGGAGTTAACACCAGTGCTGACTCCACTCTCCCCAAAAGTCCTCTGGATGAGTCTATAAACCAAAGCCCAGTGTGTGCATATGTGGGATTAAGTAGAAAACACACCAAATGTTAGGTGCTGTTCACATTTCTGTTCTAGTGAGTTTTTGTGTGTGATACTTTGACACTGGGATAGGCGCAGGAATGTCCATTCTTCACTAGTACTTTATGTATATATTTTTGTACTTTAACATCTTTCTTATCCTTTTTTATGTTTTTGTGTAATCTCAGGATGACAAATGAAACAAAATAGCTGGCTTCCTCAGCACAGCCTGGTTTATTACCTTTAAGGAATGAAATTATTATGGTATTGTATCTTTTTTTTTTTTTTTCCCAGATGGGCAGTATTATATATTTGGAAGTATTCAACTTTTTGTGTACTCATGTTCATATTGGATTACTGACTGTATTTTGTCTAAGTATGGAATACCCCATGGTTTTGTTTATGCTTTTTTCCCCCTCTTTTTCCTTGTAAGATACTCAGACAGCAACTATTGTCTGTCATTATGAGTGAAATTTTTTTGTGCTGCCGTTAAACATCTGACAAGTCGTGCCTAGTGCATCCGACTTTAGCATGTGAGAGAATTGCTATTTAAAAAAAAAAAAACTTTACTGGAAAAAAAAGGCAGCAGAATGAAAAAGAAAGCACAAAAACAAAAGGAGGTGATAAAAAAAAAAGAGGAACAAGAGAGGGATAGAAAAAAGGAAATTTGTAGCAACAGAATTTCCAAAAGATGGAGATGCTATTTATACTAGCAGACCCTAAATATCCTCATGGTGGATTTTCCCTCCCATCTTTTTTTTTTTTGCTGCTTTATTTTCTGTAACATACCCGTCCTGCTGTTCCCACACTGCTCATTTCAATCTTCCCGCCATAGCCATACCCAGATTCATTGTGTCTCATCTTCGGGGCGTAGAGTCCACAGGGAGCCCATCAATATTATGCCACCATGGGGCCACCAGCCCGAGGGGCCCTGCACTTCTGCTGGGTCACTTTGGTGGTATTCGCAGGACACCACCTACTAAGAGCCCCCTACTAACAACAGTATTAGCTCAGTCGTAGAGCCAGACTGAGTGAGTCACCCACCTGAGGTGGCGACCACCACAAAGTCCCAAAGACTGTCCCTTTACAAACTTCCAACCCCAAAGGCTTTGACACAAACTCACCACAGGCACAGAAGTGTATGGGGAATCCAAATCTGAGGTCATCATGAGACCTGAGCAATGGAGGCTACCAAATCAGAGGCAATTATTTATTATTGCATGATAATCAATGGCATGAGGATGATGTAATGATGCTGCTGTGGAAGTGCATCTGCTTTGAGACTACAGGGTTGTACTCTACGCTTACTGTCATAATATATCCCGGCGTCAACCAGGCCCGAGAGATACAGACACCTGCAGTGTTGGTCAGGTAATTTGAGCAACACTCTCAAATTTGCATGTGTAAAGGGGATGAAGCGCGACTGTGTGGTTCCAGTCTCCCCACTGAGCCCACAGCACACTCACTCTGGGTAGGAGCAGGCCATTGTCCGAAAAATCCCTATGACTCTCATGGGATTCAAACCTGTGACTTTCCAGTCCAAAATCCAAGGCTCCAACCACTGTGCCATGGCATCTGGTGGATTTTCCCTCTTTAATCTGATGAAATGTGAAACAAAGAAATGACCTGTGATGGCCATTGATGTGGGTAAAAATATCATTTGTTGTTGGTGGTGGCAAATCTGTCAAATGATCTTTCACTGGCTGGGAGATCATTGCATATTTGGCACCAACATATGCATCTTACAAAAAAATTATGTAAAAGGTTTATGCTAAACCATTTACTTGTATTGTGTGTACACCATTTAATTGTGTTTATGTGATATGAAAAGTGGATTTCAATGGAAAGTCATCATCATCATGATTAATGCAAGTGTTCCCCTTCCCGTGGTCACACACCCCTATCATCATCATCATCATCATCATCACCATCATCACCATCATCATCATCAAGTGTAGCCCCCTTCCCATGGTCATACACCCCTATCATCACCACCATCATCATCATCATCAAGTGTAGCCCCTTTCCCATGGTCACACACCCCTATCACCATCATCATCATCATAAAGTGTAGCTCCCTTCCCATGGTCACACACCCCTATCACCATCATCATCATCATCATCATCACCATCATCATCATCAAGTGTAGCCCCATTCCCATGGTCACACACCCCTATCATCATCATCATCATCATCATCATCATCATCACCATCATCATCATCAAATCAAGTGTAGCCCCCTTCCCATGGTCACACACCCCTTTCATCATCATCACCATCATCATCATCATTATCATCAAATCAAGTGTAGTCCCCTTCCCATGGTCACACACCCCTATCATCATCATCACCATCATCATTACCATCATCATCAAATCAAGTGTTAGTCCCCTTCCCATGGTCCCATCATTCATCATCCCCCTTGTCGTCATCATTATCATCATCATCAATGCAAACATCATCATCATTCCAATCATCATCATCATCATCGTCATCATCAATGCAAACATTCCCATCATCATCATCATTCCAAACATCCCCATCATCATCATCATCATCATCATCATCATCATCATCATCATCATCATCATCATCATCATCATCAATGCAAACATTCCCATCATCATCATTGCATGTGTGGCCCATTTCCCTTTGTCACCACCACCCTACCTCCCCAGTAACATCATCATCAATGAAGTGTATTGATGGTGTGGTATGAAGTTAAGATGTAGAAGTGCAACAAAAAAAATAGTCATAGGCCTATAAATCGTATTTTGGTAATAGAGGGGGAAAAAAACCCTTAACCGATAAAAAAAAAAAACAACAACAAAAAAATCCCCATTATTTTCAATGCAAGTGTGGCTCACTTCACTTGGTCACACACCCCTGTCATGATTATCACCACCACAAATGGAACCACCCCCATCATTATCTTAAATGCATGTATGACCCACTTCCCTTGATCACCAACATCCCCTGCCCCCCCCCCCCCCCCCTCCCCTGCCTGCCCAGTAATAGCTTTGTCATCATCATGAATGAATGTGTGGCCCACTTCACTTGGTCACAATACCGTGTCATCATCATCATCATCATCATCATCATCATCATCATCAATGCATGTGTGATCCACTTGGTCACATACCTCTATCATCATCATTATCATCACCATCATCATTGCAACCACTCCCACCACCATCATCATCAATGTAAATGTGGCCCACTTCTATTGGTCACCCCCCCCCCCCCCCATCATCATCATCATCAATCCTTGTATGGCCCACTTTCCCTTTGTCACCCCCACCTTCCCCCTCCCCACACAGTAATGTCATCATCATCATCATCGTCATCATCATTGCAAGTGTGGCCCATTTCACTTGGTCACACATCCATGTCATATCATCGTCATCATCATTATCATCATCATCATGATGTATGGTTCACTTCCCTTGTCATTGCTCCACTCAATACTATCATCATCATCATCAGTAACAGTGTGGCCCACTTATGTTGGTTGCACATCCCTATCATCATCACCATCATCATCATCATCATCATCATCATCATCATCATCATCATCATCAACGCAAACACCCCAATCACCATCATCATTAATGCATGTATGGCCCACTTCCCTTGGTTCCCCTCCTTCCCTTTAATATCATCATCATCAATGGAAGTGGTGTGGTTCGATTCACTTGATCACACAACCCTGTCATCATCACAAATACATCCACCATCATCATCATCACCATTATTATCATCATCATCATCATTATCACCATCATCATCAATGCATGTATGGTCCCACTTCCCTTGGTCATCACCCCTGCCCCTCCCCCCCCCCCCCCAATAATATCATCATCATCAATGGATGTGTGGCCCACTTCTCTTAGTCACACACCCCTATCATCATCATCACATTCAGTGCAAACATCCCCATCCCCATCCTCATCCTCATCATCATCATCAATGCAAACGTCCCCATCATTACTATCATCAATCCTTGTATATCCCATTTCCATTGCAACCCCCCCCCTCCCTCCCCAAGCCACGATATCATCATCATCATCAGTGCAAGTGTGGCTCACTTCACTTGGTCACACACCCATGTCAACATCATCATCCTCCTCATCAGTGCAAGTGTGGCCCATTTCCACTGGTCACACGCCCCTGTTATCATCATCGCCATCATCACCCCCATCATTATCTTCAATGAATTATGGCCCACTTCCCTTCATCACCAACTCATCCCCCCTCCCCTGCTTGCCCACTAATATCTTGGTCATCATCATGAATGATGTTGGTATGCATGTGTGGCCCACTTCATTTGGTCACACACCCCTGTCAACATCATCATCATCATCAATGCTAGTGTGACTCACTTCTCTTGGTCACATCCCCCCATCATCATCATCATTATCATCATCATCATCATCATCATCATCATCAATGCTATGTGTGACTCACTTCTCTTGGTCACATCCCCCAATCATCCTCATCCTCATCATTATCAACATCATCCTCATCAATGCTAGTGTGACACACTTCTCTGGTCACACACCCCTGTCATCATCATCATTATCATCATCATCATCATCATCATCATCATCATCATCATCATCATCAATGCTAGTGTGACTTGCTTCTCTTGGTCACATCCCCCTATCATCATCATTATCATCCTTATCATCATTATCCCCATCAATGCTAGTGCGACTCACTTCTCTTGGTCACATCTCCCTATCATCACCATCATTATCATCATTATCATCATCATCATCATCATCGTTAGTGTGACTCACTTCTCTTGGTCACATCCCCCTATCATCATCATTATCATCATCACATTATCATCATGCTAGTGTGACTCACTTCTCTTGGTCACATCTCCCTACATCTTCATCTTCATATCATCATCATCACATCACATCATCATCATCATCATCAATGCAAGTGTGGCTCATTCCATTGGTCACATCCCCCCTAATCAACTCATTATCATCGTCATCAATGCATCCCACCCTCATCATACATCAAACGTCATCATCATGAATGCTAGTGTGACTCACTTCTCTTTGGCACATCCCCCTATCATCATTATCATCTTCATCATCATCATCATCAAAACATCAACATCATCATCTCATCACACATCAATGCAAGTGTGGCTCACTTCTCTTGGTCACCCCCCCCCCCCCCCCCCCCCCCTGTCACTCATCATCAACATGAAAGCTAGGGGACTCACTTCTTTTTGGGCCCCCCAACCCCCCCTTTAAAACATCACCCCTCAACCCCTCCTTTATCATCATCACATCATAAAACAAAAGCAAATGGGACCCGCTTCTTTTCCCCCAAACCCCCAAACATCATCACCCCCCCTCAAACATCATCATCATCATAAAAATCATCATAAAACAATGCAAAATTGCCCCCAAAATTTTTTTGGGCACATCCCCCCCAAAAACTAAAACCTTTCCCCCATCATCATCATCATCAAACATCACCCATCAATCTAGTGGGACTTCCCCCCTTTTGGCCCCAAAACCCCTATCATCATTACATAAAACCCCAAAAAAACCTCATCATCACATAAAAAAAAAATGCAAGTGTGCCCCCACTTCTTTTGGGGCACAACCCCCTATAAAAAAACCCCCCAAAATCCTCATTTATCATTACCATCATCCTCATCCTCATCAATGCAAAATGGGGGCCCCAAATTCTCTTTTCAAAAACCCCCCCCATCCCTTCATCATCACCATCATCATCAAACCCTCATCGTTATTTGACGACTTTTAAAATTGGGGCCCCTTTCCCCCCATCATCATCAAAACCCATCCCCCAAACCTCTAAAAAAATGTTGTACCAAATTCTTTTTTGGGCCATCTCCCTATCATTTTAAAACCACCCTCATCATCATAAACATCATCATCATAAAAGCAAATTTGGGGCTCATTTTTCTTGGTCACTTTTTCCCCCCATCATCACTTTTTTTCACATAAAACACATAAAAAAAAGCTATTTTTGGGTCACCTCGGGGCACATCCCCCCCCCCCCCCCCCCCATCATCATCGTCACCCCCAAAAACTTAAAACATCTTTTATCATTTATCACCCCTCATCATTTATCAATGCAAATTTTGGTCACTTCTTTTTGGGCCCCCCCCCCCCCTTTCATCATCACATCATCATGAATGCTATTGTCCCATTTTCCCCCCCCCTTTTGGGGGCCCCCCCCTTTCCCCCATAAAACTTATCATCATCAACATAAAAAAACATCATCACCCTCATCATAAAACATCAATGCAAAAGGATTTTATTTCTTTGGGAAAAACCCCCCCCATCATCATCATCTTTTTTTCTTTTTTGCAAAGGGGGCCCCCCTTCTCTGGCCCCCAAAAACCCCTATCAAATCATAAAAATCAAAACATCAACAAATGTGGCTGACCCTTTTCTTGGTCAAAACCAAACCCCCGGGGGCCCCCTCATCATCAAAACATCACATAAAAAAACATATCATAAAAGAAAAAATGGGGGGTCACTTTAAAATTGGTTTCCCCCCCCCCCCCCCATCTCTTTTTAAAAACCCCCCAATCCCCTCCACCCTCATAAAACACCCCTCATCATAATCCCAGTGTGACTCCCTTTTTTTTGGCCCCCACCCCCCTTTAAAAAATTTTTTTTACATCATCCCTCATCATCCCAAAACATAAATGCTAGTGTTCCAAAATTCTTTTGGCCCCAACCAAACCCGGGGAAAAAAACCTCATCATCATCATCACCAAAATCCTCCCTCAATCCCCAATGTTGGGCCCCCTTTTTCCCCTTTTGGGCAAAACCCCCTTTCATCACCCTCATCATCATCCTCATAAAAGCTATTTGGGGGCTCATTTTTTTTGGGCCCATCCCCCAAAACACATTATGGGGTTTTAAAAAAAAACATCATAAAACACCCCCATCATCACATCATCAAAGCCAAAATGTCCCAAAATTCTCTTGGCACATCCCCCAAAAAACATTATCATCCCCCTCATCAACACCCCATCCTCATCCCCCCCAACAACTATGTAACCCCCCTTTTTGGTCAAAAAACCCCCCAACATCATCATCATCATCATCATCATCATCATCAAAAACATAAAAGCAAAGGGGGCCACTTCTCTTGGCGTGACCCCCCTTTTTTTTGGTCACATCTCCCAATCATCACCATTACATCATCATAAAAAACACATCACAATCCCCAGTGTGACTTAAAATTCTTTTGGGCACCCAAAACCCCCAACCCCAAAAAACATCATAAATTTTTAAACCCCCCACAACATCCCTCACCCCCCCTCATCATCATAAACATCAAATTCAAAAATGGGGGCTCATTTTTTTTGGGCCCCCCCCCCCATCATCATCATCATTTTCACATCTTTTACCCCCATCACCCCAAAAAGCAAAAGGGGGGACTCACTTCCCCTTTTTGGGCAAAAACCCCCATCATCATCATCATCATCATAAAAAAAAGCTATTTTGGGGTTTTCCCCTTTGGGCACAAACCCCCCCCGTCATCATCATTATCATCACACATCATCCCCATCAAACTAGGTGGCTCACTTCCTTGGTCACATCCCCCTATCTCATCACCACATCTTTTTTCATCATCATCAAACATCATAAAAAAGTTTTGACTCACTTCTCGGGGCACACCCCCCCAAACCCCTCATCATCATCACCCCTCATCACCCCCATCATCATCATCATCAAAACATAAATTTTTGTGTGGCCACTTTTCTTGGCACACCCCCCTATCAAAACACCCTTTTCATCAAACATCATAAAACAAACTAGGGGGAAAATCACCACTCGGCCCCCCCCCCCCCCCCCCTTTTCATCATAAACCCTCATCCGTCATCACCCCCCCCAAATTCCCCAAATATTTCCCCTTTTTCCCTTTTGGCCCCCACAATCATAAAAAAACATTTTCCCTCATCATCATCATCACAAGGGGAAAGCCCCCACATCATCATCATCAAGGGGAAGAAAAACCCACTTCCCTTCACCCCCGAAAAAATGTAAATCATCCCTAAAAATCATCACATCATCATCATCACCCTAAATCATCACTACCTCACTCAATAAAAACATTATCATTATCCTCTACTTCCCTTAAAACACACATCCTACCCCTCTTTAAACATCATTTTCACTCCCCACTCAATAATAAAAGACCCCAAATTTTCATTACTTTCCCTTTATCACACACCCCGGGCCCCATCATCTTTTATCACATCATCCCTCCCTCATAAAAAAATCACTACCAAACCAATAATATCAAAAAAATTAAAACATCTTTTTCCCCTTTTATCAAACAACCTTTCATTTATCATCCCTCCCTCATCCAACCCCCCCTCAAAAATTTCAAAATTATCCTCTACCCCCCTTTATCACACATCCATGTCATAAATCATCATCAAAAAAACACTATTCAATCAAAATTATCACATTATCATCCCATTTCCCCCTTTATCAAAAAATCCTTTTCCCTCACATCCTCATAAAACATTTTTTCACTAAAAAAAATCATCATCTTTAAAACATCTACTTTTCCCTTTTTCACACATTTCCCTACCCCTCCCCAACATCACACACAAAACCCCACTCAATAATATCATCACATTAAACAACTATTTTTCCCCTTTATCACCCCAAACCATGCCCCCTCATCATCACCCCTCATAAACACAAACCCCCCCTAAATTTTAAAACCCCTCATCATTATCACCCCATTTCCCCTTTTTATCACACCTCCATGTCATCATCATCATCATCATCCCTAAATTTTCCCCCCACCAATTTTTTTTATCATCAAATAAGTTTGCCTACTTTCTTTTTACACCCCCCCCGCCCCTCATCACCATAAATTTCCCCAATGTGCCCCAACCTTTTTTTTGGGCGCCAAAATTTTACTTCATCTTTTATAAAACCCTCATAAAAACCCCCTAAACCCTCCTTTAAAAACAAACATCCCCATCATCATCAAAAATTTAAAGGGATGGGGGTCCCCTTTTTTGGGGCCCCCCCCCCCCCTAAAAAACATCATCAATGAAGGTGCTTCTTTTCACTTGGCACTTTAAAACTTGTCATCAACACCCCCCCCAAATACAAACAAACCCCCATTAAAACATAAAAAAAAAATTTAAACATGTAGGGGCCCTTTTCCCCCCTTTTTTCCCCCCCCTTTTCCCCCCCCCCCCCCCCCCCCCTTAAAAATTTTTTATCATGCTTTTGTACTTACTTCACTTGGGCACAAAAACCCCCTTTTCCCCTCATCATCACCACCCCCCAACAATGCGGGGGGGGCCCATTTTTTTTGGGGCATACACCCCTAAAATCATCACCATAAAAGATTGTAAACATCACCACCCCCTTCCCCTTTCCCATCATCATCATCAACATCCCTCATAAAAATCACCCCTCATCCCAAATTTGTTCTGGTTCCCCCTTTATTTGGGGGCACACATTCCTATCATAAAACAAAAAAAACATAAAAATCAACCCCCCAAAAAAGGAAAAACCCCCCCCTGTCACCATCATTGCAAGGGGTCCCACCCCCCTTGGGGTTAAAATCAAAAACACCAAAAAGCTAAAGATTTTAAGGGGGGCAGACTGATGGAACTTTTTTAAATTTTTTGGTTTAAATTTGGGTTTTGGTTTTTTGGGGGTTTTTGGGGTATTTTTGCTTTTATCTTGGGGAAAAGGAATAAACACTTGTGTGTTTTTTTTTTTTTTTTTATCCCCAGTCCCCGGTGTATAAAAAGTATGCATTTCCCGAAAATTTTTTTGGGGGACCATTTTTCCCCCGGGACAAAAAAAACCTATTTTTTTTAAAAAGGGGAAAAAGGTTTTTTAAAAATGAGCAAGATTTTCTGTGTGCGGGTTCCCCCAATGGGGGGTTCCTTTTTTTTCTTTTTGTTTTTCTTTTACTTTTTTTTGGGGTATTTAAAAAATTTTACCCCCCAACCCCAAAAAATTTTTAAATTCCCCAAAAATTTTAAAAAATGAAAAAAAAAAAAGGGTTCTGTTTTGTTCAAATTTCTGGGTTTTGGCGAGTGTCGAGGGGGACATGAAGTATGCAAAAGTTTAAAATTTTTTCCCGCAAAAACAAAATTTAAAAGTTAAAGCTGAAAAGCTGCAACACCCCTGCATTTCCTTTTTGTTGTGTTTTTGTTGTTTAAAGTTTTTTTCCCCTTTCGGGGTTTTGGTTTTTTTCTTCTTTTCCCCCCTTTTTCTTCTACTACACAAATTTTTTTCTTTTGCTTCTTCTTTTTCCTTTTTTCCCCCTCCCCCCCTCCTCCCCCTTTTTTTTCTTCTTTTTTTTCTTTTTCTTCTTTTTCTTCTTTTTCTTCTACTTCTACTTTTTTCCCCTACTGACTACTACTACAAACTATTTTCTTCTCTTCTTTTTTCTTCTTCTTCTTCTTCTTCTTCTTTTCCTTCTTCTTCTTTTTCTTCTTCTTTTCCTTCTTCTTCTAACTATTTCCCTTCTTTTTTCTTCTCCGTCCCCTTTTCCCCAATTCTTTTCTTCGCAATTTTTCCTTCTTCAAAATTTTTTTTATTTGCAAATTTTTTTCTTTTTCTTAATCTTCTTCTTCTTCTTTTGTCGAACGCTCAGCCCAGCAACTTTTGTTTTCTGCATACAAACGCAAAATGCTTTAGCGTTTGGCCTTTAAGGGCCCTGACAATCAGGCCCAGCGAACCCAAACTTGGGCGTAGAAGAGAATTGTTTATCTTTTGAGTTTTTTCCTGAAAAAAAAAGGCAAGAGAATGGACCAAAAAGGCAAAAAATAGACAAAAGGAGGGGACGAAAGAAAGGGGGCAAGACAGAAAAAAGAGAGGGTTAGAAAAGAGGGAATTCCCGGGCCACAAAATTTCCAGAAATTTCGGATGGCATTTATACCAAAAAAAGGCTTCTGGCACCCCCCATGGAAAAAAATTAAAATAAAACCCACAACACAACACCATTATGCCCCACAGGCCCATATTAGTCAAAGCAATTTTTTTTTTCCCAGAGGGAACATTGAATAAGTATTGATTTGTTTTTTGTTCATCAAGAATTTTATGGGAAAGGAAAAAAAACAAACAAAAACAAAAAGCTTTTCACCAAAAATTTTTTAACTAAAAAGATTTCAACGGCCTTAAAAAAAAGATAGGGCCTATAATAAATAAAGGGGAAAAAAAAAAACACTCAAAGGGTCGCACAAAAAACACCGCGCACGTGCGCGCTTGCCCAAAACAGCATTTTTAACCCACATACGCGAAAGCACACTTTTAAAAAGTTTAAAAATTTAAACAAATTGTCAAACAAAATATATCGTTACAATAAAAACAAAAGCCATTATTTAAGACTTAAAAAATCCAAAAAAAGTCAATAAAAAATTATATCGGGCCCAACCAAATTTTCCATACTTTTTCATACTTTATATATAAAAAGAAGGAAAATATCAAATCAAAAAGAAAAAAACAACAAACACAAAAATTTACAAAAATTATGAAAAACCCCATAAACCACTGAAAAAAAATAACACTTACAAAAAAAAAAAAAGGGGGAAAGGGGGGAAAACGGAGGGGAGAGGGGGTTTTAAGGGGGAAGAAAAAAACCCAAAAACAGCAAAAAAAAAAAAATTAAAATTAATGAAAAAATGATTAATCAATAAAAAAAAAAACACTAATACATATCAAAAAAAAACAAAAAAAAAGGCCGAACCAAAACCAAAACAATAGTATACATTTAACAGTCCTATTAGTCCCTTTTTTTTTTTTTTCCGTTCACAACCGTTTGTTGTGTTGTGTTGTTTTTGGGGGGGTTTATATAAATTTAAGTCCAGGGGGAAAATTTATTCCCCCTGCTGAAATTCGAGCTGCCCCCCCCCAAAAGGGGAGAGCGTTTTCCCAAAACAAGAGCAGCCCCAAACCCCCATTTTTTTTTTTTTCCCTGTGGGGTAACTGTTTTTTTTCCCTAGCAGAAGGGCCTTCTTCTGCAAAATTTTTCCCAGGGAAAACCCTCCCTTGTTCCCGGGCCGGTTCTTTTTTGGGTGTGCTTAAAAATTTATGTGTAACCCCGGGGGACCTGGGTTTTATGGGCCCTCATCCGAAAGACAAGTCCCCCGGCCCCCACTAAAGGGTTCTAAGGGATGGGGGAAAAGTTTCTGGCTCAAACAGGGGGTAAAACCACCACAAACCACATCGAACTTAGACTTGACACACATGTGCGCGCATGCAACACTTGCATGAACACACGCTTTCGACAAAAAATAATAAACAACTCCGCCAAATATTTTTTTTAGTAAAAAGAAGAATATTCCTTTTTTTTAAAAAATTTTTTTTAATAAAAAAAAAAATCTAACTCAAAAAAGAACTTTGGCGACCGCCAAACCTTTTGTGTCCAAAGGGGGTAACACAAATGAACTCAAAATCTTACAAGGGAAACGAGGTACATGCCCTTTTAAAAGGTTTGGCCTAAGCCAAAAATGGGCTAATTTTGAAAACAAGAAAGATCATAAGTTCTTTTTCCCCCCGTGTGCATGAGAAACGAAATTAAAAATAAATTGTTTTTTCCCCGTTATTCACCAGTACTTCCCCCCTTCTGGCTTGCCCGGTGGCGGGTTATGTCCGGGGAAATAAGCCCCAAAAAAGAGCCCCCCGTCAAGATTTTCCCTAGGGGGGCGGGTAGCCTAGGGGTCCCGCACCCCTTGCGCTGGCAAATTTTAAGACTCGGGTTTTGGTTTCCCTTTGAGGGAAAATTTTTTCCTGGAGTTAACATCCCGTGCTGAAATCTACTCTCCCCAAAAAATCCTTCGGATTAAAATTTAAAAACCCAGGGCCCCGGGGGGCGAACGCACCCCAGAACATCTTTCCACAAAGCTAAATCCTGTTTCCGCTTTTTTGAAAAAGAGGGCCAAACCCTGGGGCTGGTGGGAACAGATACAATTTTTAAAAAAACGGGATATACAAAGGGGCCGGAATTTAAAAAAAAAACACATGACTTGGGTTATTCTGTTATCCCTCGATATAAAAAAAATAAATAAAAAAAATAAAAAAAGGATTGATGATTTGGGGGGCGAGATAGCCAACGGTTCCCCGAAACACTCCTTTTCTGGAGCTAAGGTTTAAACACATCAAGGGGTTTTTACCAAGTTGGGTGGGTGACCGTTTGCGTCCTTGGTTTCAAATAAAAGTCCCCCATTCACCCAGCTGTAAATGGGGACCTGCCCTCTTTTAAAGGGGCCGGGGAAAGGGAAAGGGGCAGGGGGAAAGGGGAAAGGGGCCCCCCATATTGAAAAAATATGCGGCCCCTTAGAGAAGCTGAGGTCTCGACACTCGCTCCCCCAGGACCACATAGGTTTTTTGGCCCCCAAAAAAGAAAGGATATTGTGTCTTGGTTTCTGTATGTCTGTGTTGGGAAGTGTGTACGTTTTTCCCTTTGCTGTGTCTTATCTATTGGGATTTTTTTAAAATTTTTTTTTATTTTATTTTTTTATATCGAGGAAAAATGGAATAAGCACTCATGTTATTTTTTCATCCAGTCCCCGTTTAAATGCAGTTTTTTTTAAATCCCGGGGCATCTGTCCCCACCGCACAACACGATGGGCCCACCCTCCGAAAAGCGGGAACAGGATTTTAAAGTGGGCGCAAGATGTTTTTGCTTGCCCTCTCATCCCCAAAACTTTTGGGGGGAGTAGAAATCACACTGATTTTACCGTTTCCCGGGGGAAAAATCCCCCCGAACGGGAATCGAAAACCCCCTTTGTCAAATTGCCAGCGCAATGTTCTGACCACCCGGGGAACCCGTCCCCCTATAAACCAAAATATTTTTTTTCAAAAAGACCCCAAATTACACTTCAAAAAAGAGGCCGCCCACAAATTTTGTTTTTGTTAACCCCCGGCATTTGCGCCCGATTCAGGCGGAGGGGGGAAAAGATCCTGCAGGGCCAAAAATCATGCTTCAGGTGCATTTGGGCAAAAACGTCCTAAACGGCGACCCCATCAATCTCCTGAGGCTCTCCCCCCCCGATAAAGCTGTTTTAAAGGGGAAAACCCTGAAGGGACAGTTGAGAGGGGCTCCCAGCTGGTGGAAAGGGGTACCGTTATGTGAAAACTGGGGGGTTAAGTTTTAAACCCTGAAACCCCATCAATAAATTTGGGAAAAAAAGGGAAAAATAGGGGGACTCGAACTTTCTAACTAATTTCAAGACTACAAATAGCGACACTTCAGGTTTTTCATTGGAAAGTGGGAGGATTTTCGACTACATTTTGGTTTTTTTAAAGAAACAGAAAAGAACAAAATCAAAAAAAAACAACGAAAAAAAAACAAGGGAAAACACTGAAAGAAAAAGCTGGGGTTGGGATGTGCGTTAACCGAGTAAAAGCCGTACATTGAAAAGTGGAAGTTGTTCAATTGGGAGACCTCTGAAATCAACTGTGAAAAAAAAAGAAGGAAAACGGGTTTAAAAAGAACAACAGGTGCATGAATGTCTTTCCAAAAATCGACCTTAAAAAAGTGGAAATTCCCGGAAAAAAAAATTACCCATAATAAGAACGAAAAATATACCCCAACCCAATTCTATGTAAAGAGTTTTCCGGGGAAGGGGAAACAAAAACCCAAAAAAAAACAAACAAAACCCCTGGCCTGAGCCTTGAACAGCTTTGGGCAAACTGAAAAACTGGGCGATTCTGGCGCCCCTTTAAATGATTTACCTTCCTTTGTAACCTTTTTTCTTTTTTCCCCCTCAAAACATCTTTTCCCCTTTTCCCTTTTTGGCAATGTGCGGGTGTTTTCCCGAAACTGACCTTGCCAGAGAAACAAGACAAACCCCCGGATAACGAGGGAATATATTTATTTTGTTCAAAAACGAAGTGTGGGGGGTTTAAATCAAAAGAGCAACGGGTAGACTTTGAAGATGATGAGGATGAAGATCTTTTGCTTTGCTTTGGGGGTCAGTTTGCTGTGGGGTGGGGGCATAGGGAAGGGGCCCCCCTACCCTGACCTCCGATTCCCCTGAAACCCCCAGTCTCTTCGCCACTTTCAAGTCCGGGCCTGCGTCCTTTCATTGACGAATTTCCCTGCCAACGCAGGGGTTTTTATGGGGTTATGGGTCAACCCCCATTCCGGTAAGAAACAAACGGGTGAGGTTTTTATCTATGTAACTATGTATCCATGTATCTTTTGTATCTATGTTCTTTTGAATCTTCTATCTATCTATCTATCTAAACTTCCATCCTTCCATCCTCCAAACCATCCATCCAATTTATCCATCTATCTATCAAACTATCTATCTATCTATCTACTATCTATCAACTATCTATCTATCTATCTATCTATCCCCCCAGTCCCCGGCGACCGTTTTGGGGGGCCCCTGAAGACTTGACAACCCCGGGTTTTTCCCCCATTCCCCCTCTCTGTTTTTGCCTTTCTCGGGGGTTTTTTTGATTCAAGGCCGTCCTTTCGCGATGTTTCCTCCCAACTCCCTTTCCCTTGGGCCCCCCCCTTTTTTTCCTCCTTTGGGCAGTGCCTTGCATTTTGGGTTTTTTTTAAGTCCCTTTTTATCTTTTAAAATGCCCGACCAATTTTTAAATTTACTTTCTTAAAATGTTAAAGAAGGTTTTTCCCTAGGGAAACCTAGTTTTCTGGGTTATGTAATGCACTTCTCTGTTTCTTATTTTCTCTGTAGGAGATGCCAAAAAAAATTATTAGGAGAGGCTAAAAATATTCTGACAAGTTTTTCCAAAAAATTTTGGGAAAAACCAAGATTTGGGCGGGAAAGTGGAAAGCAAACCCCCCCGGGAATCTCACTTTCCCAAAAAAAGTAATCCAATACAAAATTTCAAACTACGAACAGATTACCTTTTAAAACCACCCAGAGCAAAACAATGCTCGGAAAACATTTTTTGAAAAGAAATGGAAAAAAAAAAAAGAAAAACCCAATTTAAAAAAGTGCTGGCAGAAAGAACAAGCTGGGTTCCCAAACTGGAAGGAGCGCAACAGAACAACTTTATTGACTTTTGCAAAAAAAAAAAAAAAAATTAAAAAAAAACAGTGCTATAAAGGGTTTCCCCCGGGCGATGCCCAAAAGTCACAAATTGAGACCCAAAAAGTGTCGACCGGGGGGTTCCAGAGAAAATCACCAACATCATCAGGGAAAAACCCATGAAGGGAAAGGGCCTCAGAATAGTTCATGGCAGACAGCTCACCGACCCCCTTTGTAGTAAATACCGAGTAAGGCAAGGAGCTTACTACCCTTTCCCGTTCCCGCGGCCCCTCGACTTGGTCATGAAGACCTCAACGGGCCAAAAACGTAATGGCATCCAATTTACAACCCTTTGGGAAAAAGGCCCAAAAACCTTTACTTTGCGGATGAACCTTGGGCCCTTCTCTCCCACACCCAGCAACAGATGCCCGGGGAAAAAACCAACAACGTTTTGGGGGAAATCAGCTTTGACTGAGCCTCAACATCAACAAGGGAAAAAAACAAGGTACTCAAACAAATCAGCCAAAGCGACACCCCTCACAGTCCCCCAAGGGGAAAGCACTGGAAGAGGTTTGGGAAAAAATTTACATACCCCCGGGGGCATCGTGGACCACCCGGGAGGAAAGGGAAAAAAAGCAGACTCAAACCCGCATCGGGAAAAACAAGGGGAGCCTTTAAACAGCTCAAAACTCTGGGGGCAAACACCCCACATCGCCCCCCAAACCAGTCTTTCAACAACCCTCCCTCAACCAAAACTAATGTATGGGGCAGAACCTGGAGAAAAAACTGTCACCACCATGAAGAAAATCCAGGTCTTCATCAACAACCCGCCTCAGGAAGATCCTCAAGATCCGGTGGCCAAAACAAATCAGTAATGAAGAGTTATGGCCAAAGGGAAACCCGACAACACCCGTTAAAAAGAAATCCTTTCAAGACGTTGGCGATTGGGGTAGGCCCCACCCCCCAAAGGGAAAACCTTTTATCCACATCACAAACAAGCCCCTCACCCTTAAACCCAAAGGGGAAAAAAAAGAGAGGGGGGCCTTGAAAAACCTGGGGCCGGACCGGATGCAGAAAGCGAAAAAAATGGCAAGACCCTTTGGGGGCAAATGGAAAAGCCCAGCCCAAGCCGAGATCCCGGGACAGCTGGTTTTTGGGGGCCCTATCCCCAGAAGGGGCCACAGCAGACAACATGAATAGGGCCTTTTTATTGGGAAATTAAAATTTATTAAAAATATGTTTTGGGGTTTTTTTTTTTTTTTTTTTACAAAGGGGGGGGTAACGCAGTTTTGTCACTCGCTAATTTTTTTTTAAAAAAATTTTTTTAATTTAAATTTATTCATTCCATTTATTATTTTTTATATTTGGGATAATGGAAAAAGCATTTTCCCCGCTTTTTCCCGGGCCTGTCCCCGTGTGTTTTCAGTTTTTGTAAAGTTTGTCCCTCTTTTTCCCCCGACCGGCACACATTTCCAAATCTTACTCCAAAATAATATCACTTTGGGGTTTATCAGCAGTTAAAAAAAAAGAACAACAACAAAACAGTAAAATTCCCCAAATTGAACAAAAGTACTTGTGGAGACATACCCTGACATTTCAACGACTAAACCTTTTGTACAAATTTTTTTCGGCCAAAAACCCTCCTTTTGAAAATCTTGCCACACGTTAATTTCCTGTTTTCCCCTTTTCGTAAGGGGTAGGCCCTTTGGGGTGCCGGCTGGGGAAAAGAAGACAAATTTAAAAAAAACCCCCATACACACAGGGGCTGGGTGTAATAAAAAGCACTGAGGCTTATTCCCAAAAAACCTCGATATAAAAAATAAATGAATGAATGAAGGGGAAAGACTTTTAACAACCAACTTTGGGTTTAAAAACTGGCTGGGGCTGCTTCTGCTGCCGCTGCTGCTGCTGCTGCGCTGCGCTGCTCGCGAGCTGCTTTCTCCTGCTGAGGAAGAAAATGATGATGATGAAATTTTCAAAGAAGAAGAAATTTCAAAGAAGAAAAATTGCAAGAAGAAGAAGAAGAAGAAGAAAAAAAGAAGAAAAAGAAGAAGAAGAAAAAAAAAAGAAGAAG
Source organism: Stramonita haemastoma (assembly GCA_030674155.1). Lineage (NCBI taxonomy): Eukaryota > Metazoa > Mollusca > Gastropoda > Neogastropoda > Muricidae > Stramonita > Stramonita haemastoma. The sequence continues at coordinate 48,562,516 of CM060326.1, read as the reverse complement.
AAAAGAAGAAAATTTCGAAGAAATTGGGGAAAATTGTGAAAAGAAAAAAAATGATGATGATGATGATGATGGGTGATGATGAGATGATGATGATGAAGATAAGAAGAAGATGGAAAGTAGAAACAGTAGGGAAACCCATCATTTTCGGGAAACAAAGGGGTTTCGCTCTAGTCTTTAAGAAAAAAGCCTTTGGGAAGTAAGAAAGGAGGGTAACTGTTACCCATACAGCAGAATTTCCCCCCCCCCCCTCCTCCACACCACTGGAAAATTAAACCATTGGAAAGGCAAAGGAAACCCAAAACGGAAAGGTTTTCCCAAACCCCGCAGGGAGCCACCAGAACGGTTTTTCCCTATACAGCCCCCAGCCGCCCCGGGACTCCAACTTTTCCCATTTTTCGTTTAGGGATGGTGGGCTAAACACGAAAACCGTGTGCATGTTTTTGTTTTTTTTTTAATAAAAATTTTGTCATCCCCCTCCTACCGGCCCCCACGATGGCCCGCCTTTTTCGAAAGGGGGGAACGGGTTTTTAAAGTGTGTGCAAATGTTCAACGTGTGTTTGCACCCCGGGGTTTTCGGGGTTTTTAGTTTTCCCTCCGATTGTAAAGCCCTGTATTTATGAAAATTATGCTTTTGATATTAATTTGGGGTATTGACAACCCTGACTAATCGCATTAAAAAGGGAAATACCCAAAATTTTTATTTTTAGTTTTTCTTTACTTAGCTCTCTAAATATCAAATTTTAATTTTGGGTGGGGGGGGGTGGTGGTTTGGGGGTGGTGGTGGTGTGGTGGTGGTGGTGTTTGGGGGTGGTGTGGTGGGGTGGGGGTTAAAAGTGCTTGCGAGTACAAAGAAAATGCGTGCTGTGCGCTGCATTTTCCCCAAAGGGAATTTTTAACACCAAAAACAAAAAAGAAAAACCAAAAAAAAAAAACCCCTTAAAAAAAACCACTTTCATGAAAGGAAAGGTAACAGCCATTAAAAAAAAACTTCACCAACCCAAAAAGGGTATCAATTTTTCACTTCACAAAACACACACACAGAAGAAAAAATGCTCGACCCCAAAATTTATACACACACATGCACAGGGGCCCGTAACAACAATGGGGGTGTTTTTAAGCCAAATTTGGGCCCCAAAATTTACGCATTCCTTTTTTCACCCATTAATCCCACCCCAAGGGCCATGGGGGGGGGGGGGGGGGCCCTTTTAAAATCGTGGTCAGAGGTAACGCCCTGCCAGAAAAAAAAAAGTCCGGGGCGAGTGTAAAATTGGGTTTGAATCCCCTTTTTGGGGCCAAAACTTCTCCCCCCCCCCCCCATCCAATTTGACCCGAGTGGTGGCTGGGGGCTAGTCCCCTTTTGAATGAAAAGAAAACCCGAGGTCCCGTGTTTACACGTCTTTTTTTAGCGCCCGAAAAGAACCCCGGGAACAAGAGGGGGTCCCTTTGGGAAAAAATTTTGTAAAAAAACCACTCTGACATGGGAAAAAAATACACTTGGCAAAAACAGGGAAAAAAGATAATGGGTGGGGCTGCACTTGTTTACAACGCGCTCTTTCCCCGGGGGGGAAATTTAAAAGCCCGAAAATTTTAACGCCCGAGAAATCACTGGAAAATTTAAAAGGGGGTAGGTTTTTTTTTTTAATCTAAAAAGGGTTAGACGTGGACTACGCCCTCCGTGGGGGGAACTGAAGGGGTTGGGTTTGAGTCTCTGATGTGGTTTTCCCCTTCATGCACATTCTTAAATTTTATTTATTTTACTCATACCACTTTTTTGGGCCCCAGCAATTTTTTCTGCGTGAAAAATTTGGGGTGCTCTCCCCAGGAGAGCGCGTCGCACAAATGCAGCCCCCAACCCCCTAAATTTTAAATTTTTTTTTTCCCTCAGGACGGTGCTAAACACACCGTGTGCCTGTTTAATTTTTTTTAAAAATCATTTTGTCATCCCCCCCTACCCCGGGACACGAAGGGGCCCGATCCTCCAAAGGCGGGAAAGGGGGTTTTTTTTAAAGGTGCGCAAGATGTTTTGCGTGCGTTCGCCCCAAGGGGGGCCCCCGGGTTTTTAGTCTCATCCCCAATGACTTGGTCCCGGATTAAAACTTTGGGAAACCCAAAAAAGTGTTCCAACAAAACCCAAGCGGGCCCTTAGGAAGGAGGTAAACAAAGCCTCGCTTCCCCTAGGGGCCCCGCCCCATTGATCTTTCCCCTCTCATCATCAACATCCCCCATCATCACCCTCAACATCATCAAGTGTACCCCCTTCCCCTGGTTTATACACCCCAACATCACCACCATCATCATCATCAAAAGTGTAGCCCCTTTCCCAAGGTCCCCAAACCCCTTCCCCCAAACACATCAACAAAATGTAGCTCCCTTCCCCTGGGCCACACCCCTATCAAACCCTCATCATCATCATCATCATACCATCACATCCAAACAAGTGTAAACCCCCCTTCCCCGGCACACACCCCCCCTTTTCATCATCAACATCATCAACATCAACATCAAACACCATCATCACATCAAATCAATGTAAGCCCCCTTTCCATGGGCACAAAACCCCCTTTTATCAAACATCACCATCATCACATCCCTTTTCATCAAATTTTAAAGGGAGTTTCCCCTTTCCCCTGGGCACACAAAACCCCCATCATCCTTTATCACCATCATCAAATTTCCAACATCATCAAATCAAGTGTTATCCCCTTCCCATGGTCCCCCTCATTCATCATCCCCCTTGTCGTCATCATTATCAACATCATCAATGCAAACTTTATCACATTCCAATCATCATCACATCATCGTCCCTCATCAAGGGAAACATTCCCATCATCATCACATTTCCCAAACCCTCCCCATCATCACATTCATCATCACATCATCCCTATCATCATCATCATCATCCCTCATCATCATCATCAACCATCATCATCATCCTCCCAAAAGCAAACATTCCCATCATCAAACATTTTTATGTGTGGGGCCCCTTTCCCCTTTTTTCCCACCACCCAAACCCCCCCAAAACATCATCATCAATGAAGTGTTGATGGTGTGGGATTAAGTTAAAAATGTAAAGTGCAACAAAAAAAATAGGGCATAGGCCCCAAAAAAACGTAATTTTTGGGAATAGAGGGGAAAAAAAACCCTTAACCGAAAAAAAAAAAAAAAAACAACAAAAAATCCCCATTTTTTTCAATGCAAGGTGGGGTCACTTTACTTGGTCACACACCCCTGTCCCTGATTTTCACCACCACAAATGGAAAACCCCCCCCCATCATTATCTTAAAACATTTAAGAAACCCCCTTCCCTTATCACCAACATCCCCTCCCCCCCCCCCCCCCCCCCCCCTCCCCGCCTGCCCATAAAAACTTTTTTCATCATCATGAATGAAAAAATTTGGGCCCCCTTTACTTGGTTTACAAACCGGTGTCATCATCAAACATCATCCCCATCATCATCATCAATGCAAAGTGTATCCACTTGGTCACATACCTCTACATCAAAACATTTTCAACAAAACCCTCATCAATTTCAACCACTCCCACCCCCCCTTTATCATCAATGTAAATGTGGCCCACTTCTATGGGGCACCCCCCCCCCCTCAAAAAAACAACATCAATCTTTTATGGCCCCCCTTCCCCCTTTTTCACCCCCCACCTTTTCCCCCCCCCCACACAGTAATGGGGCATCATCAACATCATCCCTCATCCCTAAAACAATGTGGCCCATTTCACTTGGGCACACATCCATGGGCATATCATCGTCATCCCTCCCTTATCATCATCATCTTTAATAAGGTTTTACTTCCCTTTTCATTGCTCCACCAAAACTACATCATCATCATCATAAAAAATTGTGGCCCAATTATGTTTGGTTTCACATTTCCCATCATCCCTCACCATCATCATCATCAAACATCCTCATCATCATCATCATCATCAAAATCATCAACAAAAGCCCCCTAAAACCCCAATCACCATCATCCCTTAATCATGAATGGCCCACTTTTCCCCTTTGGGTTTCCCCCCCCTTCCCTTTTAAAATCATCATCATCAATGAAAAAATTTTTGGGGTTTGGGTTTGAATTTAAAATTGGGGCACACAACCCCGTAAACAACACAAATACAAATTTCCAAACCTCATCATCAACACCAATTTTTATCATCATCATCATCCCTTATCACCATCATCCCCAATGCATGGGATTGGTCCCCTTCCCCCCTTTGGGCATCAGAACAGCCCCCCCCCCCACCCCCCCCCCCCCCTCGGGGGCCCCCCCCACCCCCCTCCCCGTGCCCCCCCCCCCTCCCCCCTCCCCCCCCCCCCCCTTTTTCCCCCCCCCCCCCCGGCCCCCCTTGGGCCCCTCACCCCGGGGCCCTCCCCCCCTTTCCCCCCCTCCCCGGGGGGGCCCCCCCCGCCCCCCCCCCCCCGCCCCCCCCCCCCCCCTAAAACCCCCCCCCCCCTATTAATAAATCTTTTATCAATGGGATGTTGGTTTAGGGGGCCCACTTCTTTGGGCCCCCAAAAAACCCCTTCAACATCATCCATTTATCAAACAACCCACTTTCCGGCCTCCTCCCCCCAAACAAAAATCAAAAATTGCAAAAATTTTCCCCCTCCCTTCACAATCAACATCAAACCCAGGGGATATTTTTAAACCCCCCAAAACCCATTTCCCAACAACACCCCAAACCGCCCCCTTAAAACCCTTGGGCAAAACCCCCGCCCAATTAATAACCCCCCCCACACAAAATTGCAGGGGACCCCCCTTGGGCAACCCCTTCCCCATTTATTTTCACCCCCCCCCCCTTTTCCCTTTTCCCCTTTTCCCCCCCATCAATAACATCATTTCATCAAACCATCCCGAGTGGACTCACTTCCCCTTTCACTTCCCCCTTTAAAATTGGTTTTACAAACAACGGGAAGGGCAACCCCCAATTTCAACCCTCACATACATTTCCCCACCTCCACAACCCCTGCAAGTGTGGGGCCCCCTTTCCCCTTTGGTTTACATCCCCCTTTTTCATCATCCATTCCCCATCGCCCTCAAAAAAACCCCCCCCACCCTAAAACATCACCTTTAACCCCCCCGTCATTGATCCTTCCTTTTTTTAATCCCCCCCCCCCAAAATATTTTCCCTACATCACACCTCTCCCAAACTTACTTTTCCCCACTCCCATCCCCTCCAACTATC
>CM060326.1:48550902-48557223 GCA_030674155.1 Stramonita haemastoma | reverse complement strand
AATTCGGGCTGCCCTCCCCGAGAGAGCGCGTGGCCACAAGTGCAGCGCCTACCCATTGTTTTTCTCTCTCTCCTCAGGGATGGTGTTAAGCAGCGTTGAGCATGGTTACCGATTGTAAGGGTGACCGTTTGCACGCCTTGGCTTCAGTACAGTTCCCCGGTTCAATCAGCTGTAAATGGGTACCTGCCATCTTTAGGGTCAGGGAAGGTAAAGCAGCGAGGGAGAGGAGATGGGCGCTGCCCTCAACATCCTGGCCCCTAAAGAAGCTGAGGTCTCTGACGCCTCGCTCCCCTTTGACCAAACAGGTTATGGGACACCTTTACCTTTTACCTTTACCTATCATAGATCGTGATATGTATCAACAGTATATATCATTCAAGATTCGTTTTGAAAGAAAAAGTAATGTTCAAGATGTGAAAAAGCATTGTTTTCATGTTGCCATTACAAAATTGAGGTATATTAACTCCATCTAGATAACATTGTGCATTATTATATCGAATCTGTTTATTTTAAATGATGTTCATTTTGTAGAACAGAACGAAATTGAAATAAACAACCACATTCAGTGTTATTTTGTGCTACGTATGAAGATTTAAGAGTAAATGTTCTCAAAGAATCGAAAGCCTATTAGCAAAATTTAGAAAAATTATATCTGTTCATATGGTTTCATGCAATCCACAGGCAGGTAGAAAATACTTTATGTTTATTAGGTATTCCTGTGATATACAGATAAAATTACTTCTTTTAGAAAAATGTTTACCTTTGTATATCTATCGCGTACTGGTAAGCATCCGTGGAATAAAATGACAGTTTTACATCCCCTCCCCCTTCCATACTAAGATGGATTATGATTTTGATCAGAAGATGAAAATGGTTTCCAATCTTCAAGTACTTGGGAGCCATTGTATCAGACAAAGGGTCCAGGATAGAGGTAGTATGCAGGATTGCACAGACAATAACAGCTTGCCAAAACTGAACACCATTTGGAAAGATAAAAATATTTCACCCAACTCCAAGATCAGACTAATGCGCTCCCTTGTCATATCCATATTCCTGTATGCTTGTGAATCGTGGATCCTGACTACAGATTTTGAGAGAAGAGTACAGGTGGTAGAAATGTGATGCTTCCAGAGACTCCTTGGCATCTCCTACACAGATCATATAAGGATCGAAGACATGTATTACAGAATCCAGCAAACCATTGGGCCCTACGAAAGCCTTCTATCAATCGTAAAGAATTGTAAACTTAAATGGTATGGGGATGTCACAAAAGCAAAAGTACTTGCAAAACTAATACTGCAAGGCACTGTCCAAGGAGGGAGAAAAAAGAGGCAGACCAAAGAAGAGATGGGAGGACAACATCAGCGAATGGACAGGCTTAGAACTCCACAAAATTTTGAGAAAGGAAGAACAGAGAGAGAGAAATGGAGAAAACTGGTTGTCAAGTCTTCAGAGGTGCCACCACGGTAACCAGACTATAGGATAGATAGATAGATAGATAGATAGATAGATAGATAGATAGATAGATAGATAGATAGATAGATAGATAGAGAGGTGAATAGATAGACAAAGATAGAGAAAGAGAGACAGATAGATGAACAACAGACAGACAGACAGACAGATAGATAGATAGATAGATAGAGAGAGAGAGAGAGAGAGAGAGAGGAGAGAGAGAGAGGAGAGAGAGGAGAGGAGAGAGAGAGAGAGAGAGAGAGAGAGAGAGGAGAGAGAGAGAGAGAGAAGAGAGAGAGAGAGAGAGAGAGAGAGAGAGGAGAGAGAGAGAGGAGAGAGAGAGAGAGAGAGAGAGAGAGAGAGGAGGAGAGAGAGAGAGAGAGAGAGAGAGAATTTGTAATGCTGGAAATGATAATTATCCATCAACCAATCAAACAATAAATATCAATCTGATACTTCAGTTTTTCCAATATTCACAGAACATAACTATATCGGAACAGGCCTCCGGCTATAACTATGTCAAGCATGAACAACTTTTCAAGTGAGAGTAATGAACAAAGAGACAACACCACAGACTCATCAGGGGGATGTCCCAACTGTGATTACTTTGAAAACGAAGTGACTTTGATCATCTGGAAAACATGCCTTCCGTGTATTTTTCTGTTGGGAGGTTTTGGAAACATCGCCACCATCTGCATCATGTGGCGTATAAAGGACCACAACTCTTCTCAGCATGCTATTCTTATGTCCCTTGCTGTGTCTGATCTTACCTTGCTGTGTGCAGCATTGCCACGTCAATGGATTTGGTTTGCTTTTGGGGTAGACATTGTCACATTACATGCCGCCATCTGTAAACTTCGCAACTTCCTGCTCTTCTTTAGTAGTTTTACATCTGCCTGGCTGGTGACCTGTGTGACAGTACAGAGAAGCATGGCGGTCCTGTGGCCACACAGAATGCGAGTGATGTGTGCACTGTGCGACGAACGTGGATTGTCATAGCAACTGTTGTCCTTGTTATGTTTGCTTTTACTTTCCATCTGCTAATTGGACTTGATGTCTCAGAGAAAAAAGGATGCCATACCCTGAAGGGCATATATCAATACTTCTACTATGATTATTTCTCATTGATGATTTTGTTTCTGGCTTCTTTCATTCCTGGCATCTGTATGATTGTCTGCGATGTGATTTTGTCTGCCAGTCTGTTCAAAGCAGTGTCTTCTTCTTCTTCTTCCTTAAGTGGATACAGTGAGTCAAACACCAGCACTGTGCACAGCACTGACAGTCGGAGGAAAACCTCTTACAGGACAACCATCATGATTTTGGCAATATCCTGTGCTTTTCTGGTTTTAACCCTGCCATCTTATGTAAGGTCAGTGTTGGTGATGTATGCTGTTCATGATGGAAATAAGACTCCAGATACAAAACCTTGGGGTACCTTGGTGCAGGCGATATTTTATCAAATGTGGTCCACCAACAGTGCCGTCAATTTTGTTCTCTACTGCCTGACTGGAACCAAATTCAGAAGGGAGTTTCTCAGCTGGATCCGCTGTGGTGCTCAGAGTCCCTCTGTTCCATCTGTTCATGAGACAGGAATTAAAGGAAGGTAGACATCAACGTCATGGAAACAGACCAATATCCAGATGATGTCATCATTAAAATCCTACTTCTCTCTCTCCCCCCTCTCCCCATGTCTTCCTCTCTCCATATCTCTGTCTCTCTTCCACTCTCTCCACCCCCTCTCTCTCTCAGCACACACACACACACACACACACACACACACACACAACACACACACACACACACACACACACACACACACACCACACACACACACACACACACAACACAAAAAAACAAACAAACACACATACTAGTGTTGGCCCATTTAACATGGTGTTCGAACACACTGTTTTACAGCATCACACAAAAATATTGACTGTCACTGTTGTGACATATGGCTGATAACACCCCCACCTTCTTGGAGAGACAGGGCATGAAGTGGAAGAAGCTTAAACAGGTGTAAATGAGGAGACCTGTTAATGTCTGACTTGCATACTCCTAATAACATTCACCCACAGTCCAATGAAGACATGTAGGATGTAATGAATCATACTTGGTTACAAGTGAAATAAAAGTACCAGTATAATTTAATTGACTTAAAGAAGATTACATACCACCTTGTCTATTATTCGTTTCACACACAACACACACACACACACACACACACACACACACACACACACACACACACACACACACACACACACACACACACACACACGCACGCGCGTGCACGCGTGCGGCTCAGGGCTGTATATAAAAAACTAATGGGTAGGCGCTGCACTTGTGGCGACGCGCTCTCCCCGGGAGAGCAGCCCGAATTTCACGCAGAGAAATCTGCTGTGATATAAAGTGGTATAAAATAAAATAAAATAAATGTACACACATTAAAGATATAAAGTTTGCTCATCTGGAGTTTCTTGCATTATGTTTGCAGATTAAAATGACTTAACTCCAACACAAAAATGTACACACACTGAGGAAAGACTCATAATTATGGTATGTCTGCAGTCTGTTTCTGTCAGCATTCACCTGCTTACTGCTCCTGCACACCAAAACTCAACGAAGCTTACTCTGCTGGAGCAATAGGCAGGTCATGATGACGAGGTAAATTCTTATGAAGAGAGTATTTCATTTATCTGTTTATTCTTTTGTTCGAGAATAATGGAATAATCACTCGTGCGCTTTTTTACATCCAGTCCCCATGTGTATGCAGTTTGTAAATCTTGTCATCTGTTCCACTAGCACACATTATCGTCATACACTTACGAACAACGGAACAGGATTTAACGTGTGCGCAAGATGTTCTGCGAGCGTTCGCACACGGGGCCTCGGTTTATAGTCTCATCGAACGACTTTTGGGGCGATGGAGTCTGCATTGATGTTAACTCCAGGGGAAAATATCCCATCGAACGAGAATCGAACCTGAGTTGTCAAATTGCGCGCGCAATGTTCTGACCACTAGGCTATCCCGTCCCCCTCCCTTCATTGACGCAGTTGCTGGGGGCACATTTGAACAACTTGATGCACGTTTTGAGTCAGTGTGATGAAACATTTTCAAAACTTGAAAAACAATCTGCACAGTCTGCCGGCCACCTAAAGGCAAAACAAAGAACTGGCCATTTCTTACTTCTTGGTTTTTTTTGCTGCCTCATCTTCTGTGACGTTACTGTCCCGCTGTTCCCACGCCGCTTATTTCAATTTCCCCGCCACAGCCATACCCAGATTCGTTTTGTCTCACTCTCAGGGTCGGGAGTCCATAGGGATTCCATCAATGTCAGGCTGCCATGGGGCCACCAGCCAGAGGAGCCCTGTACTGCTGCTGGGTCACTTTGTTGGTGTTCAGTGGTGTCTGTTCTGAGCTAACGTACGCAGGACACCACCTACTAAGCCCCCTTCTAACGACAGTATTAGCTCAGTCGAGGAGCCAGACTGAGTGAGTCACCCACCTGAGGTGGCGACCACCACAATGGACCACCACAACGTCCTTCCAACGACCATTCTCCGCGAATCCCCAACCCCAAAGGCTTCAGTCACAAACTCACCACAGGCACAGAAGTGTATGGAGAAACTGAATCTGAGGTCACCATGAGACCAGAGCAACGGGGGCCACCGAGTCAGAGGCAATTTTTATTATTTCAGTATGATCAATGATAATGAGGATGATTTAATGATGCTGCTATGGGAGTGCATCTGCTTTGAGACTACTTGATAGGGTTGTACTCTACGCTTACTACCATAACATATCCCAGAATCAACTAGGCCTGAGAGATACACACACCTGCAGTGTTAGTCAGGTAACTTGAGCAACACTCAAAGTTGCATCGCTAAAGTTGATGAAGCTAGACTGTATGGTACCAGTATTCCCAGTAAGCCTACAGCACACCCTCTCTGAGTACTAGCCGACCGGAGTCCGAAAAATCCCAATGTGTCTTATGGGAATCGAACCCGCGGCCTTCCAGTCCAAAATACAAGGCGCTAACCACTGTACCATGGTGGTTGGTTAATTCTACGTGTATTTGTTTCATGTACATGATGAAACGTAGAATTAATTCTGCCTGAAACTGGAGACTATATCCCCTTGTTCTGATCATGCTTTGTATTTTGAAAGTTGTTCCAGAAATGGGAACGGCTGTCTCCACGCTGCTGCATATATCATAAGCAGTCTAAAACGATTAGGCTGATAGTAGCACACTTCTAACTTGTGAGGCAGAAGATGTATTCTGTAGGAGTATTTTGTAATATTATGATGTATATACAACTCGATGTTAATATAGTTTCAGATAACTGGAGAAATGGAATTATATTTGTACATAGCCTTTGCTTTGAAACAATGTAGAAAGAAGAGAGAAAAAAATCCAACAACTTCTGTTAGATTTCAGAAGCGTCATCCTACTGGTCAGAAACAGGTCACACACAGTAAAAGAAAAGATCATAGTATATTGTGATAGAGCCGAGAAGCAATGATGAAGGCGGGGTGGGGAAAGAGAAGAACAGTGCACAGCAACCATGCAAGAGAAGAGTCAGGGAAAGACAGCAGCTGGTGGTTGTCTCTCTGTATTCAGCCATCTGGAACTGATGAAGGATGGACAGTATCCACTGTACTCCCCTTCTGTGCTCTCCTCTCCTCTACTTGTACTGACTGGCCACACTGACCATCCCTCTATTCATACACTGTTATGAAGGGAGGTGGCAGGATGGTTAAGTTGTTCGCCTGCCAAGAAGTAAACCATGAGTTTCTGGGTTTGTACCCAGCCTCGCCATTTCTTCCCAGTGTGACGAAAAAATCGAACTGAATGTCAAAGTCAA
>CM060326.1:48533402-48540902 GCA_030674155.1 Stramonita haemastoma | reverse complement strand
GAAAAAGTCGACCTGAATGTCAATAGTCCGTTGGATAAGACTGTAAACCGAGGCCTCGTGTACTCACGCACGCAGAACATTTTGTGCACACATTAAAAACCCGTTCCGCCTATCCCAAGGTATTTGTGTGCTGGTAGGAGCGGATGACAACAAAATAATAAAAAAGCATGCACACACTGACACAGGTGTCGTGTTTAGACACCATCCCTGAGAGAAATTCGGGGATTTGGAGTCCCCATGGGAGGTTCGGGGCTGTAGGCTTATATGGCAATGTTTTGGCGGCTCCTACGATGCACTGGAACCATTCCTATCGGCGATTGCCTTTGCGCTCTAGAGCGAAGAGCATAACTCCATAGTCTTCTGAGACCAACGGATGCCTAGTATATAATTATATTTTCAATACTTGTAAACCAGCCAGCAAAACAAATAAAAGAAAAAGGAAAACATGAGATGCAACTATTCCAAAATATTATGAAGTTATTTAAATATTTAAAATTTATTTACAAGTCATTAAAAATATTATGAAGTTATTTATTACTTAACCGTTATTTGCAAATGATGTGGCAGTGCTATCAACAACACCAAAGTGTCTACAGACCCAGCTACACATTAAAAAAGAATCCTTGCTGTATTATGATAAAGTTAACTGCAAACATATAACAAAAGTTATGGTAATGAGAAAAAAGGGACCTTCAGGTGAACGTGAGAATTTTATTTTATTTTATTTTATACCACTTTATGTCACAGTGGATTTCTCTGCGTGAAATTCGGGCTGCCCTCCCCGGAGAGAGCGCCTCGCCAGAAGTGCAGCGCCTACCCGTTATTTTTTTTTCTCCTCCAGGGATGGTGTCTAAACACGACACCTGTGTGCATGCTTGTTTTTTTTAAATATTGTCATCCGCTCTGCTATCTATTTATTCATTCATTTATTCATTTAAGTCACTGCAGATTTCTCAGCTTGAAATTCGGGATGCTCTCCCCCTGTAGAGCAAATCGCCACAAGAACAGCACCACCCTCTTTCTACTGTCTGGAACTGTATTTGTTGCACTATCAGAGTGACTTTTTCTATAGAATCTTGCCAGGCACAACTCTCTTGTTACCGTGGGTTATTGTACGTGCGCTAAACAATTTTATGTGTAATACACGGGGCCTTGGTTTATCGTCAAATCCGAAAGACTAGCACTCAGACAGCGACTCATGGTCTAATGGATGGGCAAAAAGTATCGGGCCCAAACGAGGATCAAGCCACCACACAATTCCGACCTGGTGTTTTCTTTCTAGGCAGGTGTGTTAGCTCTAGAGCACCGATCCACATGGTTGTATGATGGTAGGAGCTTAGAGGTAGTACAAGTTACTACTATTTAGGATTCAGACTCACAACTATGATCAGCGCCAAAAACGGTACACAGCATTTGATAAGAAAAAGCAAAAAGGCAGTCATTCAGCTTATCAGCGCTTTTTTTTTTTTAATTATAAAGAAATGACAGCAAACAAATCTTTTATACGAAAACACAGCCAATACTGCTATATGCTGCTGAAGTATGGGGAAAAACTAGTTAGAACATAGAGAATAAGTGCACATGAAGGCATGCTAAAGGTTTTAGATCTGCCAACCAAAACACCAAACAAATAATATCTGGACACTTGAATAGGTACACTCTCTATGTAAATTCACTTAGTGCATGCAGAAGATATCAGTTTGAATCATCAACATGAATAAGGAAGGTTACTACACAAGGCTTGGCAAATGCTTTGCAAAATAGTTAACTCTGGAAACAATGCTGGTTTCAAATAAAAATAAGAGAAATCGTATGCTTAACAGGGTTTAACATTAGTTGCATCATGGTGTTGGGAAGGTTTTAAAGCCTATCAAAACAGAGACTTAATGGGATGATTATTCAAAAGTAGACAGCAGCTATCATAGATCGTCATGGGGACAGAATAGCTCAGTGGTCAGAGCGCTCGCTTTCGGCCAGCCAAAGTTAGCGTGCGCACAAGAGAAACGCTTGCTCGCGATAAAAGCGAGTGCGATAAAGCAAGTGCGTGTAATGAAAGCGCTTGCTTGTCGTTGAGGTGGACATATAGAAAGATTGCAAATCGTGCTTATGACTGACTAAATTTGGTTATTTGGCACCATGGCAGATTTAAGTGAAGACGAACAATTGTTGCTGGACAGTGTTTTGCCGAAAATTATCCTAGGAAAACGCAAAAGAATGGGCATTCATGAGATAAATAAAAGGAGGCAAATGGAAAGTGAATATCATCATTTTGTTTTTTTTGTGCTTAAAAGAAGCCCTTCTCGTTTTCAGTCCTACTTGAGAATGAGCCAAGAGACATTCAACTATATCTTAGAAAATATTGAACCCAGTATTGAACAAAGAACTGGTGCAACTGGCACCAGCAACCAATTCTGCCAGAAGAGCGTTGATTTTGATCAGACTGTCAGAGGAGACAGAGAAAATGCACACTGCACTTGCCAGGTCGTGACTAGACAACACACGGGGCACCAAGAGCACGCTTGCTCGCGATAAAGAATTAACTTTTGATTCTTTAGGCTTTCCAAGCGTTGCTTGAAATTGCAGGCGTGATAAAGGGAGTGTGCTTTTTGTGTGGCACAAACAAATTTTGAACAACATTACAAGCCTTTGCTTTATCGCACTCGCTTTTATCGCGAGCAAGCGTTCTCTTTGTGCTCACCCTTTAGCAGAGTCGAGCGTGGTTACCAATTGTATGGGTGACGGTTTGCGCGCCTTGGCTTCAGTACAGTTCACCCAGGTGTAAATGGGTACCTGCCCTCTTTAGGGTCAGAGAAGGTAAAGCAGCCAGGGAGAGGAGATGGGCGCCGCCCTCAACATGCGGGCCCCTAAAGAAGCTGAGGTCTTTGACGCCTTGCTCCCCTACGACCACACAGGTTATGGGACACACCTTTACCTTTTACCTTCACCTATCATAGATCGTGATATGTATCAACAGTATACATCATTCAAGATTCTTTTTGAAAGAGAAAGTAATGTTCAAGATGTGGAAAACCCTTGTTTTCATGTTGCCATTACATAATTGAGGTATATTAACTGCATCTAGATAACAATGTGCATCATATTATTGAATCTGTTTATATTAAATGATGTCCATTTTGTAGAACAGAGCAAAATTGAAATAAACAACCACATTCAGTGTTATTTTGTGCTACGTATGAAGATTTAAGAGTAAAAGTTATCAAAGAATAGAAAGCCTATTAACAAAATTTGGATAAATTATGTCTGTTAATATGGTTTCATGCAATCCACAGGCAGAAGAAAATACTTTAAGTTTATTAGGTATTCCTGTGATATACAGATAAAATTACTTCTTTTAAAAAAATGTTTACCTTTGTATATCTATCGCGTACTGTTATGCATCCGTGGTATAACATGACAGTTCTACATCATCTCCCCCTTCCATACTAAGATGGATTATGATTTTGATCAGAAGATGAAAAGGGTTCCACTCATCAAGTACTTGGCAGCCATTGTATCAGACAAAGGGTCCAGGATAGAGGTAGTATGCAGGTTGCACAGACAATAACAGCATTGCCAAAACTGAACACCATCTGGAAAGATAAAAATATTTCACCCAACTCCAAGATCAGACTAATGCGCTCCCTTGTCATATCCATATTCCTGTATGCTTGTGAATCACGGACTCTGACTACAGATTTTGAGAGAAGAGTACAGGTGGTAGAGATGAGATGCTTCCAGATACTCCTTGGCATCTCCTACAGAGACCACATAAGGAACGAAGAAGAGGTGCGTAACAGAATCCAGCAAACCATTGGACCCTTTGAAAGCCTTCTAGCAATCGTAAAGAAGAGAAAACAAATGGTATAGGGATGTTACAAGAGCAAAAGGACTTGCAAAAACAATACTGCAAGGTACTGTCCAAGGAGGAAGAAAAA
Organism: Stramonita haemastoma; assembly: GCA_030674155.1. Classification (NCBI taxonomy): domain Eukaryota; kingdom Metazoa; phylum Mollusca; class Gastropoda; order Neogastropoda; family Muricidae; genus Stramonita; species Stramonita haemastoma. Next base: position 48,536,967 of record CM060326.1, on the reverse strand, counting down.
GAGGCAGACCAAGGAAGAGATGGGTAAACAACATCACCGAATGGACAGGCCTAGAACTCCACAAGATATTGAGGAAGGCAGAACAGAGAGAGGAATGGAGGGAACTGGTCGTTAAGTCTTAAGAGGTGCCCCCACTGTCACCAGACAAAGGGATATATAGATAGATATATAGATATATAGATAAATAGAAATGTGAATGGATAGATATAGATAGACAGAGACAGACAGACAGACAGACGCATAGATAGATAGACGGACAGACAGACAGACAGATAGATAGATAGAGATAGATAGATAAAGATGGATAGATAGAGATGGATAGATAGATAGAGAGATAGAGATAGTCAGATAGATAGAGAGAAAGATAGAGATAGATAGATAGATAGATAGATAGACAGACAGACAGACAGACAGACAGACAGACAGATAGATAGATAGATAGATAGATAGATAGATAGATAGATAGATAGATAGATAGATAGATAGATAGATAGATAGATAGATAGATAGATAGATAGATAGATAGATAGATATTTAAAATGCTGGAAATGATAATTATCCATCAACCAATCAAACAATAAATATCTATCTGATACTTCAGTTTTTCCAATATTCACAGAACATAGCTATATCAGAACAGGCTACCTGGTATGACTATGTCAAGCATGAACAAAACTTCAAGTGAGAGTAATGAACAAAGAGACAACACCACAGACTCGTCAGGGGGATGTTCCAACTGTGATTACTTTGAAAACGAACTGGCTTTGATCATCTGGAAAACATGCCCTCCGTGTATTTTTCTGTTGGGAAGCTTTGGAAACATCGCCACCATCTGCATCATGTGGCGTATAAAGGACCACAACTCTTCTCAGCATGCTATTCTTATGTCCCTTGCTGTGTCTGATCTTACCTTGCTATCATCAGCACTGCCACGACAATGGATTTGGTATGTTTTTGGAGTAGACATTGTCACATTACATGCCGCCATCTGTAAACTTCGCAACTTTCTGCTCTATTCTAGTAGTTTTACATCTGCCTGGCTGGTGACCTGTGTGACAGTACAGAGAAGCATGGCGGTTTTATGGCCACACAGAATGCGAGTGATGTGTACTGTACGACGAACGTGGATTGTCATAGCGGCTGTTGTCCTTGTTATGTGTGCTTTTACTTTCCATCTGCTAATTGGACTTGATGTCTCAGAGAATAAAGGATGTCATACCATAAAAGGCATATATCAATACTTCTTCTATGATTATTTCTCATTGATGGAATTGTTTCTGGGTTCATTCATTCCTGGTGTCTGTATGATTGTCTGCAATATTATTTTGTCTGTCAGTCTGTTGAAAGCTGTGTCTTCGTCTTCTATAAGTGGACACAGTGAGTCAAACACCAGCACTGTGCACAGCACTGACAGTCGGAGGAAAACCTCCTACAGGACAACCATCATGATTTTGGCAATATCCTGTGCTTTTCTGGTTTTAACCCTGCCAAATTCTATTAGAAACGTGTTGGTGAGTTATGCTGGTTATGATGGAAATAAGACTCCAGATACAAAACCTTGGGGTACTTTGGTGAAGGCGATAATGTATCAATTTTGGTCCACCAACAGTGCCGTGAATTTTGTTCTCTACTGCCTGACTGGAACCAAATTCAGAAGGGAGTTTCTCAACTGGATCCGCTGTGGTGCTCAGAGTCGCTCTGTTCCATCTGTTCATGAGACAGGAATTAAAGGAAGGTAGACATCAACATCATGGAAACAGACCACTATCCAGATGATGTCATCATAAGAAAAGCACTTTTCTCTCTCCCTCCCTCTCCCCATGTTTCTCTCCCTCCCTAAATCTCTCTCTCTTCCCCTCTGTCCTCCCCTCTCTCTCTCAACACACAAACAAACAAACAAACAAACAAACACACATGATTGACCCATTTATCATGGTGTTCAAACACACTGTTTCACAGCATCACACAAAAATATTGACTGTCACTGTTGTGACATATAGCTGATAACCCCCCCACCTTCTTGGAGAGACAGAGCATGAAGTGGAAGAATCTTAAACAGGTGTACATGAGGAGACCTATTAATGTCTGACTTGCATACTCCTAATAACGTTCACCCACAGTCCACTGAAGACATGTAAGATGTAATGAATCATACTTGGTTACAAGTGAAATAAAAGTACCAGTATAATTTAATTGATTTAAAGAAGATTACATACCACCTTGTCTATTATTCGTTTCACACACACACACACACACACACACACACACACACACACACACACACACACACACACCACACACACACACACACACTCACACACACTCACACACACACACACACGCACGCACGCACGCACGCACGCACGCACGCACGCACGCACGCGCGCGCGCGCGCGCGCGCGCGCGCGCGCGCGCGCGCGTGTGTGGCTCAAGGCTGTATATAAAAAAAACAATCGGTAGGCGCTGCACTTGTGGCAACGCACTCTCCCCTGGAGAGCAGCCCGAATTTTACGCAGACAAATCTGCTGTGATATAAAGTGCTATAATATAAAATAAAATAAAATAAATCTACACACATTAAAGATATAAATTTTGCTCATCTGGAGTTTCTTGCATTATGTTTGGAGATTAAAATGACTTAACTCCAACACAAAAATGTACACACGCTGAGGAAAGGCTCATAATTATGGTATGTAAGCAGTCTGTTTCTGTCAGCATTCATCTGCTTACTGCTCCTGCACAATCTAAAACTCAATGAAGCTTTGTTTGCTGGAGCAATGGGCAGGTCATGATGACGAGGTAAATTCTTATGAAGAGAGTATTTCATTTATCTGTTTATTCTTTTGTGTCGAGAATAATGGAATAGGCACTCGTGTACTTTTTCACAACCAGTCCCCGTGTTTATGCAGTTTGGTAAATATTGTCATCTGTTCCTACCGGCACACATTATCGTCCTACTCTTACGAAAAACAGAACAGGATGTAACGTGTGCGCAAGATGTTCTGCGTGCATTCGCACACGGGCCTCGGTTTATAGTCTCATCGAACGACTTTTAGGGCGAAATGGAGTCTGCACTGATGTTAACTCCAGGGGAAAATATCCCCTCGAACGGGAATCGAACCCGGGTTGTCAAATTGCGCGCGCAATGTTCTGACCACTAGGCAATCCCGTCCCCCCCCTTCATTGACGCAGTTGCTGGGGGCAGATTTGAACAACTTGATGCACGTTTGAGTCAGTGTGATGAAACATTTTCAAAACTTGAAAAACAATCTGCACAGTCTGCCGGCCACTTAAAGGCAAGACGAAGAACTGGCCATTTCTTAATTGAATTCTATGTGAGTTTTTATGCTGTCTCATCTTCTGTGATGTCCCTGTCCCACTGTTCCTACGCCGCTCATTCAATCTCCCCGCCACAGCCATACCCATATTCGTTGTATCTCATCCTCAGGGTCGGGAGTCCATAGGGATTCCATCAATATCAGGCTGCCATGGGGCCACCAGCCAGAGGGGCCCTGCGCTGCTGCTGAGTCACTTTGGTGGTGTTCAGTGGTGTCTGTTCTGAGCT
>CM060326.1:48513402-48520902 GCA_030674155.1 Stramonita haemastoma | reverse complement strand
TTTTCTATAGAATCTTGCCAGGCACAACTCTCTTGTTACCATGGGTTAATGTATGTGCGCTAAACAATTTTATGTGTAATACACGGGGCCTTGGTTTATGGTCTCATCCCAAAGACTATCATCCAGACAACGACTCATGATCTAATGATATGATAAAAAGTTTCGGGCCCAAGCGAGGATTAAGCCACCGCACACTTCCTACCTGGTGTTTTCTTTCTAGGCAGGTGTGTTACCTCCACAGCACCGATCCACATGGTTGTATGATGGTAGGAGCTTAGAGGTAGTACAAGTTACTACTATTTAGGATTCAGACTCACAACTATGATCAGCGCGAAAAACGGTTTACAGCATTTGATAAGAAAAAGCAAAAAAGGCAGTCATTTAGCTTATCAGCGTTTTTTTTATTATAAAGAGATGATAGCAAACAAATCTTTCATACAAAAACACAGCCAATAATACTATATGCTGCTGAAGTATGGGGAAAAACTAGTTAGAACATAGAGAATAAGTGCACATGAAGGCATGCTAAAGGTTTTCAGGTGTGCCAACCAAAACACCAAACAAATGATATCTGGACACTTGAGTAGGTACACTCTCTATGTAAATTCATTTAGTGCATGCAGAAGATATCAGTTTGAATTATCAACATGAAAAAGGAACGGTTACCACACAAGGTTTGGCAAATGCTTTTGCAACTAGTCAACTCTGGAAACAATGCTGGTTTCAAATAAAAATAAGAGAAATCTTATGCTTAACAGGGTTTAACATTAGTTGCATCGTGGTGTTGGGAAAGTTTTAAAGCATATCAAAACAGAGACTTAATGGGATGATTATTCCAGAATAGACAGGAGCTATCATAGATCGTCATGGGGACGGGAAAGTTCGGTGGTCACAGCGTTCCTTTTCCCCCAGCCAAAGTTAAGCAGCGTTGAGCGTGGTTACCAATTATATGGGTGACCGTTCGCACGCCTTGGTTTCAGTACAGTTCCCCCAGTTCAACCAGCTGTAAATGGGTACCTGCCCTCTTTAGGGTCAGGGAAGGTAAAGCAGCGAGGGAGAGGAGATGGGCGTTGCCCTCAACATGCTGGCCCCTAAAGAAGCTGAGGTCTCTGACGCCTCGCTCCCCTATGACCACACAGGTTATGGGACACCTTTACCTTTTATCTTCACCTATCATAGATCGTAATATGTATCAACAGTATATATCATTCAAAATTCGTTTTGAAAGAAAAAGTAATGTTCAAGATGTGGAAAATCATTGTTTTCATGTTGCCATTACAAAATTGAGGTATATTAACTCCATCTAGATAACAATGTGCATCATATTATTGAATCTGTCTATGTTAAAGGATGTTCATTTTGTAGAACAGAACGAAATTGAAATAAACAACCACATTCAGTGTTATTTTGTGCTACGTATGAAGATTTAAGAGTAAAAGTTATCAAAGAATAGAAAGCCTGTTTACAGATACAATTTTTCCAATTATGCGTTTCATACAATTCTCAAGCAGAAGAAAATACTTTAAGTTTATTAGGTATTCCTGTGATATACAGATAAAATTACTTCTTTTCGAAAAATGTTTACCTTTGTATATCTATTGCGTACTGTTATGCATCCGTGGTATAACATGATAGTTCTACATCATCTCCCCCTTCCATACTAAGATAGATTATGATTTTGATCAGAAGATGAAAATGGTTCCAATCTTTAAGTACTTGGGAGCCATTGTATCAGACAAAGGGTCCAAGATAGAGGTAGTATGCAGGATTGCACAGACAATAACAGCACTGCCAAAACTGAACACCATCTGGAAAGATAAACATATTTCAACAAACTCCAAGATCAGACTAATCCGCTCCCTTGTCATGTCCATATTCCTGTATGCCTGTGAATCGCAGACCCTGACTGCAGATTTTGAGAGAAGAGTACAGGTGGTAGAGATGAGATGCTTCCAGATACTCCTTGGCATCTCATACAGAGACCACATAAGGAACGAAGAAGAGGTGCGTAACAGAATCCAGTAAACCATTGGGCCCTACGAAACCCTTCTATCAATCGTAAAGAAGAGAAAACTTAAATGGTATGGGGATGTTACAAGAGCAAAAGGACTTGCAAAAACAATACTGCAAGGTACTGTCCAAGGAGGAAGAAAAAGAGGCAGACCAAGGAAGAGAAGGAACAACAATATCAGCGAATGGACAGGCCTAGAACTCCACACGATTTTGAGGAAGGCAGAACAGAGAGAGGAATGGAGGGAACTGGTCGTTAAGTCTTAAGAGGTGCCCCCAGGGTCACCAGACTAAGGGATATATAGGTAGATAGATAGATAGATAGATAGATAGATAGATAGATAGATAGATAGATAGATAGATAGATAGATAGATGTATAAATAGATAGAAAGGTGAATAGATAGATATCAATAGACACAGACAGACAGACAAATAGATAGATAGATGGACAGAGAGACAGACAAATAGATAGATAGATAGATAGATAGATAGATAGATAGATAGATAGATAGATAGATAGATAGATAGATAGATAGTGATGGATAGATAGAGAGATAGAGATAGATAGATAGAAAGATAGAGATAGATTGATAGATAGATAGATATTTGTAATGCTGGAAATGATAACTATCCATCAACCAATCAAACAATAAATATCTATCTGATACTTCAGCTTTTCCAATGTTCACAGAACATAGCTATATCGGAACAGGCTTCCTGGTATAACTATGTCAAGTATGAACAACACTTCAAGCGAGAGTAATGAACAAAGAGACAACATCACAGACTCGTCAGGGGGATGTTCCAACTGTGATTACTTTGAAAACGAACTGACTTTGATCATCTGGAAAACATGCCTTCCGTGTATTTTTCTGTTGGGAGGTTTTGGAAACATCGCCACCATCTGCATCATGTGGCGTATAAAGGACCACAACTCTTCCCAGCATGCAATTCTTATGTCCCTTGCTGTGTCTGATCTTACCGTGCTATCATCAGCACTGCCACGACAATGGATTTGGTTTGCTTTTGGAGTAGACATTGCCACATTACATGCTGCCATCTGTAAACTTCGCAACTTCCTGCTCTATTTTAGTAGTTTTACATCTGCCTGGCTGGTGACCTGTGTGACAGTACAGAGAAGCATGGCGGTCCTGTGGCCACACAGAATGCGAGTGATGTGCACTGTACAACGAACGTGGATTGTCATAGCAGCTGTTGTTCTTGTTATGTGTGCTTGTACATTCCATCTGCTAATTGGACTTGATGTCTCAGAGAATAAAGGATGCCATACTTTGAAAGGCATATATCAATACTTCTTCTATGATTATTTCTCATTGATGGAATTGTTTCTGAGTTCTTTCATTCCTGGCGTCTGTATGATTGTCTGCAATATTATTTTGTCTGTCAGTCTGTTCAAAGCAGTGTCTCCTTCTTCTTCCATAAGGGGACACAATGAGTCAAACACCAGCACTGTGCACAGCACTGACAGTCGGAGGAAAACCTCTTACAGGACAACCGTCATGATTTTGGCAATCTCCTGTGCTTTTCTGGTTTTGACCCTGCCAAATTCTGTAAACACAGTGTTGGTGGTTTATGCTGTTCATGATGGAAATAAGACTCCAGATACAAAACCTTGGGGTACTTTGGTGAAGGCGATAGTGTATCAAATCTGGTCCACCAACAGTGCCATCAATTTTGTTCTCTACTGCCTGACTGGAACCAAATTCAGAAGGGAGTTTCTCAACTGGATCCGCTGTGGTACTCAGAGTCGCTCTGCTCCATCTGTTCATGAGACAGGAATTAAAGGAAGGTAAACATCAACATCATGGAAACAGACCACTGTTCAGATGATGTCAACATTAGAAACACACTTCTCTCTCTCCCTCCCCCTCCCCATGACTCCCTCCCTCCCCATCTCTCTCTCTCTTCCCCTCTCTCCACCCCCGTCTCTCTCTCAACACACACACACACACACACACACACAGACACACACACACACACACACACACACACACACACACACACACACACACACACACACACACACGCACGCACACACAAACAACAAACAAACAAACACACATACTAGAGGAGGCCCATTTAACATGGTGTTCGAACACGCTGTTTCACAGCATCAGACAAAAATATTGACTGCCACTGTTGTGACATATGGCTGATAACCCCCCACCTTCTTGAAGAGACAGGGCATGAAGTGGAAGAATCTTAAACAGGTGTACATGAGGAGACCTATTAATGTCTGACTTGCATACTCCTAATAACATTCACCCACAGTCCGATGAAGACATGTAGGATGTAATGAATCATACTTGCTTACAAGTGAAATAAAAGTACCAGTATAATTAAATTGATTTAAAAAAGACTACACACCAGCTTGTCTATTATTAATTTCTCTCTCTCTCTCTCTCTCTCTCTCTCTCTCTCTCTCTCTCTGGGGGGGGGGGGGGGGGGGGGGGCCGATGACGTCAGGTGAAAGTGAAGACGCACTGAAATCGCTCTAGTATTTTTATGATTATTAACTAGTTTTTAAGTGGCTTTCGCTTTTCATTGTTTGTATAGTGTTAGATCAAGAGGATGGGCATATCGGTACAGGCGTACAGAGCAGTATGTGGAACATTTGCCGCAGTATATGTCCGTTTCATGTTGAAACGGGCAGAATTCAAATCTTCCACCAGAACCTCCATTCTGACGTTGAGAAGCCGGCGAGACGGTGTCATGTTGGGATTGACCCTCACCTATCTATTTTGGGGCGGGCTGTTATTGCGGTGTGGTGATGTTGAAACCAACCCTGGACCAACCACCCCTCCTGGATCCACTGGCCGCAAGCTGAGGCAGACCAGCTTGGTTGGTGGTGCTGGTGGACGGAGCACCTTTACTGGCAGAGCCTCCAGGACAACCAGAACGAGAGCTGATGTGACCGCTGATGTGACCACCAACACGCCTACCAACATACACCATGGCCAGGACTCCTCCTCTACTGCTGCTACTGAGGTACCATCCTTCAACACCATGTCGGCCAAAATCGAGAAAGTGGAGACCTTGATAAAAACTACCACTGACAGTCTCAATAATGAGATAAAAGTGTTGACAGACAGTGTTGGTGCTTTGAAAGAAGAACTGAGTAACCTGAAGCAAGAGTTAGACAACCTTAGGACTGAAAATGTAGACTTAAAACAGTCAAATTCAGGATTGAAGGATAGAGTTGAAAAGCTAGAAAAGAAATCAGAGGAGTTAGAAGGACAGTCAAGACGAAATAATGTGATTTTTCATGGGTTAGAAAAGAAAACTGATGAGACTGGAGCTGATTGTGAAAAGATTGTGAAAAATCTTCTGTCAGAAAAAATGGATGTAGCTGACATCAAGTTTGATAGAGTGCACAGGATAAACTCTAAACCCAACTCTCCTGTTATTGCTAGGTGCTGTTTCTTTCAAGATAAGCTTAGAATACTGAAGGCAAAGACTCGGCTGAAAGGTTCAAAGATTTTTGTAGATGAAGATTTTTCCCTAGCTGTTAGAGAAGTTAGACGCAAACTGACCCCATATTTAAAGAGTGCCCGAGCAGAAGGAAAAAATGTGAGAATGATCTTTGATCATTTGATCATTGATGGTGAAAAGGTGACCGTCAATGATCTAGGAAGAAATGAATAGCGTGTTGGCCGGCCCATACACACATCTGTCCATAGAGGCAATACACAGGGTAGGGACAAAAAGTAAACGTACACCGCCTCAGATAGATACTGACGTAATAGGCTCACGGCTTTGTGCTGTAAGCCTAGTGAGCGAGAAAGACACTGCGAGTGTGGAAGACACGGCGCGTGGCGTCGTTGTTGAAGGCAAAGGGGGTTCGGACTAGGCCTAGGCCTAGCACAAGCTAAGCCTAACGATGAGTCAGCTAGATTTGGACAGTGTTCAAATAAAGATGATGATCATAGTACTGTTGAATACATTAGTTCCGCATCTTGTCATATAAATGAAATTGATGAAAGGGTCAGTCTATATAATGTGGTAGATCAATTGAATTGTGGTAATACGAATAGAACAAATAAACCTTTTTCATTTTTGTCCTGGAATGTTAATGGGTTGCTGTCAAAACTCTCTGATGGAGATTTCCTATCGTATGTGCGTAGCTTCGATTTTATTTGTCTGACAGAAACATTCCTGGGAAATATCCAGTCAGATGTTTTTAGTAGCTATAAGGCCTTCTGTAAGTCGGCAGTTAAAGTTAGCCATCAAGGGAGGCGATCAGGGGGAGTAGTTTGTTTGATTAAGCATGAGTTAGCTGCTCTTGTGAAATATTTAGATGTACTATACCCTAACATTTGTTGTTTTCTCTGTGACAAATCTCTTTTGTGTACTTCAAGAAATGTATTGCTTATTTGTGTGTATATTCCACCTGAAGGTTCTCCTTTTTATAACATGTTTGACAATGATAACGGAATTGCCATGTTGGAAGAATGTTTAGCTAATTGTGTGGTGACACTGGATGAAGTAGATATAATATTGTGTGGAGACTTAAACAGCAGGACATCAAATTTTTCTTGTCATCATGTAGTAAATGACTGTATTCCAGATTTTCAAAGTAAAAGCACGTCTCTCTGTAGTAATCGTTATTCTGAAGATTCTGTTATCAACAATTATGGTAAATTATTATTGAATATGTGTACTGCACTTAGTTTACAAATTTTAAATGGTATATGTAATGGCAACCAGCAAGGACGCTACACATATATTTCTGATGGTGGATGCAGTGTTAATGATTATTTTTTAGTGTCAGATGATTTGTTCTCTCAAATTTTTGACTCATGTCAATTATTTGTTGCTGAGCGTTCAGATTCAGATCACCTTCCTGTTGAATTACATATTAATCCATTATATAAAACTTATGCAGTAGCTGAGGAGCCATCTGTTGTGGAAAAGTTCGTGTGGGATGAAAACAAACTCTCAGCTTATAAGGATAATCTTTGTAATGAGAATATGTGTGAAAACTTTTTAAATGCCTTACAGATGATTGATGAGAACATTAATGAAGCTCTAGATTTGTTCAATGATTGCATAAAGTCCAGTGCTGAATGTATTAAAAAACAGATACGTGTCAAAAAAGGTCTATCAAATGCTACATGGTTTGATAATGAATGTAAAAGTATGAAATATAGGGTCAGAAAACTTTTGAAGACTTACCGGAAAACATTAAAGAATGAAGACAAAAATGTGTACTGTGTCTTAAGAAGGGAATATAGATATATGCTAGAAAGGAAAAGAAAACAGTATAACATGACTTTACTTGCAGACATGATGTCTTCAATCTCTTCTCAAGTCCAGTTCTGGAAAAGTGTTAAGAAGGCATCATTTAGAAATAGTCAACCAAAGAATAATATATCAGTTGACAGTTGGTTTCAACATTTCAAAACCCTCTTGGAGAAAGACTCAATAGACATCTCAGTGAATAATGATGCTGACATTGATGAAACAGA
>CM060326.1:48508096-48513302 GCA_030674155.1 Stramonita haemastoma | reverse complement strand
TGGAGAGAGTGGAAGAGAGAGAGATAGGGAGAGAGGAAGACATGGGGAGAGGGAGGGAGAGAGAGAAGTATGATTTTAATGATGACATCATCTGGATATTGGTCTGTTTCCATGATGTTGATGTCTACCTTCCTTTAATTCCTGTCTCAAGAACAGATGGAGCAGAGCGACTCTGAGCACCACAGCGGATCCAGTTGAGAAACTCCCTTCTGAATTTGGTTCCAGTCAGGCAGTAGAGAACAAAATTGATGGCACTGTTGGTGGACCAGATTTGATACACTATCGCCTTCACCAAAGTACCCCAAGGTTTTGTATCTGGAGTCTTAGTTCCATCATGAACAGCATAAACCACCAACACTGTGTTTACAGAATTTGGCAGGGTCAAAACCAGAAAAGCACAGGAGATTGCCAAAATCATGACGGTTGTTCTGTAGGAGGTTTTCCTCCGACTGTCAGTGCTGTGCACAGTGCTGGTGTTTGACTCATTTTGTCCACTTATGGAAGAAGAAGGAGACACTGCTTTAAACAGACTGACAGACAAAATAATATTGCAGACAATCATACAGACGCCAGGAATGAAAGAACTCAGAAATAATTCCATCAACGAGAAATAATCATAGAAGAAGTATTGATATATGCCTTTCAAAGTATGGCATCCTTTATTCTCTGAGACATCAAGTCCAATTAGCAGATGGAATGTACAAGCACACATAACAAGACAACAGTTGCTATGACAATCCACGTTCGTCGTACAGTGCACATCACTCGCATTCTGTGTGGCCATAGGACCGCCATGCTTCTCTGTACTGTCACACAGGTCACCAGCCAGGCAGATGTAAAACTACTAAAGAAGAGCAGGAAGTTGCGAAGTTTACAGATGGCAGCATGTAATGTGGCAATGTCTACCCCAAAAGCAAACCAAATCCATTGTCGTGGCAGTGCTGATATTAGCAAGGTAAGATCAGACACAGCAAGGGACATAAGAATTGCATGCTGGGAAGAGTTGTGGTCCTTTATACGCCACATGATGCAGATGGTTGCAATGTTTCCAAAACCTCCCAACAGAAAAATACACGGAGGGCAAGTTTTCCAGATGATCAAAGTCACTTCGTTTTCAAAGTAATCACAGTTGGAACATGCCCTGACGAGTCTGTGATGTTGTCTCTTTGTTCATTACTCTCACTTGAAGTGTTGTTCATGCTTGACATAGCTATACCAGGAAGCCTGTTCCGATATAGCTATGTTCTGTGAACATTGGAAAAGCTGAAGTATCAGATAGATATTTATATGTTTGATTGGTTGATGGATAATTATCATTTCCAGCATTACAAATATCTATCTATCTATCTATCTATCTATCTATCTATCTATCTATCTATCTATCTATCTATCTATCTATCTATCTTTCTATCTATCTGTCTATCTTATCTATCTGTCTATCTCTATCTATCTATCTATCCATCTCTATCTATCTATCCATCTCTATCTATCTATCTATCTCTACCTATCTATCTATCTATCTGTCTGTCTGTCTATCTATCTATCTATCCATCTATCTATCTATCTATCTATCTATCTATCTGTCTGTCTGTCTGTCTGTCTGTCTATCTGTCTGTCTGTCTCTGTCTATCTATATCTATCCATTCACCTTTCTATCTATTTATCTATATATCTATATATCTATCTATATATCCCTTTGTCTGGTGACAGTGGGGGCACGACTTAACGACCAGTTCCCTCCATTCCTCTCTCTGTTCTGCCTTCCTCAAAATCTTGTGGAGTTCTAGGCCTGTCCATTCGGTGATATTGTTTACCCATCTCTTCCTTGGTCTGCCTCTTTTTCTTCCTCCTTGGACAGTGCATTACAGTATTGGTTTTGCAAGTCCTTTTGCTCTTGTAACATCCCATACCATTTGTTTTCTCTTCTTTACTATTTCTAGAAGGCTTTCGTAGGGCCCAATGGTTTACTGGATTCTGTTACGCACCTCTTCTTCGTTCCTTGTGTGGTCTCTGTAGGAGATGCCAAGGAGTATCTGGAAGCATCTCATCTCTACCACCTGTACTCTTCTCTCAAAATCTGCAGTTAGGGTCTGCGATTCACAAGCATACAGGAATATGGATATTACAAGGGAGCCCATTAGTCTGATCTTGGCGTTGGGTGAAATATTTTTATCTTTCCAGATGGTGTTCAGTTTTGGCAGTGCTGTTATTGTCTGTGCAACCCGCATACTACCTCTATCTTGGACCCTTTGTCTGATACAATGGCTCCCAAGTACTTGAAGATTGGAACCATTTTCATCTTCTGATCAACATCATAATCCATGTTAGTATGGAAGGGGGAGGTGATGTAGAACTATCATGTTATGCCACGGATGCATAATAGTACGCGATAGATATACAAAGGTAAACATTTTTTCAAAGAAGTAATTTGTATCTGTATATCACAGGAATACCTAATAAACTTAAAGTATTTTCTTCTGCCTGTGGATTGCATGAAACCATATTAACAGACATAATTTATCCAAATTTTGTTAATAGGCTTTCGATTCTTTGAGAACTTTTACTCTTAAATCTTCATACGTAGCACAAAATAACACTGAATGTGATTGTTTATTTCAATTTCGTTCTGTTCTACAAAATGAACATCATTTAAAATAAACAGATTCGATATAATAATGCACAATGTTATCTGGATGGATTTAATATACCTCAATTATGTAATGGCAACATGAAAACAATGATTTTCCACATCTTGAACATTACTTTCTCTTTCAAAAAGAATCTTGAATGATATATACTGTTGATACATAACACGATCTGTGATAGGTAAAGGTAAAAGGTAAAGGTATCCCCTAACCTGTGTGGTCGTTGGGGAGCGAGGCATCAAAGACCTCAGCTTCTTTAGGGCCCGCATGTTGAGGGCGGCGCCCATCTCCTCTCCCTCGCTGCTTTACCTTCGCTGACCATAAAGAGGGCAGGTACCCCATTTACAGCTGGATGAACTGTACTGAAGCCAAGGCGCCAAACGTCACCCATACAATTGGTAACCACGCTCGACTCTGCTAAAGGGTGAGCACAAAGAGAACGCTTGCTCGCGATAAAAGCGAGTGCGATAAAGCAAAGGCTTGTAATGTTGTTCAAAATTTGTTTGTGCCACACAAAAAGCACACTCCCTTTATCACGCCTGCAATTTCAAGCAACGCTTGGAAAGCGTAAAGAATCAAAAGTTAATTCTTTATCGCGAGCAAGCGTGCTCTTGGTGCCCCGTGTGTTGTCTAGTCACGATCTGGCAAGTGCGGTGTGCATTTTCTCTGTCTCCTCTGACAGTTTGATCAAAATCAACGCTCTTCTGGCAGAATTGGTTGCTGGTGCCAGTTGCACCAGTTCTTTGTCTTGGGTTCAATTTTTTTCTAAGATATAGTTGAATGTCTCTTGGCTCATTCTCAAGTAGGACTGAAAACGAGAAGGGCTTCTTTTAAGCACAGGAAACAAAATGATGATATTCACTTTCCATTTGCCTCCTTTTATTTATCTCATGAATGCCCATTCTTTTGTGTTTTCCTAGGATAATTTTCGGCAAAACACTGTCCAGCAACAATTGTTCGTCTTCACTTAAATCTGCCATGGTGCCAAATAACCAAATTTTGTCAGTCATAAGCACGATTTGCAATCTTTCTATATGTCCACCTCAACGACAAGCAAGCGCTTTCATTACACGCACTTGCTTTATCGCACTCGCTTTTATCGCGAGCAAGCGTTCTCTTTGTGTGCACGCTAACTTTGGCTGGCCGAAAGCGAGCGCTCTGACCACTGAGCTATCCTGTCCCCATGACGATCTATGATAGCTCCTGTCTATTTTTGAATAATCATCCCATTAAGTCTCTGTTTTGATAGGCTTTAAAACTTTCCCAACACCACGATGCAACTAATGTTAAACCCTGTTAAGCATAAGATTTCTCTTATTTTTATTTGAAACCAGCATTGTTTCCAGAGTTAACTATTTTGCAAAGCATTTGCCAAGCCTTGTGTGGTAACCGTTCCTTATTCATGTTGATGATTCAAACTGATATCTTCTGCATGCACTAAATGAATTTACATAGAGAGTGTACCTACCCAAGTGTCCAGATATCATTTGTTTGGTGTTTTGGTTGGCAGATCTAAAAACCTTTAGCATGCCTTCATGTGCACTTATTCTCTATGTTCTAACTAGTTTTTTCCCCATACTTCATCAGCATATAGCATTATTGGCTGTGTTTTCGTATAAAAGATTTGTTTGCTGTCATCTCTTTATAATTAAAAAAAAGCGCTGATAAGCTAAATGACTGCCTTTTTGCTTTTTCTTATCAAATGCTGTGTACCGTTTTTCGCGCTGATCATAGTTGTGAGTCTGAATCCTAAATAGTAGTAACTTGTACTACCTCTAAGCTCCTACCATCATACAACCATGTGGATCGGTGCTCTAGAGGTAACACACCCGCCTAGAAAGAAAACACCAGGTCGGAAGTGTGTGGTGGCTTGATCCTCGTTTGGGCCCGAAACTTTTTGCCCATCCATTAGACCATGAGTCGCTGTCTGAGTGCTAGTCTTTCGGATTAGACGATAAACCAAGGCCCCGTGTATTCCACATAAAATTGTTTAGCGCACGTACAATAACCCACGGTAACAAGAGAGTTGTGCCTGGCAAGAATCTATAGAAAAAGTCACTCTGATAGGGCAACAAATACAGTTCCAGACAGTAGAAAGAGGGTGGTGCTGTTCTTGTGGCGATTTGCTCTCCAGGGGGAGAGCATCCCGAATTTCAAGCTGAGAAATCTGCAGTGACTTAAATGAATATATAAATGAATAGATAGATAGCAGAGCGGATGACAATATTAAAAAAAAAACAAGCATGCACACAGGTGTCGTGTTTAGACACCATCCCTGAGGAGAAAAAAAAAAAGAATGGGTAGGCGCTGCACTTCTGGCGAGGCGCTCTCTCCGCGGAGGGCAGCCCGAATTTCACGCAGAGAAATCCACTGTGACATAAAGTGGTATAAGATAAAATAAAATAAAATTCTCACGTTCACCTGACGGTCCCTTTTTTCTTATTACCATAACTTTTGTTCTATGTTTGCAGTTAACTTTATCATAATACAGCAAGGGTTCTTTTTTAATGTGTAGCTGGGTCTGTAGACACTTTGGTGTTGTTGATAGCACTGCCACATCA
>CM060326.1:48480596-48493096 GCA_030674155.1 Stramonita haemastoma | reverse complement strand
ATGGACTGGATCTGGGAGGATGAAAACCTTCACTGGAGAAACCGTCCTCTACTCTGGGAGAGACGACAACATGCACCACGAGGGAGTTGCCATCATCCTCAAGAAAGGTGTAGAGCGATGCCTGCTAGAATGTAAGCCAATAAACAACAGACTTATGAGTGCCAGATTGAAGGGCAGGCACATCAACATATCCATCATTCAGTGCTACGCACCGACCAACGACAGTAGCAAAGAAGACAAAGACAATTTCTACAGCCAGCTCCAGACAGAGACAGAAAAAAACCCACGGCACGACCTTCTAGTCATCATGGGGGATCTGAACACTAAGGTCGGAAATGACAACACCGACTATGAAAGAGTCATGGGAAAGCATGGTATGGGGACCAGGAATGACAATGAAGAGAGACTGGTAGAGCTCTGTGCCATGAACAACCTGGTGATAGGAGGGACCCTCTTCACGCACCGTGACATCCACAAGCTGACCTGGAACTCGCCAAATGGAAGAGACAGGAACCAGATTGACCACTTGATGATCAACGGTGTATGGCAACGCTCCCTTCTGGACGTGAAGACCATGCGCAGTGCGGACGTTGGAAGTGACCATCACCTCGTGACAGCAACCATCCAGACAAAGTTGAAGAAGACTGAAGCCAGGCCAGCCACTCAGGCACGCTTTGGCACCCAGCGACTGATAAGCAACACCGTAAAGGCTGACTTTGTCTGTGACCTAAGGAACAGATTTCAGACCTTACAAGACCTGACAGATCAACAGGACATAGACTCAACATGGAAGCATACTGCCATGATATACACCGAGAGCAGCAAGTCGACGTTAGGCCACCGAAAGAAGAAGACAAATAAAGACTGGATCCAGCAGGAGACATTAGATGTCATAGAGGAGAGAAGACAGATCAAGAAAAGAATGCTACAGACAAAATCCCCATGACTGCAAGAGAGACAAGAAAAGATGTATAGAGAGGCTAACAAGAAAGTGAAGAGACTTGCACGCCGCGATAAGAAAGATGCCATGGACCAACTTGCAGCTGAAGCAGAGGAAGCGGCAGCAAAAGGGGAGCAGGGAAGAGTCTCCAGGATCACAAAGCAAGTGTGTAGCAAGTTCAAGGGGAGCACAGGGGGCCCAGTCAAGGACAAACAGGGAAAACTGCTGACAACTGAGAAAGAACAAGAAAATAGATGGACCGAACACTTCAGGGAAGTTCTCAATCGACCATCTCCTGAAGAGAGAACAGACATTCCAGAAGCTGCAGAAGACCTGGACATTGACACTGACCCTCCGTCAAAAGAAGAAATAGTTGCTGTGATCAAGACACTCAAAAATGGCAAGTCGCCAGGCCGGTACAACCTTGATGCAGAACTGATCAAGGCTGATCCTGAGCTGGCAGTGACCATTCTTCAGCCACTGTTCACAGCCATATGATAGGGAGAAAAAGTACCTGATGACTGGACCAAAGGGGTAATTGTCAAGATCCCCAAGAAAGGAGCCCTGAACGACTGCAACAACTGGAGAGGAATCACTCTTCTGTCAGTGCCAAGCAAGATACTGGCCAAGGTCATCATCAGAAGAATGTCAGATGCTGTAGACAAGTCATTGAGAAAAGAGCAAGCAGGGTTCAGAAAACAAAGAAGTTGTACTGATCAGATCTTCGCACTACGTACCATCATTGAACAGTGCACCGAGTGGCAAAGGCAACTATATGTGAATTTCGTTGATTTTCAAAAGGAGTTTGACAGTATTCACAGGGACAGCCTTTGGAACATCCTACGACACTATGGCATTCCATCCAAGCTGGTAAACCTGATTTAGAGTTTCTATAACAACTTCAGATGCTCAGTAGGCCATAGTAACACACTCCTTGAAGTCAAGGCAGGTGTACGACAAGGATGTGTAATGTCAGCCGTTCTCTTCAATCTTGTCATTGATTGGGTCATGAGGCAAACAACAGAAGACACTCCAAGAGGGATCAGATGGAACCTCTTCTCAACTCTTGATGACTTGGACTTTGCAGATGACCTGGCGCTACCATTACACACACACCAGCATATGCAGGACAAGACCAGCAGACTTCAAACCTTTGGACGGTAAGTGGGGCTACGAATCAGCACCAAGAAGACAGAGACAATGACACTAAATGTTAAAACACCAGCCCCTGTGAAAATAAACGGAACAGACTTACGCCAGGCGTACAAATTCACGTATATGGGCAGCATCATCAAACCTGAGGGCGGCACCAAGGAAGACATCCACAGCAGACTGGAAAAGGCCAGGAATATGTTTAGGGAGATGAACAACATCTGGAGATCTCCACAGTATGGTTCCAACACCAAGCTGAAGTTGTACCAGAGCTGTGTTGTGTCTACACTCCTGTATGGATCTGAATGTTGGAGGATGACCGACACAGATCTTGCCAAACTTAGATCCTTCCACACCACCTGCCTCCGGAGAATTCTTCAAATCTTTTGGCCAGAAGAGATTTCCAATGAAGAACTACTGAGGAAATGCAACCAAACTGACATGGACACCATCATTAGCAAACGAAGATGGAGATGGATTGGGCATATACTCCGGAGAGACACACAATCTGTCGCAAGAACAGCACTGCATTGGACCCCAGATGGCAAGAGAAAGAGAGGAGGACCAAGAACAACATGGAGGAAGACAGTGGAATGTGAAATGGAAGCCATGCAACACTCTTGGAGTTCATTGACCAGGCTGGCCAAGGAAAGGCAGGGGTGGAAAGTCTTTGTTGCTGCCCTACACACCACTGAGTGTAAAGGATGATGATGATGATGATGATGATATTGTAGCAGGGTACATTTGTATGTGCCTGCGTGCGTGCGTGCGTGTGTGTGTGTGTGTGTGTGTGTGTGTGTGTGTGTGTGTGTGTGTGTGTGTGTGTGTGTGTGTGTGTGTGTCTGTGTCTGTGTCTGTGTGTCTCTGTCTGTGTCTGTGTTTGTGTTTGTGTCTGTGTGTGCTTAGCCATTGAGAGATAGAGAGGTATGATTCAAGTTATTTCACTTTAATGTGATTGTTAGTGTGCTAGATCTAGGAAAGAATGATCATGAACGGCATCTTTGATACGCCATATCATTTGCATATATTCATGGATATAGTTGTTGAAAGTTTTATCTGTACCCAATTTCTCTAGATCAACTGCATTGAAAATCTCCTATAAGATTAAGATTTTTCCCCATTGACTTTTCCAAATTAGAACACATTGATCTCTCCATAAGCAAAGCATTCTGGGTTCCTGTTAGTGTAACTTATGCAGTAAATTGTGTTGTGGGATTAAAAATAGTATAGAATGAACTTTGTTTATATGCATAAAACATTGCTCAGTTATAGCCACAAAAGATCCTAAGACTCATGGCATCTCTCAACACACGGCAATAAACTCTCATTGTTGTTAATAAGTTCCAATGAACAGAACTGAATGTGTAGCAGATAAGTGTGGATCTGTGTTTTTGCTTTGCTGTTTAAGTATAAATATCTCCTGTCATAGACATCTTTTGATTATGATATGTATATCTATTTTTTTTAATGGGGTCAAGTTTTCTCTTCTCATTCATAAAGTATTTTGTCTTGTTGAGTATTTAGTGGTTTATTATTAAAAGTTATAGCTTAAGACTGTTCAAAGTAAGTATTTAGTAGCTTTGACCGCCGTTAGGTTGCAGGCAAATTAGTGTAGGGGAAAATGCAACCATGCACCTTACTGTTTGTATCTATTAGTTTATTTTGATGTATGATATGTATAGATATTTTGCTCAGGCAGCAAGGTAATCAACATTGAATCTGCATGGTAAACATAAAGGTGTCCCATAAACTAGGCAGTCGTAAAGGAGCAAGGCATCATAGACCTCAGCTTCTCTAGGGGCCAGCATGTTGAGGGCAGCGCCCATCTCCTCTCCCTTGCTGCTTTACCTTACTTAACCCTAAAGAGGGCAGGTACCCATTAACAGCTGGGTGAACTGGGGACTGTACTGAACCAAGGCACGCAAATGGTCACCCATCCAACTTGTAACTACCCTCTACCCTATTTAACTTGACTTGGGGGAAGCAAGCACTCTGACCATTGAGGTATACCGCCCCTAGAGCTGCATGATAAAACACAAAATCTACCACATTGGGGTCTCTAGTGGCGGATTGGTCTGCAGCTTCGCCATGTTGACTGTGCAGTCCCTGAGGCGTGTATGTATTTTATTTTATACCACTTTATGTCACAGCAGATTTCTGTGCGTGAAATTCAGGCTCCTCTCCCCGGGGAGTGCAGCGCCTACCCATTATTTTTTTCCCCTCAGGGATGGTGTCTAAACACGACACCTGTGTGCATGCTGATTTTTTTCATAACTTTGTCATCGCCTACCGGCACACAATGGCCTGCTCTTCCGAAAGGCAGAACGGGGTTTTAACGTATCCACAAGATGTTATGCATGCGCCGGGACAGGGGGCCTCGGTTTATAGTCTCATCCGAATGACTGACATTCACTTCGATTTTTTCGTCAAACTGGGAAGACAGAGCGAGGCTGGGTACGAACCCATAAACTCACGGTTTACTTGTTGGCAAGCGAACGTCTTAACGAACCTGCCACCTTCCTACGTAACAGTGTATGAATAGAGGGATGGTCAGTGTGGCCAGTCAGTACAAGCAGAGGAGAGCACAGTAGGGGAGTACAGTGGATACTGTCCATCCTTCATCAGTTCCAGATGGCTGAATACAGAGAGACAACCACCAGCTGCTGTTTTTTCCCTGACTCTTCTCTTGCATGGTTGCTGTGCACTGTTCTTCTCTTTCCCCACCCCGCCTTCATCATTGCTTCTCGGCTCTACCATAATATACCAGAACCTTTTCTTTTACTGTGTGTGACCTGTTTCTGACCAGTACGATGACACTTCTGAAAACTAACAGAAGTTGTTGGATTTTTTTCTCTCTTCTTTCTACATTGTTTCAAAGCAAAGGCTAAGTACATTATAATTACATATCTCGAAGTTTTCTGAAACTATGTTAACGTCGAGTTGTATATACATCATAATATTACAAAATACTCCTACATAATACATCCTCTGCCTCACAGGTCAGAAGTGTGCTACTATCAGCGTAATCGTTTTAGATTGCTTATGATATGATATATGCAGCAGCGTGGAGACAGCCATTCCTATATCTCCAACAACCTTCAAACTACAAAGCATGATCAGAACATGGGGATATAGTCTCCAGTTTCAGGCTGAATTAATTCTATGTTTCATCATGTGCATGAAACAAATATACGTATAATTAACCAGCCGCCATGGCACAGTGGTTAGCGCCTTGGATTTTGGACTGGAAGGCCGCGGGTTTGATTCCCATAAGACACATTGGGATTTTCGGACTCCGGTGGGCTAGTACTCAGAGAGGGTGTGCTGTAGGCTTACTGGGAATACTGGTACCATACAGTCTAGCTTCATCAACTTTACCGATGCAACTTTGAGTGTTGCTCAAATTACCTGACTAACACTGCAGGTGTGTGTATCTCTCAGGCCCAGTTGATGCTGGGATATATTATGGTAGTAAGCGTAGAGTGCAACCTTATCAAGTAGTCTCAAAGCAAATCCACTCCCATAGCAGCAGCGTTAAATCATCCTCATTATCATTGATCATCCTGCAATATTTTTTTTTAAAAATTGCCTCTGATTCGGTGGCCTCCACTGCTCTGGTCTCATGGTGACCTCAGATTCAGTTTCTCCATACACTTCTGTGCCTGCGGTGAGTTTGTGTCAAAGCCTTTGGGGTTGAGGGTTCGCGGGGAATAGTCGTTGGAGGGACGTTGTGGTGGTCGCCACCTGGGGTGGGTGACTCACTCAGTCTGGCTCCTCGACTAAGCTAATACTGTCGTTAGTAGGGGGCTTAGTAGGTGGCGTCCTGCGTATGTTAGCTCAGAAAAGGCACCACTGAACACCAACAAAGTGACCCAGCAGCATTACAGGGCCCCTCTGGCTGGTGGCCCCATGGCAGCCTGACACTGAATGAATCCCTATGGACTCCCAACCCTGAGGATGAAACAGAACGAATCTGGGTATGGCTGTGACGGGGAGATTGAATGAGCGGCTTGGGAACAGCAGGACAAGGACGTCACAGAAGATGAGGCAGCAAAATAAAAACCCCACGTAAAATTCAATAAGAAATGTCCAGTTCTTTGTCTTGCCATTAAGTGGCCAGCAGACTGTGCAGATTGTTTTTTCAAGTTGAAAATGTTTCATCACACTGACTCAAACGTGCATCAAGTTGTTCAGATCCGCCCCCAGGAACTGCGCTAATGAAGTGGGGGGACGGGATAGCCTAGTGGTCAGAACAATGCGCTCGCAATTTTTTTTATATTCTTTTATATCGAGGATAATGGGATAAGCACTCATGTGCTTTTTTTCATCCAGTCCCCGTGTGTATGCAGTTATGTAAATATTTTCATCTGTTCCCACAGGAACACGATGGCCTACTCTTATGAAAAGCGGAACAGGATTTAACGTGTGCGCAAGATGTTCTGCGTGCGTTCGCACACAGGGCCTCGGTTTACAGTCTTATCCGAAAGACTTTTGGGGAGAGTAGAGTCAGCACAGATGTTAACTCCAGGGGAAAAATCCCCCCCAACGGGAATCGAACTCGGGTCGTCAAATTGCCAGCGCAATGTTCTGACCACTAGGCTATCCCAACGACCCGAGTTCGATTCCTGTTCGAGGGGATATTTTCCCTTCGAGTTAACATCAGTGCAGACTCCACTCGCCCCAAAAGTCGTTCGATGAGACTATAAACCGAGGCCCCGTGTGCGAACACACGCATAACATCTTGCGCATACGTTAAATCTTGTTCGGTGTTTGTAAGAGTAGGCCATTGTGTGCCGATGGGAACAGATGACAAGATTTACAAAACTGCATACATACGGGGACTGGATGTAAAAATGCACACGTGGGGACATGGGGAGAGGGAGGGAGAGATAGAAGTATGATTTTAATGATGATATCATCTGGATATTGGTCTGTTTCCATGACGTTGATATCTACCTTCCTTTAATTCCTGTCTCATGAACAGATGGAACAGAGCGACTCTGAGTACCACAGCGGATCCAGTTGAGAAACTCCCTTCTGAATTTGGTTCCAGTCAGGCAGTAGAGAACAAAATTGACGGCACTGTTGTGACCACATTTGATACAATATCGCCTGCACCAAAGTACCCCAAGGTTTTGTATCTGGAGTCTTATTTCCATCATGAACAGCATAAATCACCAACACGTTTCTTACAGAATATGGCAGGGTTAAAACCAGAAAAGCACAGGAGATTGCCAAAATCATGACGGTTGTCCTGTAAGAGGTTTTCCTCCGACTGTCAGTGCTGTGCACAGTGCTGGTGTTTGACTCATTGTGTCCACTTATGGAAGAAGAAGAAGAAGAAGAAGACACTGCTTTGAACAGACTGACAGACAAAATAATATTGCAGACAATCATACAGACGCCAGGAATGAATGAACCCAGAAGCAAATGCATCAATGGGAAATAATCATAGAAGAAGTATTGATATATGCCTTTTATGGTATGACATCCTTTATTCTCTGAGACAACAAGTCCAACTAGAAGATGGAAAGTACAAGCACACATAACAAAGACAACAGTTGCTATGACAATCCACGTTCGTCGTACAGTGCACATCACTCGCATTCTGTGTGGCCACAGGACCGCCATGCTTCTCTGTACTGTCACACAGGTCACCAGCCAGGCAGATGTAAAACTACTAAAGAAGAGCAGGAAGTTGCGAAGTTTACAGATGGCGGCATGTAATGTGACAATGTCTACTCCAAAAGCAAACCAAATCCATTGACGTGGCAATGCTGATGATAGCAAGGTAAGATCAGACACAGCAAGGGACATAAGAATAGCATGCTGAGAAGAGTTGTGGTCCTTTATACGCCGCATGATGCAGATGGTGGCGATGTTTCCAAAGCTTCCCAACAGAAAAATACACGGAAGACATGATTTCCAGATGACCAAAGCAAAGTAATCACAGTAGGAGCATCCCTCTGACCTGTCTGTGATGTTGTCTCTCTGTTGATTGTTGTCATTTGAAAAGTTGTTCATACTTGACGTATATCATGGATCGGTGGTCTAGGTGGTCACGCGCCTTGCCTAGAAAGCAAAAAGTCCGGATCGGAGTGTGCGGGGTTCGTACCCCGTTTGGACCCAAAACTTTTTCCCCATCCATTAGACCCTGAGTGGTGGTCTGGGCGTTAGTCTTTCGGATGAGACGATAAACCGAGGTCATCCCGTGTGTTACAAATCACTATTTAGCGCACGTAAAAGAACCCACGGCAACAAGGGGGTTGTCCCTGGCAAAATTCTGTAGAAAGAAGCCACTCTGATAGGGAAACAAATACACTTGCACGCAGGAAAAAGAAAAAAAAATGGGTAGGCGCTGCACATGTGGCGACGTGCTCTCCCCGGGGAGAGCAGCCCGAATTTTACGCAGAGAAATCTGCGTGACATAAAGTGGTACAAAATACAAAATACAAAAAAAATATATCAGAAAACTTGTTCCAAAATATTATGCTCTGTGAATATCGGAAACATTGAGGTGACAGAGAGATAGAGATGTATTGTTTGTTTGCTTTGTGCATAATCTTTATTTCCATTATTACACAACACTTAAGTTTTATCCAGCCCTTAACCTGAGTACAGACTACCATAATAATCACAGTTAATGATTGTAAGTGAACTATAGAGCGAGAGGTGTAGGGGGGCTCTTGGTGAGGTTTTTTGTTTATTTGTTGAATGTCTATTCTCTACTTGATTTAGACACTCCCGCAGTCACACTACTACACCCAAAGTAAATACCTTGTTAAACGGCTACAAGACTACGGTGACTAAAACAACCAACGACATTCCTGGCAAACACAAACCAACAAAGAAACCTTGTATCACAGAAAAAAGATACTAAACTGTGCAACAAAAGCAACGAACTGAAGCAAAAGAATAATGAGACTGAACTGCAAAAAGTATACAAAGATGCTAATCAACAAACAAAGTTAGGCATGAGGAAAGCAACAATGGCATATGCTGAAGAACAATGCGAATGTATTGAAGAAAACCTGCAGATGAACAACAGCCAAAAAAAATCCTATAGTTAACAGCAACAGCACTAAAACCTGACAGCTTTGGAAAGAACTGACAAGCTCAAAACAAGGGGTAGCTTATACCATCAAAGGCTAATCAGATGAACAAGATAATCTAAAGAGATGGACAAATCACTGCTTTGAACTGTACACACATACAACAACAGGAGACGCCTAGGTGACAGATGTCCCTCCACCAAACAACGAAGACAGCCCCATCTACATGGAGAAGTTAAAAGTGCAATGGAATCACTGAAGAAAGGAACATCAGCAGGAGTGGACAACATTCCATCAGAGCTGGTCCAGACAGGAGGAGAGGCCATGATAGAAGTGTTACTCACCATCTGCAATAAGATCTAGCACCTTGGACACAGTCCCTGATTATCACTCTCCTGAAAAAGACGACTTACAACTACGCCAAAACTACCTACCATAACCCCGACCAGCTAAAGACAGAGTGGACTGGCCTTAAGGGAAACGACTTGCTACAGAAAGCTAAAAATAAACGCGAGGAGTAGAGGAAATGAGTTGCAGAATCTTCAGTAGTGCCCCAACAATTTACGAGACTATGGGATAGGTAAAAATGAAGAGAGAGAGGAGAGAGAGAGAAGAGAGAGAGAGAGGAGAGGAGAGAGAGAGGAGAGAGAGAGAGAGAGAGAGAGAGAGAGAGAGAGACAGAGAGAGAGACAGACAGACAGACAGACAGACAGACAGACAGACAGACAGACAGACAGACAGACAACAGACAGACAGAGACAGAGATAGAGAGAAAGAGAGAGAATGAATGAATGAATGAATGAATGAATGAATGAATGAATGAATGAATGAATGAATGAATGATATTTATTTCTCAAGGGTATCAGAAAAGCATTCACATACTCATTCGTTTGGTCCTTGCCCTGATTAGGAATCATCAAAGCAAAACAAGAAAAAAAACACACAACAACAAAAAACAATGTTAAACATACAATAAACGAAAGGAGATAAGTGTGTATTCAACAAACATAATCCCCAGCTGACCTGAACATCAATATCAAAACAGATTCACAGATTATGAATAAAATAAAAAATATGAATAAAAAATGGATCGGTGGTCTAGGTGGTAACGCGCCTTGCCTAGAAAGCAAAACTTCCGGGTCGGAATGGGCCCCGTTTGGGCCCAAAACTTTTCCCCCATCCATTAGACCCTGAGTGGTGGTCTGGGCGCTAGTCTTTCGGATGAGACGATAAACGGAGGTCCCGTGTGTTACACATCACTATTTAGCGCACGTAAAAGAACCCACGGCAACAAGGGGGTTGACCCTGGCAAAATTTTGTAGAAAAAAAACCACTCTGATAAGGAAACAAATACAGTTGCATGCAGAAAAAAAAGAAAAAAAAACGGGAGGGCGCTGCACTTGTGGCGACGCGCTCTCCCCGGGGAGACTATTCCGAATTTCACGCAGAGATATCTGCTGTGACATAGAGTGGTACTAAATATAAAATACGAAAAATACAAAAAACAAAATATGAATAAATAAACAAGATTGAGTGAAACAGAGAGGAGACAGAAGTAAGGTAGGAAGAGAGAAAGAACTCTGAACTCTGAACTTGTTTAAGTGCACATCGGCCTAAGGCCTAAACACATTATAGAAATATAAAGAACAAATTCGGTATGACAGCACCTATCTATATTGTACAATCTCAAGTTAGCTTACATATTATTTTACGTCTCATACGCACCACAGACCAAATATTCAGGATAGTTATCTAACCTTATTTTCACTTCTATGGTTATGATCAAAACCACATTATACTTTAGTATAGAAAGGGGAGGTAATGCATAATTTCATTATTCTGTGAGGTAGATATACAAGGATAAACGTGTTTTAACAGATGTACATCACATTATTACCTAATAGACTTAAAAGTCTTTTCTTCTGCTTATTGATTACATGAAACACACATTTCAATACCTTATCCGTGGATAGGATCAGCAGCACTGAGTAACGTGTGCAACGAAAGTTCTTTCGATTCTTTGAGAAATTTGATACTGAATTTTTCATACGTAGCACAAATTAACCGGTTTTTTTTCATTTTCGTTCTGCATTTTACAAAATGTACAAAATTTATCATAAACAGATTGACTATGACAAAGCACATTGTTATCAAGTGGGAGTTCATAGACCTCAGTTATGTAATGGCAACAGGAAAACAATTATTTTTCACATCTAGAAAATAACTTTTTCTTTCGGAAATAATCTCGAGTGATTTATACTGTTGATATATATCACGATCTCTAATGTCTCCTGTCTATTAGTCCAATAACTTTCTATTTAAATATGCTTTAAAACCTTCCCCAAATACCATGTTGTAACCAAACAATGTTAAATTCAGTTAAGCATACGATTTTTCTTATATTGGAAACCCAGCACTGTTTCCAGAGTTGACTAGTTGCAAAAGTGTTTGACAAGCCTTGCGTGGTAACCGTCCATTATTCATTTTGATAATTAAAATCAATATCTTCTGCATGCACTAAATTAATTTACCTAGAGAGTACATCTACTCAAGTCTCCTGATGCCATTTTGTTTGGTGTTTTGGTTGGCACACCTGAAAACCTTTAGCATGCCTTCATGTGCACTTATTCTCTATGTTCTAACTAGTTTTGTCCCCATACTTCAGCAGCATATAGCATTATTGGCTGTGGGTTTATTTTATAAAAGATTTGTTTGCTGTCATCTCTTTATAATGAAAAAAAAACGCTGATAAGCTAAATGACTGCGTTTTTGCTTTTTCTTATCAAAATCTGTGTACCGTTTTTGGCGCTGATCATAGTTGTGAGTCTGAATCGTAAACAGTAGTAACTTGTACTACCTCTAAGCTCCTACCATCATACAACCATGTGCATCGGTGCTCTAGAGATAACACACCCGCCTAGAAAGAAAAAAGTCATAATGGGAAGTGTGTGGTGGTTTGATCACGGTTTGGGCCCGAAACTTGTTATCATATCATTAGATCATGAGTCGTTGTCTGGATGCTAGTCTTTGGGATGAGACATAAACCAAGGCCCCGTGTATTACACATAAAATTGTTTAGCGCACATACAATAACCCACGGTGACAATGGAGTTGTGCCTGGCAAGATTCTGTAGAAAAAACATTCTGATAGGGCAACAAATACAGTTCCAGACAGTGAAAAGAGGGTGGTGCTGTTCTTGTGGCGATTTGCTCTCCAGGGGGAGAGCATCCCGAATTTCACGGTGAGAAATCTGCAGCGACTTAAATGAATAAATTAATGAATAAATGAATAGCGGAGCCGATGACAATATTAAGAAAAAACAAGCATGCACACAGGTGTCGTGTTTAGACACCAT
>CM060326.1:48463096-48468096 GCA_030674155.1 Stramonita haemastoma | reverse complement strand
CCAGTTAGGATGACGCGTTTTGTTGAATGTATCCCATTTTTTTTCTTTTAAAATATTGGTTGAACTGCTGTTGGTGGTGATGCTGGTATGTAGGGGTAGGGAGGGGGGTTCTTAGCTTTATTCTCTGATCAGGGCAAGGGCCGGATGAAAAAAAGTATGTAATGCTTACTCTGTAACCCTTGAAAAATAAAGATTATTCATTCATTCATTCATTCATTCTCTCTCTCTCCTCTAGTATTTTGCCCTTGTAAATCCAGTGTCCCTAACAGTGAACAGACAATGACTAAAGGATGGCTAAACCACATATTTCTGACAGCCTTCACATCTAGCGTAAGTCGTACAGAATCTTCATCAACTTAAGCAGGTTGAGGCTGCAGAACATTGCTTAGAACTTTGAAGGTTTTTTACTTGAAATAAACATGCATCTAAAACTACACTGATGGATCGGTGGTCTAGGTGGTAAGGGGCCTTGCCTAGAAAGCAAAAAGTCTGGGTGGGAGTGTGCAGTGGTTTGTACCCCCGTTTGGGCCCAACCACGTTTGGGCCCAAAACGTTCTCTCCCATCCATTAGACCCTAAGTGGTGGTCTGGGCGTTAGTCTTTCGGATGAGACCATAAGCCGAGGTCCCATGTGTTACACATCACTATTTAGCGCACGTAAAAAAAACCTACGGCAACAAGGGGGTTGACCCTGGCAAAATTCTGTAGAAAAAGTCACTCTGATAGTGAAACAAATACAGCTGCATGCAGGAAAAAGAAAAAGAAATTACATAGGCGCTGCACTTGTGGCCACGTACTCTCTCCAGAGAGAGAATCCCGAATTTCACGCAGAGAAATCTGCTGTGACATAAAGTGGTACAAAATACAAAATACAAACCATGTTCAGACACAGAGCATATAACTGTTGCCATGGTTGAGGTAAAAGCACTTATTGCATGCCTGTGAACTAAATGCCCTCCACACCCTCTATTTTCATCACTGGGTAAACATGAATCTGATAATGGTTGATAATTTTGTAGCAGGGTACATTTGTATGTGCGTGCATGCGTGCGTGCGTGTATGTGTATGTGTGTGTGTGTGTGTGTGTTTTGTGTGAGAGAGAAAATGTGTGTGTGTGTTTGTGTGTGAGTGTGTGTGTGTGTGTCTGTGTGTGTGTGAGTGTGTGTGTGTGTGTCTGTGTGTGTCTGTGTGTGTCTGTGTCTGTGTGTCTTCGTGTCTGTGTGTGCTTAGCCAGTGAGAGATAAAGAGAGGTATGATTCAAGTTATTTCCCTTTAATGTGATTGTTAGTGTGCTATATCTAGGAAACAATGATCATGAACAGCATCTTTGATAAGCCATATCATTTGCATATATTCATGGATATAGTTGTTGAAAGTTTTATCTTTACCCAATTTATCTCGATCAACTGCATTGAACATCTCCTATTCAATTTCCTTTCAGATTAAGATTTTCCCCATTGACTTTTCCAACTTATAATACATTGATCTCTCCATTAGCAACGCATTCTGGGTTCCTGTTAGTGTAACTTACGCAGTAAATTGTGTTGTGGGATTAAAAATAATATAGCATGAACTATGTTTAGATGCATAAAACATTGCTCAGTTATAGCCACAAAAGGTCCTAAGACTCATGGCATCTCTCAACACACGGCAATAAACTCTCATTGTTTATAAGTTCCAATGAACAGAACTGAATGTGTAGCAGATAAGTGTGGATCTGTGTTTTTGCTTTGTTGTTTAAGTATAAATATCTCCTGTCGTAGACATCTTTTGTTTATGATATGTATATCTATTTTAAAAATGGAATCATATTTTCTCTTCTCATTCATAAAGTAGTTCGTCTTCTTGAGTTTTTAGTGGTTTATTATTAAAAGTTATAGCTTCAGACTGTTCAAAGTAAGTATTTAGTAGCTTTGACCGCTTTTAGGTTGCAGGCAAATAAGTGTAGGGGAAAATGCAACCATGCACCTT
This sequence comes from Stramonita haemastoma, assembly GCA_030674155.1. Taxonomy (NCBI): domain Eukaryota; kingdom Metazoa; phylum Mollusca; class Gastropoda; order Neogastropoda; family Muricidae; genus Stramonita; species Stramonita haemastoma. The sequence continues at coordinate 48,466,126 of CM060326.1, read as the reverse complement.
AATGTTTGTATCTATTAGTTTATTTTGATGTATATGTATAGATATTTTGCTCAGGCAGCAAGGTAATCAACATTGAAGCTGCATGGTAAAGGTAAAGGTGTCCCATAACTAGGCAGTCGTAGAGGAGCGAGGCATCATAGACCTCAGCTTCTCTAAGGGCCAGCATGTTGAGGGCAGCGCCCATCTCCTCTTTCTTGCTGCTTTACCTTACTTAACCCTAAAGAGGGCAGGTACCCATTAACAGCTGGGTGAACTGTGGGGACTGTACTAAAGCCAAGGCACGCAAACGGTCACCCATCCAACTTGTAACCACTCTCTATGCTGTTTAACTTGACTGGGGGAAAGCAAGCGCTCTGACCACGATAAATAAAAAAAAGTTGCCTCTGACTCGGTCGGTCCCGCTGCTCTGGTCTCATGGTGATCTGATTCAGTTTTTTCATACACTTCTGTGCCTGAGGCGAGTTTGTGTCAAAGCCTTTGGGGTTGGGGGTTCGCGGGGAATGGTCATTGGAGGGACGTTGTGGTCGTCGCCACCTGGGGTGGGTGACCGACTCAGTCTGGTCCCGCAACAGAGCTAATACTGTCGTTAGTAGGGGGGATTAGCAGGTGATGTCCTGCGTATGTTAGCTCAGAACAGACACCACTGAACACCACCAAAGTGACTCAGCAGCAGCGCAGGGCCCCTCTGGCTGGTGGCCACATGGCATCCTCATATTGATGGAATCCCTATGGACTCCCGACCCTGAGGATGAGATACAACGAATCTGGGTATGGCTGTGGCGGGGAGGTTGAATTGAGCGGCGTGGGAACAGCGTGACAGGGACGTCACAGAAGATGATGTAGCAAAAAAAAAGAAATAAGAAATGGCCAGTTCTTTGTTTTGCCTTTAGGTGACCAGCAGACTGTGCATATTGTTTTTCAAGTTTTGAAAATGGTTCATCACACTGACTCAAACGGGCATCAAGCTGTTCAAATCTGACCCCAGCAACTGCGTCGATGAAGGGAGGGGGACAGGATAGCCTAGTGGTCAGAACATTGCGCGCGCAATTTGACAACGCGGGTTCGATTCTCGTTCGATGGGATATTTTCACCTGGAGTTAACATCAGTGCAGACTCCATTTCGCCCCAAAAGTCGTTCAATGAGACTATAAACTGAGGCCCCGTGTCCGAACGCTCGCAGAACATCTTGCGCACACGTTAAATCCTGTTCCATTGTTCGTAAGAGTAGGACGATAATGTGTGCCGGTGGGAACAGATGACAAGGTTTACCAAACTGCATAAACACGGGGACTGGATGTGAAAAAGCGCACGAGCGCTTATTCCATTATTCTCGACACAAAAGAATAAACAGATAAATGAAATACTCTCTTCATAAGAATTTACCTCGTCATCATGACCTGCCTATTGTTCCAGCAGAGCAAGCTTCATTGAGTTTTGGTGTGCAGGAGCAGTCAGCAGGTGAATGCTGACAGAAGCAAACTGCAGACATACCATAATTATGAATCTTTCCTCAGTGTGTGTACATTTTTGTGTTGGAGTTAAGTCATTTTAATTCCAAACATAATGCAAGAAACTCCAGATGAGCAAACTTTATATCTTTTAATGTGTGTACATTTATTTTATTTTATTTTATTTTATACCACTTTATATCACAGCAGATTTCTCTGCGTGAAATTCGGGCTGCTCTCCCAGGGAGCGCGTCGCCACAAGTGCAGCGCCTACCCATTAGTTTTTTATATACAGCCCTGAGCCGCGCGCGCGCACGCACGTGCGTGTGTGTGTGTGTGTGTGTGTGTGTGTGTGTGTGTGTGTGTGTGTGTCTGTGTCTGTGTGTGAAACGAATAATAGACAAGGTGGTATGTAATCTTCTTCAAGTCAATTAAATTATACTGGTACTTTTATTTCACTTGTAACCAAGTATGATTCATTACATCCTACACGTTTTCATCGGACTGTGGGTGAATGTTATTAGGAGTATGCAAGTCAGACATTAATAGGTCTCCTCATTTACACCTGTTTAAGATTCTTCCACTTCATTTCCTGTCTCTCCAAGAAGGTGGGGGGGGTTATCAGCTATGTCACAACAGTGGCAGTCAATATTTTTGTGTGATGCTGTGAAACAGTGCGTTCGAACACCATGTTTAATGTTTTTGTTTATTTGTTTGTTTGTTTGTTTATTGTTTGTGTGTGTGTATGCTGAGAGAGAGAGGGAGGTGGAGAGAGTGGAAGAGAGAGAGAGAGGAGAGAGAGAGAGAGAGAGAGAGAGAGAGAGAGAGAGAGAGAGAGAGAGAGAGAGAGAGAGAGAGAGAGAGAGAGAGAGGAGAGAGAGAGAGAGAAGGAAGGAGGGAAACATGGGGAGAGGGAGGGAGAGAAAAGTGCTTTTCTGATGATGACATCATCTGGATAGTGGTCTGTTTCCATGATGTTGATGTCTACCTTCCTTTAATTCCTGTCTCAGGAACAGATGGAACAGAGCGACTCTGAGCACCACAGCGGATCCAGTTGAGAAACTCCCTTCTGAATTTGGTTCCAGTCAGGCAGTAGAGAACAAAATTGATGGCACTGTTGATGGACCAAATTTGATAAAATATCGCCTGCACCAAAGTACCCCAAGGTTTTGTATCTGGAGTCTTATTTCCATCATGAACAGCATACATCACCAACACGTTTCTTACATAATATGGCAGGGTTAAAACCAGAAAAGCACAGGAGATTGCCAAAATCATGACGGTTGTCCTGTAGGAGGTTTTCCTTCGACTGTCAGTGCTGTGCACAGTGCTGGTGTTTGACTCATTGTGTCCACTTATGGAAGAAGAAGAAGACACTGCTTTGAACAGACTGACAGACAAAATAATATTGCAGACAATCATACAGACGCCAGGAATGAAAGAACCCAGAAACAAAATCATCAAAGAGAAATAATCATAGAAGAAGTATTGATATATGCCTTTCAGGGTATGACATCCTTTATTCTCTGAGACATCAAGTCCAATTAGCAGATGGAAAGTAAAAGCACACATAACAAAGACA
>CM060326.1:48435837-48462996 GCA_030674155.1 Stramonita haemastoma | reverse complement strand
CCAGCATCTATGTCAGAGATTTCCTTGCTATTATTGACCAACCATGTGTAGCTGTAGGGAAATAGGACTGCTGTCAAGGGAACTGTCCGCCATTGTTACACCTCACACAGGCAGAATGTGTAAAAAACGGACTTGTTCTCACACACAGATGGCATGTCTGCTGTGAGCTGCAAAAAGATAAATCACCCACAGGAAACTATTATTGCTGCACACAGGCAGACAACACAGGTAAAATATTATTGTTGCACACAGGCAGTCCAAATACGATAATTAAACCTTTCTATGATAAACATGCAAAGCAGACCCAGCTGCTGAAAATCACAATTTCTACTAATAAGTGTTAGACTAATGGTTACCTTCCTGGCACCAAAAGAACTCAAAGTAGTTGTCATCATCATTAAAATATCATAATCATAATTATCTCATCAATGCCATAGGTACATTTGGAAGAGCAGGCCATTGCGTGCCGGTAGGAGCAATGACAAAATTATTTTTTAAAAACCAGCATGCACACAGATGTGGTGTTCAGACACCATCCCTGAGGAAAAATCAGGGAGTTGGAGCCCCACGGGGGGCTCAGGGCTGTGTATAAAAAAAAATAATGGACAAGCGCTGCACTTGTGGCCATGCGCTCTCCCCGGGGAGAGCAGCCCGAATTTTATGCAGAGAAATCTGCTGTGATATAAAGTGGTATAAAATAAAATTTAAAAAATGTACACGCATTAAAGATATAAAGTTTGCTCATCTGGAGTTTCTTGCATTATGTTTGCAGATTAAAATGACTTAACTCCAACACAAAAATGTACACACACTGAGGAAAGACTCATAATTATGGTACGTCTGCAGTTTGCTTCTGTCAGCATTCACCTGCTGACTGCTCCTGCACACCAAAACTCAACGAAGCATGCTCTGCTGGAGCAATAAGCAGGTCATGATGACGAGGTAAATTCTTATGAAGACAGTATTTCATTTATCTGTTTATTCTTTTGTGTCGAGAATAATGGAATAAGCACTCGTGTGCTTTTTCACATCCAGTCCTCGTATTTATGCAGTTTAGTAAACCTTGTCATCTGTTCCTACCGGCACACATTATCGTTCTACTCTTACGAACAACGGAACAGGATTTAACGTGTGGGCAAGATATTCTGCAAGCGTTTGCACACGGGCCTCGGTTTATAGTCTCATCGAACGACTTTTGGGGCGAAATGGAGTCTGCACTGATGTAAACTCCAGGGGAAAATATCCCCTCGAACGGAATCGAACCCGAGTTGTCGAATTGCGCGCGCAATGTTCTGACCACTAGGCAATCCCGTCCCCCTCCCTTCATCGACGCAGTTGCTTGGGGCAGATTTGAACAACTTGATGCATGTTTGAGTCAGTGTGATGAAACATTTTCAAAACTTAAAAAACAATCTGCATAGTCTGCTTGCCACTTAAAGGTAAGACGAGGAACTGGCCATTTCTTAATTGAATTCCATGTGGGATTTTTATGCTGTCTCATCTTCTGTGATGTCCCTGTCCCACTGTTCCTACGCCGCTCATTTCAATCTCCCCGCCACAGCTATACCCAGATTCGTTGTGTCTCACCCTAAGGGTCGGGAGTCCATAGGGATTCCATCAATATCAGGCTGCCATGGGGCCACCAGCCAGAGAGGCCCTGCACTGCTGCTGAGTCACTTTGGTGGTGTTCAGTGGTGCCTGTTCTGAGCTAACATACGCAGGACACCACCTGCTAATCCCCCCTACTAACAACAGTATTAGCTCAGTCGAGGAGCCAGACTGAGTGAGTCACCCACCCAAGGTGGCGACCACCACAACGTCCCTCCCACAACCTTCCCCCGCAAACCTCTAACCCCAAAACTTTAGTCACAAACTCACCAGAAGTGTATGGAGAAACTGAATCTGCGATCACCATGAGACCAGAGCAACGAGAGCTACCAAGTCAGAGGCAATTTTTATTATTGCAGGATGATCAATGATGATGAGGATGATTTAATGAAGCTGCTATGTGAGTGCATCTGCTTTGAGACTACTTAACAGGGTTGCACTCTACGCTTACTACCATAACATATCCCAGAATCAACTGGGCCTGAGAGATACACACACCTGCAGTGTTAGTCAGGTAATTTGAGCAACACTCAAATTTGCATGGTAAAGTTGATAAAGCTAGACTGTATAGTACCAGTATTCCCAGTAAGCCTACAGCACACCCTCTCTGAGTACTAGCCGACCGGAGTCCGAAAAAGCCCAATGTGTCTAGTGGGAATCAAACCGGCGGGCTTCCAGTCCATTCCACGTGTATTTGTTTCATGTACATGATGAAACGTAGAATTAATTCAGCCTGAAACTGGAGACTACATCCCCCTGTGTTAATCATGCTTTGTAGCTTGAAGGTTGTTGGAGATATGGAAACGGCTGTCTCCACGCTGCTGCATATATCATAAGCAATCTAAAACGATTATGTTGATAGTAGTAAACTTCTTACTTATGAGTCCCAGGATGTATACTGTAGGAGTAATTGTAATATAGCTATCATAATGTATAATATTATACATCTCGATGTTAACATAGTGTTTCAGAAAATTGCGAGAAATGGAATTATATTTGTACGTAGCCTTTGCTTTGAAACAATGTAGAAAGAAGAGAGAAAAAAATCCAACAACTTCTGTTAGTTTTCAGAAGGTCATCCTACTGGTCGGAAAAGGTCACACACAGTAAAAGAAAAGGTCATAGTATATTGTGATAGAGCCGAGAAGCAATGAGGAAGGCGGGGTGGGGAAAGAGAAGAACAGTGCACAGCAACCATGCAAGAGAAGAATCAGGGAAAGACAGCAGCTGGTGGTTGTCTCTCTGTATTCAGCCATCTGGAACTGATGAAGGATGGACAGTATCCACTGTACTCCCCTTCTGTGCTCTCCTCTCCTCTACTTGTACTGACTGGCCACACTGACCATCCCTCTATTCATACACTGTTATGAAGGAAGGTGGCAGGTTCGTTAAGACGTTTGCCTGCCAACAAGTAAACCGTGAGTTTATGGGTTCGTACCAAGCCTCGCTCTGTCTTCCCAGTTTGACGAAAAAATCGAAGTGAATGTCAAAGTCATTGGATGAGACTATAAACCGAGGCCCCTGTCCGGGTGCATGGATAACATCTTGCACATACGTTAAAACCCCGTTCTGCCTTTCGGAAGAGCAGGCCATTGTGTGCCGGTAGGCGATGACAAAGTTATGAAAAAAATCAGCATGCACACAGGTGTCGTGTTTAGACACTATCCCTGAGGGAAAAAAATAATGGGTAGGCACTGCACTTGTGGCGTCGTGCCCTCCCGGGGAGAGCAGCCCGAATTTCACGCACAGAAATCTGCTGTGACATAAAGTGGTATAAAATAAAATACATACACGCCTCAGGGACTGCACAGACAACATGACGAAGCTGCAGACCAATCCGCCACTAGAGACCCCAATGTGGTAGATTTTGTGTTTTATCATGCAGCTCTAGGGACGGTATAGCTCAGTGGTCAGAGTGCTTGCTTTCCCCCAGTCAAGTTAAACAGGGTAGAGGGTGGTTACAAGTTGGATGGGTGACTGTTTGCGTGCCTTGGTTCAGTACAGTCCCCCACTGTTCACCCAGCTGTTAATGGGTACCTGCCATCTTTAGGGTTAAGTAAGGTAAAGCAGCAAGGGAGAAGAGATGGGTGCTGCCCTCAACATGCTGGCCCCTAGAGAAGCTGAGGTCTATGATGCCTCGCTCCTCTACGACTGCCTAGGTTATGGGACACCTTTACCTTTACCATGTAGCTTCAATGTTGATTACCTTGCTGCCTGAGCAAGACATCTATACATATCATACATCAAAATAAACTAATAGATACAAACATTAAGATGCATGGTTGCATTTCCCCCTACACTTATTTGTCTGCAACCTAAGGGCGTTCAAAGCCACTAAATACTTACTTTGAACAGTCTGAAGCTATAACTTTTAATAATAAACCACTAAAAACTCAACAAGACAAAATACTTTATGAACGAGAGGGGAAAACTTGATCCCATTAAAAAAAAAGATATACATATCATAAACAAAAGATGTCTATGACAGGAGATATTTATACTTAAACAACAAAGCAAAAACACAGATCCACACTTATCTGCTACACATTCAGTTCTGTTCATTGGAACTTATTAACAACAATGAGAGTTTATTGCCCTGTGTTGAGAGATGCCATGAGTCTTAGGATCTTTTGTGGCTATAATGGAGCAATGTTTTATGCATCTAAACATAGTTCATGCTATATTATTTTTAATCCCATAACACAATTTACTGCATAAGTTACACTAACAAGAACCCAGAATGCGTTGGTAATGGATAGATCAATGTATTATAAGTTGGAAAAGTCAATTGGGAAAAATCTTAATCTTAAAGGAAAATTAATAGGAGATGTTCAATGCATTTGGCTGAAATAAAGTGGGTAAAGATAAAACTTTCAACAACTATATCCATGAATATATGCAAATGATATGGCTTATCAAAGATGCGGTTCCTGATCATTGTTTCCTCGATCTAGCACACTAATAATCTCATTAAAGGGAAATAAATCGAATCATATCTCTCTTTATCTCTCACTGGCTAAGCACACACAGACTCGAAGACACACACACACACACACCACAAACACACACGCGCGCACACGTGCATGCGCACGCTCGATGCAGGCACGAACGCACATACAAATGCACCCTGCTACAAAATGATCAACCATTATCAAGGAAAGATTCATGTTTACCCAGTGATGAAAATAGAGAGGTGGAGGGGGGAGGGGGTATTCACTTCACTGGCATGCAAAAAATGCTATTACCTCAACCATGGCAACACTTATGTGCTCTGTGTCTAAACATGGTTAGAGTGTAGTTGTGGATGCATGTTTATTTTAACGTAAAAGACCTTCAAAGTTCTAAGCGAATGTTCTGCAGCCTCAACCTGCTTAAGTTGATGAAGATTCTGTACGACTTACGCAAGTTGTGAAGGCTGTCAGAAATATGTCGTTTAGCCAGTCTTTAGTCATTGTCTGTTCCCTGTTAGGGACACTGGATTTACAAGGGCAAAACACTACAGAATGTGTGTGTGTGTGTGTGTGTGTGTGTGTGTGTGTGTGTGTGTGTGTGTGTGTGTGTGTGTGTGTGTGTGTGTGTGTGTGAATGTGTGTGTGTGTGTGTGTGTGTGTGTGTGTGTGTGTGTTTGTGTGTGTGTGTGAGAATGTGTGTGTGTGTGTGTGTGTGTGTGTGTGTGTGTGTGTGAATGTGCTTGTCTGTTTATTATTTTTTTGTATTTTATTCTTTTATATCGAGGATAATGAATTAAGCACTCATGTGCTTTTTTTAATTTTCTCCCGTGTGTATGCTGTTTTGTAAATATTGTCATCTGTTCCCACTGGCACACAATGGCCTACTCTTACGAAAAGCGGAACAGGATTTAACGTGTGCGCAAGATGCTCTGAGTGCGTTTGCACACGGGCCTTGGTTTACAGTCTCATTCAAAAGACTTTGGGGAGAGTGGTGTCATCACTGATGTTAACTCCAGGGGGAAAATCCCCTCGAACTGAATCCAACTCGGGTCGTAAATATGCCAGCGCAGTGACCACAAGACTATCCCGTCCCCATTAATGTGTATGTGTGTGTGAGGTTGCATGCGTGTGCGTGTATGTGTACGTGTGTTGTGTGTGCGTGCGTGCGTGCATGTGTGCGTGCGTGTGTGTATGTGTGTGTATGTGTGTTTAAACATGATCAGAATATAGTTGTAAATAAATGTTAATAATTATACACTGTGTATGTGTGTTTAAACATGATCAGAATATAGTTGTAAGTAAATGTTAATAATTATACACATGAAAAATCTTCCAAGAAACAAATTTTCTGCAGTCTCAAACAGCTTAAATTGATGGAGATTTTGTACAACTTATGCTGTTTGTGAAGGCTATCAGAAACATGTGATTTAGTATTACTTTACTTAAAAGTCTCTTCACAATGCAATGTGTGTGTGTGTGTGTGTGTTGTGTGTGTGTGTGTGTGTGTGTGTGTGTGTGTGTGTGTGTGTGTGTGTGTGCGCGCGCGTGGGTATGTGTGTGTGCGTAGGTGTGTGTGTACTGTGTGTGTGTGTGTGTGTGTGGCGCGCGTGTGTGTGTGTGTGTGTGTGTGTTTGTAACTGGTGATCCAACATTAGTGAGTGCCAGAAACAACATCACTGTTGGCACTTGGAACGAAAGACCCCAGGACAGCATCAGGAAAAGTGGAAGACCTTTCATATGAAAATCATGGAAAACTACAAATGGAACATCCTTGGACTCTGTGAGGTACATCGGTGAAATTTCGGAGGAACCTCCTCCCCTAAAGGTCGCAAACTCTACTTCGGTGGTTTTGAAGACAAATATAAAGATAGAGTTGGATTCCTCATCCACAAAGACACTGTGAAGGCCATAAGGGGATATCGACCAGTCTCTAGCCGACTTACTCTCTGTTTAAGGGCTGCATTTTTACCATCACCATCAAATAACGGTAAAGGTGTTCCATAACCTATGTGGTTGTAAGGGAGGGAGGCATCAGAGACCTCAGTTTCTCTAGGGGCCAGCATGTTGAGGGCGGCGCTCATCTCCTCTCCCTCGCTGCTTTACCTTCCCTGACCCTAAAGAGGGCACAAACCCATTTACAGCTGGGTAAACTGGGGGGAACTGTAGTGGAGCCAAAGCGCACAAACAGTTACCCATCCAACTAGTAACCACGCTCGACGCTGCTTAACATTGGCTGGGGAATGGGGAAGGCGAGCGCACTGACAACTTAAGCTATCCCGTCCCCTCACCATCATATAGCTTGATCACCATCATATACGAGTATTTATTTATGTCATTTAATTATCTGATAACACTTTTTATCACAATAGATTTCTCTGCTTGAAATTTGAGCTGCTCTCCCCGGGGAGAGAGCTTCGCCACAAGTGCAGCGTCACCCATTTTTTCCTGTCTGCAACTGTATTTGTTTCCCTATTAGACTGGCTCTTTTCTACAGAATTTTGCCATTGACAACTCTCTTGTTGCCGTGGGTTCTTTACCGTGCGCTGAATAATGCTATATTACACATGAGATCTCAGTTTTTTGTCCCATCTGAAAGACTAGCACCCACACCACTCATGGTCTAATGGATGGGGGAAAAGTTTGGGCCCAAACGGGATTCGAAACACCGCACACTCCGACCCTTTTCGCTTTCTTGACAGGTGCCTTACCTCTAGACCACAGACCCAGCAAAAGACTATACTCCAACAACAGACTATGATGGCACGGATCTTAAAGGCCTCTACAATCAACTGAAAAAGGTCACAGAACAAATGCTAAAAACAACATCATTGTAGTTCTGGGTGACTGGAGTGCAAAATTAGGAGCAGAGGCTAGCAAGAATCGAAAGGAGGTATGTAGCAAATACTGCGACCCTAAGGCCAATGATAGAGTCTTGAGGCTCTTACATATTTTGTCCACAGAAACCATCTAGGTGCTGGACCTGGCACAGCCCAGGAGGACATCACTACAATCAAATACGCTACATCATGGCCAAGCGCCACTTTTGATCAAGTGTCAATATTGTAAAGACCAGGATTTTTTCAGGAGTAGAATTAGAGAGACCATGAGCTTGTGATGATGGCGTGTAAAGTCTACCAAGAGGGTTAAGAAGCAGAGCAGTTTAAGGATAAAGTTCAATGTTGATAAATTAATGGACCTAATCATAGCAGAAACCTTTAAAGCAATGATTGGATGGAAAAAAATTGCCCCACTTCTCCTACTCAACAACCAGGTCACCAAACTGGATAGCTGCATTAAGAGCTTCAATACTGTGGTGAGTGAAATAACACCTGTCCAATTACTGTATCGGTGACATCAATTATGATTAGAATTTAGGCTGAATTCAATGCCTGTGGCTTTACAATATTTTTTTGAGCAACACAAACAAAGGATCAGATGTCTAAATATTTTGTGTGTGTGTGTGTGTGTGTGTGTGTGTGTGTGTGTGTGTGTGTGTGGTGTGTGTGTGTGTGTGTGTGTGTGTTTGTGTTGTATTTGATTGTGTTTCACTTTTGTTTGGTCAAAGCAAAGCTGTGATAAAAAAAAACGTTTTGCCATCACAGCCTTGGACTTCCAAAAAAGCAAAACAAAGCCAAACAAAAATAAAACGATGATAAACAAACAAAGACACGACCATACTGTGTTTTAATAATGGCTCAATATGATATTTAATTCAGCAAGAGTATGTTCTCACTTGTTGCTGTACAACCTTGATAAATACAAATAAACAGACACTCCATACTATTTACAAAAAAATGACATAGTGGCAACATTAACCACAACAACCAAACTGAAAAACAATATGACCATGATGATAAGTATCAAACTCGGGAATCAAAACTGAAAAGACATTGAACAGAACAGTGCTAATAAGATACAATAATAAGGATGGGTCCACCGAATAAACAACGATAACGTCACATGAACAAAGGCAAAGAATGCATAAAAAGAGAAACAGCCCTCCTGATTTAGGCCACAACCAGACAAACAAAACAACCATTGTGACTTCCAATTAAGAGCTCAGGCAATCAATTTCAAAGTACAGTCGCTCCACTCACAGCTACTAAGCACGATGCACACAACATACCTTCGCTTATTACACACACACACACACACACACACACACACACACACACACACACACACACACACACACACACACCACACACACATAACATACACACTACACAGAGAAACAAACAAAGACAGAAACACACACACATGCACACACACACACACACGTGTGCGCACACACACACGCACACACATGCACACATGCAACCGACACACATTTAAATAAACACATAAACGTTTACACACTCATACACACATACACAATATACATATATATATATATATATATATATATATATATATATATGTATATGTATATATATATATATATATATATATATATATATAATGTATATGTATATGTGTGTGTATGTGTATAATATATGCACACTTGAACACTGAGCTTCAAACACATACACAAACATCCACACACATCCACACACATGTACACACACATGCAAACACACACAAACACACGAACGCGCATTCGTACTCACACAAACACACATACAGGTTTACACACACACACACACACACACACACACACACACACACACACACACACACACACACACACACACACACACACACACACATACACACACACACACACACAGTCACACACATACACACACAGAGTCACACACACATACGCACACTCACACACATACCCACACTCTTAGACACTCACTCTCAATCACACACACACACACACACACACACACACACACACACGCACGCACGTACGCGCACACACACATACACACACACACTCAAATACACACAAACACACACACACACACGCACGTACACACGCATGCACGCATGCACGCACACTCAAATACTCTCTTCTCTCTTTTTCTCTCTCCCTCTCTCTATCTAACTATCTTACACACAAACACACGCACGCAAACACGTGTGCGCACACACATATACATACACACACGCACACACATAAATAAACACACATACACATGTAAACACACAAATGCATGCATGTACACTTAGGCAGACAAACAGCACCCGCTAGCATGAACGCACTCCTGTACGCGTCTAGGCACATAAAGACACTTTCACACAAACACATTCACACACAGACACACACACAGACACACACACAGACACACACTTAGACACACGCATAGACACACACTCACACCCATCAACATACACACACACACACACACACACACACACACACACACACACACACACACACACACACACACGCCCAATCACTCTCACAAACGCCTGCACACACGCACACACAGACAACCACAAACACACAAAGGAACAGAGGCACACATGTATACGTGCACAGGTCTTCACACAAACACACACTGTAACTTTTTATGTACATTGTTATGTTCTAAGCCTTGTACTGTGGCACACTTACAAGAGGAGAGAGAGAGAAAAGAGGAGAGATTGAGGAGAGAAGGAGAAGAGGAGAGAGAGAGAGAGAGAGAGAGAGAGAGAGAGAGAGAGAGAGGAGAGAGAGAAGAGAGGAGGAGAGAGAGAGAGAGAGAAGAGAGATAGCCAATGCATACAGGTGTGCACATACATGCATATGTACCCATAAAATAAGTATGTCTTATTTTTGGCTTTATTGATTTTTTTTTTTTGAATTGCTTGTAAATTCACATGTCTTTCTACCAATTATGTGCGTGAGGGGGGGGGGGGGGACGGGGGCGGGTGTATTGTGTGTATGGATAGGGGGGGGGGGGGGGGGAGCGTGTGTGTATGTGTGAGTGTGGGGGCGGGTGGGTGTGGATTGTATGGGGAGGGGGGGGAGCGTGTGTGTGTGTGTGTGTGCATGTGCGTGCATGCATGTATATGTGCGGGTGTGAACGCGTGGTATAATGTGTAAATAATAGTGATTATATGTCTTTTCTAGTCAATGGTTTTTAAGAACATTGTATCTAAACATTGGTGTGTGTGTATGCGTGTGTTTGCGTGTGTGCAAGCGCGCCCGCGTAGAGTGTGAGTGTTTGTGACATTTTATGTGAAGTTATATAATGTTTGAACAATAAGAAATGTAACTCCTTCATGTGTTTGATTATGATTTGTATCAATATGCTGTCAGTATTGTAATTGCCCTTCAGGGATGATTAAAGTGTTTTTGACTTGACTTGACGCTTGACTTACTTATATATATATTATATATATTATATATATATATATTATATATATTTGAATATAATATATGATATGAGAGAGGAGAGAGAGAGAGAGAGAGAGAGAGAGAGAGAGAGAGAGAGAGAGAGAGAGAGAGAGGAGAAGACAGACAGACAGACAGACAGACAGACAGACAGACAGAGAGAGAGAGAGAGAGAGAGAGAGAGAGAGAGAGAGAGAGAGGGGGGTGTAGGTGTAGTGGTATGATTACCCATGTGTCTAAATGAAGTAGTGAATGGACATTAAACAAAAAATCACAAACATCACCCAGAGCCCCCCCCCCCCCCCTCTCTCTCTCTCTCTCTCTCTCTCTCTCTCTCTTCTTACTTAAAAGTATTAATTGTGATTATTAGGGTAGTCTGTACTCAGTTCAAGGGCGGGATAAAACTAAAGCCTGAATGATCTTGGAAATAAACATTATTTTGTAACCAATCAAACAGTAAATATCTCTGTATTTTTTTCATTTTTCCTATATTCACAGAGCATAATATATTGGAACAGGCTTTCTGGTATAATCATGTCAAGTATGAACAATTTTTCAAGTGAGAGTGATGAACAAAGAGACAACACCACAGACCCCTCAGGGGGATGTTCCAACTGTGTTTACATTGAAAACGAACTGGCTTTGATCATCTGGAAATCATGCCTTCCGTGTATTTTTCTGTTGGGAAGCTTTGGAAACATCGCCACCATCTGCATCATGTGGCGTATAAAGGACCACAACTCTTCTCAGCATGCAATTCTTATGTCCCTTGCTGTGTCTGATCTTACCATGCTAATATCAGCACTGCCACGACAATGGATTTGGTTTACTTTTGGGGTAGACATTGTCACATTACATGCTGCCATCTGTAAACTTCGCAACTTCCTGCTCTATTTTAGTAGTTTTACATCTGCCTGGCTGGTGACCTGTGTGACAGTACAGAGAAGCATGGCGGTCCTGTGGCCACACAGAATGCGAGTGATGTGCACTGTACGACGAACGTGGATTGTCATAGCAACTGTTGTCCTTGTTATGTGTGCTTGTACTTTCCATCTGCTAATTGGACTTGATGTTTCAGAGAAAAAAGGATGCCATACCCTGAAAGGCATATATCAATACTTCTACTATGATTATTTCTCATTGATGCATTTGCTTCTGGGTTCTTTCATTCCTGGTGTCTGTATGATTGTCTGCAATATTATTTTGTCTGTCAGTCTGTTCAAAGCAGTGTCTTCTTCTTCTTCTTCGTAAGTGGACACAATGAGTCAAACACCAGCACTGTGCACAGCACTGACAGTCGGAGGAAAACCTCCTACAGAACAACCGTCATGATTTTGGCAATCTCCTGTGCTTTTCTGGTTTTAACCCTGCCAGATTCTGTAAGAAACGTGTTGGTGATGTATGCTGTTCATGATGGAAATAAAACTCCAGATACAAAACCTTGGGGTACTTTGGTGAAGGCGATATTTTATCAAATGTGGTCCACCAACAGTGCCATCAATTTTGTTCTCTACTGCCTGACTGGAACCAAATTCAGAAGGGAGTTTCTCAACTGGATCCGCTGTGGTGCTCAGAGTTCCTCTGCTCCATCTGTTCATGAGACAGGAATTAAAGGAAGGTAGACATCAACATCATGGAAACAGACCACTGTCCAGATGATGTTATCATCAGAAAAGCACTTTTCTCCCTCCCTCCTTCTCCCCATGTTTCCCTCTCTCTCTTCCCCCTCTGTCCACCCCCCTTCTCTCTCAAAACACACACACACACACACACACACACACACACACACACACACACACACACACACACACACACACACAAAACAAACAAACACATACTAGTGTTTGCACATTTAACATGATGTTGGAACACACTGTTTCACAGAATCACACAAAAATATTGACTATCCCTCCTGTGACATAATATAGTCATCGAGTCAGAGGCAATTAAAACAAAATTATTGCAGAATGATCAATGATAATGAGGATGATTTAATGATGCTGCTATGGGAGTGCATCTGCTTTGAGACTACTTGATAAGCTTGCACTCTACCCTTACTACCATAATATATCCCAGCATCAAATGGGCCAGAGAGATACACACACTTGCAGTGTTAGTCAGGTAATTTGAGCAACACTCAATTTTGCATCGGTAAAAGTTGATGAAGCTAGACTGTATGGTACCCGTATTCCCATTAAGCCAACAGCACACCCTCTCAGAGTACTAGCCACTGGAGTCCGAAAAATCCAAATGTGTTTTATGGGAATCGAACCTGCGGCCTTCCAGTCCCAAAATCCAAGGTCGCTAACCACTGTGCTATGGCGGCTGGTTAATTCCTATGTATATTTGTTTACATGTACAACTGAAACGTAGAATTAATTCACCTGAAATCTGGAGACTATTGTATCTTTGCAACCTCTTATGGTCCCTGTGTAACGAAACATGGTTACTTCATGTACAAAATAATAACAGGTGGCTGGGAAGTTACCTTTGTTTACACACGTGACCCAAAACGACTCGCTGTACTTGTTCAATATGTTTCGAATCTGAATCTGTATGATTGAGCTGTGTGCAGATGAAGGCATTACATGTGTCAGTTAATCGAAAGCCAAATCGTCATAAAAAGTAGCGTAGAATGGGCAATATTTCTCAAGCCACGCGAATTTCGACTTTCCACAACTAGTGCCGAGAAGGTGGAAGGCGCCTTCCAGCGTTTCGCATCGCTAAACTGAACAGAAACGGCGTGTTGCAGGTTCGCTATTTATGCATGGCGCGAGCTGATATTTTCAGCACCTCAATTAGAGCAGCTGCAAAGGTGACTACCTAGACGATTTCGACAGTCATGACAAGTTGTGAACATTTTTGCAAAACGTATGTCTACACGAGCGAGCAAGTTCTACAACAGAGCAGCAGGCAGGGGAATCTGTGGAAGAATTCCTACGGTCACTACGGGAGTTGGCAGCTACGTGTGACTTTCGTGACAGGGAGGAAGAGAGCATCCGGATCGTTCTCGGGCTGCAAGACAGTGATGTGTCTCCAAAGTTACAACTTGAGGCAGAACTGGATCTCAAGTCAGCAGTTGACACTGCACGTCACTACGAGCTCGTGAAGACCCAGATGAAAGACCAGCAGCCAGCAGAGAAAGTTGACGCAGCATTTTCTCGTGCCAGATTCAGCCAATGTGACAGAGGCCATGCCCATGGAGGGGGCCGAGGTGGCAACAAGCAGTCGGGCTTCAGTGTTCCCCGGGATTGTGGGAAGTGTGGCAGGTCTCATCCTCCAGCCAACTGTCCAGCCAAGGGGAAGAAGTGCCGGAAATGCGGAAAATTATCCCATTACGCTGCTGTGTGTCGTTCCAGAAAAACTGTCAACAACGTGGCAGCAGGAGGGGCGTATGACTACGAAGAAGAGTGCGCAGAGACTTTTAGTCTAGGAGCAGTCCATGGTGCGCACGCTCCTGAACCTCCGTGGACCATTTCCCTGAACTTTTGTGGCAGTGCTACAGAATTTAAAATTGACACTGGCGCTGGTGTGTCAGTGATCTCCAGTACCATCTACAAGAACTTGAATGCACCACCAGTTCTCAAACCTTCAAAGGCAGTACTTAGAGGACTGGGGGTGTCATCAACACAGAGGGAGAGTTCAACGCTCAAGTGCGTCACAAGGGCAAATCATATTGAGATGCTTTGTTGTAAACACACGAACAGACAACCTACTGAGCAGAGATGCTGCCACGCACTTGGGGTTAATTCAGGGCATAGCTAGTGTGGGGAAAGATAGCATCCACTATTTGCAGAGCTGAATGAGAAGCCAGCAAACTGTAAGCCAGTGCACATTTCATTGAAAGAGGATGCAACCCCTTACAGTGTCCATACAGCACGCCGTGTACCCATCCCCTAACTCCAGAAAGTAAAGGAGGAGCTCGACAGGCTAAAGTCAGCGAGGGTCATTGAAGAGATCCAAGAACCGACAGACTGGTGTGCTGGAATGGTCCCAGTACTAAAACACAGTGGTGCAGTAAGAATCTGTACCGACTACAAACAGCTCAACAAGATCGTCCGCAGAGAGAGGTACATGCTTCCTACTTTGGAAGATATTCTTCACAAACTTCATGGGGCCAAGGTATTCAGCAAGCTTGACTGTACCTCAGGCTTCTTCCAGCTATCTTTAGATTAGGAGTCATCAAAATTGACTACATTCATCACTCCATTTGGGCGCTCTATCTACAAGAGGCTACCACAGGGCATCATTTCAGCTCCAGAAATTTTTCAACGGACAGTTGAAGAGATTTTGAACGACCAGCCTCACACAGTGTGTTTTTTCGATGACATTTTAGTCTTCAGTGAAAACACAACTGACCACAAGGCCCACCTGGAGGCTACAAAACAGAAACTGCGAGACGCGGGGTTGAAGCTGGACAAAGAGAAGTGTGAGCTTGACAAAACCGAACTCAACTTCCTGGGCTACCGCATCTCAGGTGATGGCATCGGCCTTGATCCAGCAAAGGTGCAAGCTGTCACTGAGATGGCTGACCCAGAGAACGTCAAAGAACTGAGACGATTCATCGGGATGGTGAACTTCTTGGGCCGCCATCTGAAGAAAATCTCTCTACAACGATGCGTCCACTGACTGAACTTCTTGAGAAGAAGAATGCTTGGGTTTGGGGTCCAACGCAGTCCGAGGCAGTCAAGATGATCAAGACGCTGATCACCACAGCGCCTACGCTTTGCTTCTTTGACCCAGGCAAGCCAACAGTAGTCAGCTCGGATGCAAGTTCCTATGGGATTGGTGGTGTTCTTCTTCAGGAGCAGAAAGATGGCGGTATGCGACCAGTCGCCTTTTGTTCAAGAACACTGTCTCAGGCAGAGAGTCTCTACGCGCAGATTGAGAAAGTGTCTAGCAGCTGTCTGGTGTTGTGAACAGTTCGACAGATACCTTGTAGGTCTTCCCAAGTTCCAGTTAGAGACAGACCACAAGCCGCTCATACCCCTGATAAATAACAGACAACTGTCGGAGACGCCAATACGGTGCCAGAGGATGCTCATGCGGCTAGCGGTTTTCAACGCAGAAGCAACCTACACGGCAGGAAAGAACATGCACGTAGCAGACCACTTATCACGTAGCCCACTGCAAGAAGCGGCGAAAAGCAACGCCGAAGAGCTCATCGCCGAGCGTGTAAATGCGGTGTCGGCACAGTGGCCAGCATCTGACGCATGTCTGGATCGTCTTCGAGAGGAGACCAGAAAAGACGACATCCTGCAGATAGCCATGGACTACACAAGAAATGGCTTGCCAACATACAAGGAAGATGTCAAGCTGGGGGCACACCACCTCTTCCCTGTGAGAGGAGAGCTGAGCGTGTGGGAGGGGATCCTAGTGAAAGGAGACCGCCTTCTCATCCCACCATTGATGCGGAAGGAGATCCTTCAGAGGATTCACGAGGGCCAAAATGGCATAAATAAATGCCGTAAGCGTGCTGCAGATACGGTGTGGTGGCCTCACATTAGCCAGGATATCAAAGACCACATTAACAGGTGCAGATATTGCCTTGAAAAGCAGCCATCACAGAGGAAAGAGCCTCTCATTTCATCCGTCCTTCCCAGCAGCTACCCATTCCAGAGAATCAGTGCTGACATCTGTGAACTGAACAATGAACACTACCTAATATTGTCACAGATGCCTACTCTAGGTACTTAGAGATAGCCTACCTTCGTCAGCTCACCAGTACCACAGTCATCAACAAGCTGAAAAACATCTTTGCTCGTCATGGCATCCCTATGACAGTCATCTCGGACAATGGGGGCCAGTTTTTGTCCGACGCCTTCGCACATTGTGCGGAAGAGTGGAACTTCAACCACAAGACATCAAGCCCGCATTACCCGCAGGGCAACGGTGGAGCTGAGAAGGCAGTGCAGATTGCGAAGAACATCCTACGTCAGAAGGAAGTCTTCAGGGGCATTCTTGCTTACAACGCAACACCAATTCCAGAGTTGGGAGCCAGCCCAGGAGAGCTAGCTTTCGGAAGGAAGCTGAGGACAACAGTACCAGTTCATCCTCAGAAGTATACTCCCAAGATTGTTCCCAGAGATGTCCTCCAACAGAGAGACAAAGTCTTCAAATATCGCCAGAAGAGGAACTTCGACAACCACTATGGTGCTCAGCCATTGCCTCTTCTTCACCCTGGCGACCCTGTTCTCATCAAATTGCAGGGGGAGAAGAGGTGGGAGAAACCAGGAGAAGTTGTCAAAGAATGTGCTCCAAGGAGTTACATCATCAAAACCCCTTCTGGAGAGCTGAGGCGCAACCGCAGACATCTTCATCTTGCTGAATGGATCAATCCGCCGCTGATTCCAACTCATCAGCAATCAGCAGCGCCTGCTCAACCTATCCACCAGCCAGGGCAACCTACTGACCAGAATCTACCAACACCTGAGAGGTCCGAGCCAGCAGTGCCATCAGTCACACCACCGACACCTGTAATCACTTCACCAGGTAGACACACCAGGTGTGGCAGGAAGATAGTCGTACCTGCAAGATTCCGCGATGAGTGATTCGCCTAGAGACGCATGGCCTGTTACTAGGTGGCAACAGTGTAGCTAGAATGCCTTCCTAGTTAGTCTATTCATTTGTCCACATGAGTGTGACTATATATCTAGTCATTGGTAGAGGACAGCAGACTGTCCTGTAGTATTCATTGTGCATGGCCTTTTTTCCTAGTAAGCAGCATGTGTAGCTAGGCTGATCTTACTTGATGAGTATTAAGTAACCGTGTAGCTTGGTTACAATTATAGGTTTGTGTTAAGTTTCATCAAGGAGTCCAGAAAAAAAGCCTTGTATCCTTTTACCTGTTTGATATTTTCCAAGAATTCATTGACAGTTTGCATGCAAGAATGAAAACTTAGAAAAGTGATCATATGAAAGACTCATTGACCAAGTGTTTTGAAAGTCTATTTCCACACATCGTCTAAAAGCATTTAACATTGTAAGAACATTTAGAAAGTTTGAAGAGCTAATTCAGTGTAAAGGGACAACCCTAATTTTGATGGAAATTCTAACTTAAAAGGGGGAGATGTATTGGTATCAACCTCTTATGGTCACCTGTGTACGAAACCATGGTTACTATACATGTACGAAACTAATAAACAGGTGGCTTGGGAAGTTACCTTTGTTTACACACGTGGCACCCAAAACGAACACGCTGTCTTGTCTAATATGTTTCGAATCTGAATGCTGTATGAATTGAGTCTGTGTGCAAGCCAGAAGCCATTACAACTATATCCCCTTGTTCTGATCATGCTTTGTAGTTTGAAGGTTGTTGGAGATATGGGAACAGCTGTCTCCACGCTGCTGCATTTATCATAAGTAATCTAAAACAATTACGCTGATAGTAGCACACTTCTGACCTGTGAGTCCCAGGATGTATATGGTAGGAGTATTTTGTGATATAGCTATCATATTGTATAATATTATACATCTTGACGTTAACATAGTGTTTCAGAAAACTGCGAGAAATGGAATTATATTTGTACATAGCCTTTGCTTTAAAACAATGTAGAAAGAAGAGAGAAAAAAAATCTAACAACTTCTGTTAGTTTTCAGAAGTATCATCTTACTGGTCAGAAACAGGTCACACACAGTAAAAGAAAAGGTTCTAGTATATTGTGATAGAGCCGAGAAGCAATGATAAAGGCGGGGTGGGGAAAGAGAAGAACAGTGCGCAGCAACCATGCAAGAGAAGTCAGGGAAAGACAGCAGCTGGTGGTTGTCTCTCTGTATTCAGCCATCTGGAACTGATGAAGGATGGACAGCATCCACTGTACTCCCCTTCTGTGCTCTCCTCTACTTGTACTGACTGGCCACACTGACCATCCCTCTATTCATACACATTTATGAAGGGAGGTGGCAGAATGGTTAAGACGTTTGCCTGCCAACAAGTAAACCGTGAGTTTATGGGTTCGTACCCAGCCTCGCTCTGTCTTCCCAGTTTGACGAAAAAATCGAAGTGAATGTCAAAGTCATTCAGATGAGACTATAAACCGAGGCCCCCTGTCCGGGCACATGGATAACATCTTGCGCATACGTTAAAACCCCGTTCTGCCTTTCGGAAGAGCAGGCCATTGTGTGCCAGTACGCGATGACAAAGTTATGAAAAAAATCAGCATGCACACAGGTGTCGTGTTTACACACTATCCCTGAGGGAAAAAAATAATGGGTAGGCACTGACTTGTGGCGTCGTGCCCTCCCCGGGGAGAGCAGCCCGAATTTCACGCACAGAAATCTGCTGTGACAAAGTGGTATAAAATAGAATACATACCTGCCTCAGGGACTGCACAGACAACATGACAAAGCTGCAGACCAATCGGCCACTAGAGACCCCAATGTGGTAGATTTTGTGTTTTATCATGCAGCTCTAGTGAGGTATAGCTAAGTGGTCAGAGTGCTTGCTTCCCCCTAGTCAAGTTAAATAGGGTAGAGGGTAGTTACAAGTTGGATGGGTGACCGTTTGCGTGCCTTGGTTCAGTACAATCCCCCCAGTTCACCCAGCTGTTAATGGGTACCTGCCCTCTTTAGGGTTAAGTAAGGTAAAGCAGCAAGGGAGAGGAGATCGGTGCTGCCCTCAACATGCTGGCCCCTAGAGAAGCTGAGGTCTATGATGCCTCGCTCCTCTACGACTGCCTAGGTTATGGGACACCTTTACGTTTACCATGCAGGTTCAATGTTAATTACCTTGCTGTCTGAGCAAGACATCCATACATATACATCAAAATAAACTAATAGATACAAACATTCAGGTGCATGGTTGCATTTCCCCATACACTGATTTGCCTGCAACCTAAGGGCGGTCGAAGCCACTAAATACTTACTTTGAACAGTTTGAAGCTATAACTTTTAATAATAAACCACTTAAAACTCAACAAGACAAAATACTTTATGAACGAGAGGTGAAAACTTGATCCCATTAAAAAAAAGATATACATATCATAAACAAAAGATGTCTACGACAGGAGATATCTATATTTAAACAGCAAAGCAAAAACACAGATCCACACTAATCTGCTACACATTCAGTTCTGTTCACTGGAACTTATTAACAACAATGAGAGTTTATTGCCCTGTGTTGAGAGATGCCATGAGTCTTAGGATCTTTTGTGGCTATAACTTAGCAATGTTTTTTGCATATAAACAAAGTTCCTTCTATACTATTTTTAATCCCACAACACAATTTACTGCATAAGTTACACTAACAGGAACCCAGAATGCTTTGCTTATGGAGAGATCATTGTGTTCTAATTTGGAAAAATCAATGGGGAAAAATCGTAATCTATAGGAGATTTTCAATGCAGTTGATCTAGATAAATTGGGTAAAGAAAAAACTTTCAACAACTATATCCATGAATATATGCAAATGATATGGCTTATCAAAGATGCCGTTCATGATCATTCTTTCCTAGATCTAGCATACTAACAATCACATTAAAGGGAAATAACTCGAATCATACCTCTCTTTATCTCTCACTGGCTAAGCACACACAGACACAAACACACACAGACACAGACACACATACACATACACACGCACGCAGGCATATACAAATTCAGCCTGCTACAATATCATCATCATCATCATCATTCCTTTACACCCAGTGGTGTATAGGGCAGCAACAAAGACTTCCACCCCTGCCTATCCTGGGCCAGCCTGGTCAATGAACTCCAAGAGTGTTGCATGGCTTCCATTTCACATTCCACTGTCTTCCTCCATGTTGTTCTTGGTTTTCCTCTCTTTCTCTTGCCATCTGGGGTCCAGTGTAGTGCTGTTCTTGCGACAGATTGTGTGTCTCTCCGGAGTATATGCCCAATCCATCTCCATCTTCGTTTGCTAATGATGGTGTCCATGTCAGTTTGGTTGCATTTCCTCAGTAGATCTTCATTGGAAATCTTTTCTGGCCAAAAGATTCGAAGAATTCTCCGGAGGCAGGTGGTATGGAAGGATCTAAGTTTGGCAAGATCTGTCTCGGTCATCCTCCAACATTCAGATCCATACAGGAGTGTAGACACAACACAGCTCTGGTACAACTTCAGCTTGGTGTTGGAACCATACTGTGGAGATCTCCAGATGTTGTTCATCTCCCTAAACATATTCCTGGCCTTTCCCAGTCTGCTGTGGATGTCTTCTTTGGTGCCGCCCTCAGGTTTGATGATGCTGCCCAGATACGTGAATTTGTCCGCCTGGCGTAAGTCTGTTCCATTTATTTTCACAGGGGCTGGTGTTTTAACATTTATTGTCATTGTCTCTGTCTTCTTGGTGCTGATTCATAGCCCCACTTGCCGTCCGAAGGTCTGAAATCTGCTGGTCTTGTCCTGTATATGCTGGTGTGTGTGGGATAGTAGCGCCAGGTCATCTGCAAAGTCCAAGTCATCAAGAGTTGAGAAGAGGTTCCATCTTATGCCTCTTGGAGTGTCTTCTGTTGTTTGCCTCATGATCCAATCAATGACAAGATTGAAGAGAACGGCTGACATTACACATCCTTGTCTTACACCTGTCTTGACTTCAAAGAGTGTGTCACTATGGCCTACTGAGCATCTGAAGTTGTTATAGAAACTCTAAATCAGGTTTACCAGCTTGGATGGAATGCCATTGTGTCGTAGGATGTTCCAAAGGCTGTCCCTGTGAATACTGTCAAAGGACTTTTCAAAATCAACGAAATTCACATATAGTTGCCTTTACCACTCGGTGCACTGTTCAATGATGGTACGTAGTGCGAAGATCTGATCAGTACAACTTCTTTGTTTTCTGAACCCTGCTTGCTCTTTTCTCAATGACTTGTCTACAGCATCTGACATTCTTCTGATGATGACCTTGGCCAGTATCTTGCTTGGCACTGACAGAAGAGTGATTCCTCTCCAGTTGTTGCAATCGTTCAGGGCTCCTTTCTTGAGGATCTTGACAATTACCCCTTTGGTCCAGTCATCAGGTACTTTTTCTCCCTCCCATATGTCTGTGAACAGTGGCTGAAGAATGGTCACTGCCAGCTCAGGATCAGCCTTGATCAGTTCTGCATCAAGGTTGTCCCGGCCTGGCGACTTGCCATTTTTGAGTGTCTTGATCACAGCCACTATTTCTTCTTTTGACAGAGGGTCAGTGTCAATGTCCAGGTCTTCTGCAGCTTCTGGAATGTCTGTTGTCTCTTCAGGAGATGGTTGATTGAGAACTTCCCTGAAGTGTTCGGTCCATCTATTTTCTTGTTCTTTCTCAGTTGTCAGCAGTTTTCCCTGTTTGTCCTTGACTGGGCCCCCTGTGCTCCCCTTGAACTTGCCACACACTTGCTTTGTGATCCTGAAGACTCTTCCCTGCTCCCCTTTTGCTGCTGCTTCCTCTGCTTCAGCTGCAAGTTGGTCCATGGCATCTCTCTTATCGCGGCGTGCAAGTCTCTTCACTTTCTTGTTAGCCTCTCTATACATCTCTTCTTGTCTGTCTTGCAGTCATGGGGATTTTGTCTGTAGCATTCTTTTCTTGATCTGTCTTCTCTCCTCTATGGCATCTAACGTCTCCTGCTGGATCCAGTCTTTATTTGTCTTCTTCTTTCGGTGGCCTAACGTCGACTTGCTGCTCTCGGTGTATATCATGGCAATATGCTTCCATGTTGAGTCTATGTCCTGTTGATCTGTCAGGTCTTGTAAGGTCTGAAATCTGTTCCTTATGTCACAGACAAAGTCAGCATTTACGGTGTTGCTTCTCAGTCGCTGGGTGTCAAAGCGTGCCTGAGTGGCTGGCCTGGCTTCAGTCTTCTTCAACTTTGGATGGTTGCTGTCACGAGGTGATGGTCACTTCCAACGTCCGCACTGCGCATGGTCTTCACGTCCAGAAGGGAGAGTTGCCATACACCGTTGATCATCAAGTGGTCAATATGGTTCCTGTCTTATCCATTTGGCGAGTTCCAGGTCAGCTTGTGGATGTCACGGTGCGTGAAGAGGGTCCCTCCTATCACCAGGTTGTTCATGGCACAGAACTCTACCAGTCTCTCTTCATTGTCATTCCTGGTCCCCATACCATGCTTCCCCATGACTCTTTCATAGTCGGTGTTGTCATTTCCGACCTTAGTGTTCAGATCCACCATGATGACTAGAAGGTCGTGCTGTGGGTTTTTTTCTGTCTGTCTGGAGCTGGCTGTAGAAATTGTCTTTGTCTTCTTTGCTACTGTCGTTGGTCGGTGCGTAGCACTGAATGATGGATATGTTGATGTGCCTGCCCTTCAATCTGGCACTCATAAGTCTGTTGTTTATTGGCTTCCATTCTAGCAGGCATCGCTCTACACCTTTCTTGAGGATGATGGCAACTCCCTCGTGGTGCATGTTGTCGTCTCTCCAGGAGTAGAGGACGGTTTCTCCAGTGCAGGTTTTCATCCTCCCAGATCCAGTCCATCTGCTCTCACTCACACCTAGGACATGAAGCTTGAATCGTCTCCGCTACAATATAATCAACCATTATTAAGTAAAGGTCAATGTTTTCCCCATGATGAAAATAGAGGGGTGGAAAGGTGTGTGTGTGGGGGGTTTTATTCACTTCACAGGCATGGAAAAAAAATGCTTTTACCTCAACCATGGCAACAGTTATGTGCCCTGTGTCTAAACATGGTTAGAGTGTAGTTGTGGATGCATGTTTATTTCACGTAAAAGACCTTCAAAGAAGGGAATGTTCTGCAGCCTCAACCTGCTTAAGTTGATGAAGATTCTGTACGACTTACGCAAGTTGTGAAGGCTGTCAGAAATATGTCGTTTAGCCAGTCTTTAGTCATTGTCTGTTCACTGTTAGGGACACTGGATTTACAAGGGCAAAACACTACAGAAGAGTGTGTGTATATATATATATATATATATAATATATATATATATATATATATATATATATATATATTATATATATATATATATATATATATATGTTATGTTGTAGATGTGTGTGTGTGTGTGGTGTGTGTATGTATGTGTGTGTGTGTGAATGTGTGTGTGTGTGAATGTGCGTGTATGTTTATCGTTTTTTGTATTTTATTCTTTTATATCGAGGATAATGGATAAGCACTCATGTGCTTTTTTTTGATTTTCCCCTTGTGTGTGCTGTTTTGTAAATATTGTCATCTGTTCCCACCGGCACACAATGGCCTACTCTTCGAAAAGCGGAAGAGGATTTAACGTGGGCAAGATGTTGTGTATGCCTTCGCACACCGGGCCTGGTTTACAGTCTCATTAAAAGACTTTTGGGGAGAGTGGTGTCAGCACTGATGTTAACTCCAGGGGTCCCTCAAACGGGATTCAAACTCTGGTCGTCACATTGCGAGGGCTATGCTCCGACCACAAAGGCTATCCTGTCACCATTAATGTGTGTGTGTGTGTGTGTGTGTGTGTGTGTGTGTGTGTGTGTTGTGTGTGTGTGTGTGTGTGTGTGTGTGTGTGTGTGTGTGTGTGTGGTGTGTGTGTGTGTGTGTGTTGGTGGTGTGTGTGTTGTGTGTGTTGTGTGTGTGTGTGTGCGTGCGTGCGTGCGTGTGTGTTTGCGTGTGTATGTGTGTGTATGTGTGTTTAAATATGATTAGAGTATAGTTGTAAGTGAATGTTGATGTACACATGAAAATTCTTCCAAGAAACAAATCTTCTGCGGCTTCAAACAGCTTAAGTTGATGGAGATTTTTTACGACTTATGCTGTTTGTGAAGGCTGTCAGAGACATGGGATTTAGTATTACTTTAGTGAAAGTCTCTTCAAAATGTTTGTTTATTTATTTATTCTTTCACATCGAGGATAATAGAATAAGCACTCATGTGCTTTCTTATATCCAGTCCCCGTGTGTATGCAATTTTGTGAATGTCATCCGTTCCCACCAGCACACATTGGCCTACTCTTACGAAAAGCAGAACAGGATTTAACGTGAGTACACAAGATGTTCTACGTGCGTAGCACACGGGGCCTCGGTTTATAGTCTCATCCGAAGGACTTAGGGAGAGTGGAGTCGGTACTGATGTTAACTCCAGGGCAACGTGTGTGTGTGTGTGTGTGTGTGTGTGTGTGTGTGTGTGTGTGTGTGTGTGTGTGTGTGTGGTGTGTGTGTGTGTGTGTGTGTGTGTGTTTATAACTGGTGATCCAACATCAGTGCGTGTCAGAAACAACATCACTGTTGGTATTTGGAACTTAAGAGCCATGAGAGCACCAGGAAAATGGGAAGACCTGACATAATTATGAAAGTAATGGAAAGCTACAAATGGAACATACTTGGACTCTGTGAGGTACACTGGTAAAATTTCGAAGAAACCTCTACCCCTAAAGGTCACAAACTCTACTTCAGTGGCTTTGAAGACAAATATGAAGATAGAGTTGGATTCCTCATCCACAAAGACACTGTGAAGGCCATCAGAGGATATCGACCAGTCTCTAGCCGACTTACTATTTGTTTAAGGGCTGCATTTTTACCATCACCATCATATACACGTATTTATTTATGTTATTTATTTATTTCATAACACTTTTTGTCACAGCAGATTTCTCTGCGTGAAAATTGGGCTGCTCTCTCTGGAGAGAGTGTGTCGCCACAAGTGCAGTGCCACCCATTTTTCCCTGTCTGCAACTTTATTTGTTTCCCTATCAGAGTGGCTCTTATGTACAGAATTTTGCCAGGGATAACTCTCTTGTTGCCGTGGGTCTTTTACGTGCGCTAAATAATGATGTGTAACACACGTGACCTCGGTTTAGCGTCTCATCTGAAAGACTAGCACCCACACCACCCAAGGTCTAATGGATGGGGGAAAAGTTTTGGGCCCAAACGGGATTCGAACCACCGCACACTCCGACCGAACTTTTTGCTTTCTTGACAGGCGCGTTACCTCTAGACCACCGACCCAGCAACTGACTGTACTTCACCAACAGCCTAAGATGGCACGATGTTGAAGGCCTCTACAATCAACTGAAAGAGGTCGCAGAACAAACGCTAAAAACGACATCATTCTAGTTCTGCGTGACTGGAGTGCAAAAATAGGAGCACATGCTAGCAGGAATTGAAAGGAGATACTTATGTGGGAAATACTGCGACCCTAAGACCAGTGATAGAGGCTGAGGCTCTTACATATTTTGTCCATCTAGGTGCTGGACATGGCACAGCCCAGGAGATTACTACAATCAAATATGCTACATCATGGCCAAGCGCCACTTTCGATCAAGTGTCAATATTGTAAAGACCAGGAGCTTTTCAGGAGTAGAATTAGAAAGACCATGAGCTTGTGATGATGGCGTTACTCTACCAAGAGGGTTAAGAAGCAGAGCAATTTAAGGATAAAGTTTAATGTTGATAAATTAATGGACCTAATCATAGCCAAAAACTTTAAAGCAAGATTGGATTAAAAAAATGACCCCACTCCACATTTAAATTATTTTTTATATATACCACTTTATGTCACAGCAGACTTCTCTGCTTGAAATTCGGGTAGCTCTCCCCAGAGAGATTGGGTCGCAACAAGAGCAGCACCTACCCATTATTTCTTTCCCCCTGAAGGATGGTGTCTAAACACGACACCTGTGTCCATGCTGGTTTCTTATATAATTATTTATATCATACTCAACAACCAGGTAACCAATCTGGACAGCTTGATTAAGAGCTTCAATATTGTGGTGACTGAAATAGCACCTGTCAATTTGCTGTATTGGTGACATCAATAATGATTAGAATTTAGCTGAATTCAATGCCTATGGCTTTACGATATTTTTTTGAGCAACACAAACAAAGAATCAGTTGATTAAATATTTTGAGTGTGTGTGTGTGTGTGTGTGTGTGTGTGTGTGTGTGTGTGTGTGTGTTGTGTGTGTGTGTGTCTGTCTGTGTGCTGTGTGTCTGTGTGTTGTATTTGATTGTGTTTTACTTTTGTGTGGTCAAAGCAAAGCTGTGATAAAAAAAAACTTTTTGCTATCACATCCTTGGACTTCCAAAAAAGCAAAACAAAGCCAAACCAAGAAAAAAAAAACGATGATAAACAAATAAAAACACAACCATACTGTGTTTTAGTAATGGTTCAATGTGATATTGAATTCAGCAAAAGAAAGTTCTCACTTGTTGCTGTATGCCTTGATAAATACAAATAAACAGACACGTCCATACTATTTACAAAAAAATGACATAGTGGCAACATTAACCACAACAACCAAACTGAAAACAATATGACCATGATGATAAGTATCAAACTCAGGAATCACAACTGAAAAGACATTGAACAAAACGGTGTTAATATGGTACAATAATAAGGATAGGTCCACCGAATAAACAACCATAACGTGACATGAAAAAACGGGCGGAGAT
>CM060326.1:48425396-48435737 GCA_030674155.1 Stramonita haemastoma | reverse complement strand
GAGGTCTCTGACGCCTCGCTCCCCTATGACCAAACAGGTTATGGGACACCTTTACCTTTTACCTTTACCTATCATAGATCGTGATATGTATCAACAGTATATATCATTCAAGATTCGTTTTGAAAGAAAAAGTAATGTTCAAGATGTGAAAAATCATTGTTTTCATGTTGCCATTACAAAATTGAGGTATATTAACTCCATCTAGATATCATTGTGCATTATTATAATCGAATCTGTTTATTTTAAGTGATGTTCATTTTGTAAACAGAACAAAATTGAAATAAACAACGACATTCAGTGTTATTTTGTGCTACGTATGAAGATTTAAGAGTAAAGTTCTCAAAGAATCGAAAGCCTATTAACAAAATTTAGAAAATTATATCTGTTAATATGGTTTCATGCAATCCACAGGCAGAGAAAATACTTTAAGTTTATTAGGTATTCCTGTGATATACAGATAAAATTACTTCTTTTGAAAAATGTTTACCTTTGTATATCTATCGCGTACTGGTAAGCATCCGTGGCATAACATGAAGTTTTACATCACCTCCCCCTTCCATACTAAGATGGATTATGATTTTGATCAGAAGATGAAAATGGTTCCAATCTTCAAGTACTTGGGAGCCATTGTATCAGACAAAGGGTCCAGATAGAGGTAGTATGCAGGGTTGCACAGACAATAACAGCATGCCAAAACTGAACACCATCTTGGAAAGATAAAAATATTTCACCCAACTCCAAGATCAGACTAATGCGCTCCCTTGTCATATCCATATTCCTGTATGCTTGTGAATCGTGGATCCTGACTACAGATTTTGAGAGAAGAGTACAGGTGGTAGAGATGA
Organism: Stramonita haemastoma; assembly: GCA_030674155.1. Lineage (NCBI taxonomy): Eukaryota > Metazoa > Mollusca > Gastropoda > Neogastropoda > Muricidae > Stramonita > Stramonita haemastoma. The sequence continues at coordinate 48,434,892 of CM060326.1, read as the reverse complement.
GATGCTTCCAGAGACTCCTTGGCATCTCCTACACAGATCATATAAGGATCGAAGACATGTATTACAGAATCCAGAAACCATTGGGCCCTACGAAAGCCTTCTATCAATCGTAAAGAATTGTAAACTTAAATGGTATGGGGATGTCACAAAAGCAAAAGTACTTGCAAAACTAATACTGCAATGGCACTGTCCAAGGAGGAGAAAAAGAGGCAGACCAAAGAAGAGATGAGAGGACAACATCAGCGAATGGACAGGCTTACAACTCCACAAAATTTTGAGAAAGGAAGAACAGAGAGAGAGAAATGGAGAAAACTGGTTGTTAAGTCTTCAGAGGTGCCACCACGGTAACCAGACTAAGGGATAGATAGATAGATAGATAGATAGATAGATAATAGATAGATAGATAGATAGATAGATAGATAGATAAACAGATAGATAGATAGAGAGGTGAATAGATAGATAAAGATAGAGAAAGAGATAGAAGAAGAGATAGATAAGAAGAAGATGAGAGAGAGAGAGAGAGAGAGAGAGGAGAGAGAGAGAGAGAGAGAGAGAAGAGAGAGAGAGAGAGAGAGAGAGAGAGAGAGAGAGAGAGAGAGAGAGAGAGAGAATTTGTAATGCTGAAAATGATAATTATCCATCAACCAATCAAACAATAAATATCTATCTGATACTTCAGTTTTTCAAATATTCACAGAACATAGCTATATCGGAACAGGCCTCCGGCTATAACTATGTCAAGCATGAACAACACTTCAAGTGAGAGTAATGAACAAAGAGACAACATCACAGACTCGTCAGGGGGATGTTCCCAATGTGATTTACATTGAAAACGAATGCTTTGATGATCTGGAAAACATGTCTTCCATGTATTTTTCTGTTGGGAGGTTTTGGAAACATCGCCACCATCTGCATCATGTGGCGTATAAAGGACCACAACTCTTCTCAGCATGCTATTCTTATGTCCCTTGCTGTGTCTGATCTTACCTTGCTATCATCAGCATTGCCACGACAATGGATTTGGTTTGTTTTTGGGGTAGACATTGTCACATTACATGCCGCGGTCTGTAAACTTCGCAACTTCCTGCTCTTCTTTAGTAGTTTTACATCTGCCTGGCTGGTGACTTGTGTGACGATACAGAGAGCAATGGCGGTCCTGTGGCCACACAGAATGCGAGTGATGTGCACTGTACGACGAACGTGGATTGTCATAGCAACTGTTGTCCTTGTTATGTGTGCTTTTACTTTCCATCTGCTAATTGGACTTGATGTCTCAGTGAAAAAGGATGTCATACCATAAAAGGCATATATCAATACTTCTTCTATGATTATTTCTCATTGATGGAATTGTTTTTGAGTTCTTTCATTCCTGGTGTCTGTATGATTGTCTGCAATATTATTTTGTCTGTCAGTCTGTTCAAAGCAGTGTCTTCTTCTTCTTCTTCCATACGTGGACAAAATGAGTCAAATATCAGCACTGTGCATAGCACTGAGAGTCGAAAGAAAACCTCTTACAGGACAACCGTCATGGTTTTGGCAATCTCCTGTGCTTTTCTGGTTTTAACCCTGCCAAATTCTATTAGAAACGTGTTGGTGATGTATGCTGTTCATGATGGAAATAAGACTCCAGATACAAAACCTTGGGGTACTTTGGTGAAGGCGATAGTGTATCAATTCTGGTCCACCAACAGTGCCATCAATTTTGTTCTCTACTGCCTGACTGGAACCAAATTCAGAAGGGAGTTTCTCAACTGGATCCGCTGTGGTGCTCAGAGTTCCTCTGTTCCATCTGTTCATGAGACAGGAATTAAAGGAAGGTAGACATCAACATCATGGAAACAGACCACTATCCAGATGATGTCATCATAAGAAAAGAACTTTTCTCTCTCCCTCCCTCTCCCCATGTTTCTCTCCCTCCCTATATCTCTCTCTCTTCCCCTCTGTCCACCCCCCTCTCTCTCTCACACACACACAACACAAACAAACAAACAAACAAACAACACACATGATTGACCCATTTATCATGGTGTTCAAACGCACTGTTTCACAGCATCAGACAAAAATATTGACTGTCACTGTTATGACATATAGCTGATAACCCCCCAACCTTCTTGGAGAGACAGGCATGAAGTGGAAGAAGCTTAAACAGGTGTAAATGAGGAGACCTATTAATGTCTGACTTGCATACTTCTAATAACGTTCACTCACAGTCCGATGAAGACATGTAGGATGTAATGAATGATATTTGGTTACAAGTGAAATAAAAGTACCAGTATAATTAAATTGATTTAAAACAGACTACATACCAGCTTGTCTATTATTCATTTCACACACACACACACACACACACACACACACACACACACACACACACACACACACACACACACACACACACACACACACACACACATTTTCAAAAATGCAGTCATACAGTTTTAGTTTGCTTTCAGTGTTGTTGTTAATTACCTTTTAGATGGATTCATGAAATTAAGACAGAAAAAATGCACTGCCTATTCAATGTAATATCAGTACTGACTCCACTCTCCCCAAAGTTCTTTGGATGAGACTATAAACTACGGCTCCGTGTGCAAACGCCCGCAGAACATCTTGCGCGCACACATTAAATCCTGCTCCGCTTTTCATAAGAGTAGGCCATTGTATGCCGGTGGGAACAAATGGCAATATTTACACAACTGCATGCACATGGCGATTAGATGTAAAGAAAAAAGCATACCAGTGCTTATTCCATTATCCTCGCTATAAGAGATTAAATAAATAAAAATATATATTTTTAAATGTCATCAGGAAATAAAATTTTGACTTTTACTTTGATTTCACACACCCCACACACACACACAAACACACACACACACACACACACACACACACACACACACACACACACACGCACGCACGCCACGCACGCACGCAAACACACAGACCACATTTACTCACAAACTGACTCACACACATCCATGCACTAAAGCACGCATGTTAAATGAGACACAACCCTATTGAAAAGTTTTTGAATGCTCAGAATTAAGGAATAATTGATAGATTATCACTATCCCAGCAAATGGTGGGAACAGATGACAAAATTCACGGTATAGCATACACACAGAGTCTGCATGTATATAAAAAAATCTCATCTCTGGACTGGATGAAAAAAGTACATGAGCGCTTATTCCATTATCCCAGATATAAAAGAATAAAAAAAAATCAATAAACAAACAAAAATTCTTCAGAGCTGCATGGACACTAGACTTAGAACTGAGAGGGATGATTGGCTCAACTGACTGTTACTACCAGCAACATGAGAGAGGGAATGTAATTTCCTCCTTTCCTCAAAATGCTCGTAATCATTTCAATTACATTGCATCTTTTCTATATGAACCTAGTTTAATGATCTTGTCATCACTTGCCTTTTCGCCCAATGGAGTAAGTTTCTTTGAGATTTTAGAGCAGAGTAAGGATACTAGCCCATCATTGTAATCGAATTGATCCCCAGCATCTATGTCAGTGGTTTCCTTGCTATTATTGACCAACCATGTGTAGCTGTAGGGAAATAGGACTGCTGTCAAGGGAACTGTCCGCCATTGTTACACCTCACACAGGCAGGATGTGTAAAATACGGACTTGTTCTCACACACAGGTGGCATGTCTGCTGTGAGCTGTAAAAAGACTAAATCACCCACAGGCAAACTATTATTACTGCACACAGGCAGACAACACTGGTAAAATATTATTGTTGCACACAGGCAGTCCAAATACCATAAATAAACCTTTCTATGATAAACATGCAAAGCACACCCAGTTGCTGAAAATCACAATTTCTACTAATAAGTGTTAGACTAATGGTTACCTTCCTGGCACCAAAAGAACTCAAAGTAGTTGTCATCATCATTAAAATATCATAATCATAATTATCTCATCAATGCCATAGGTACATTTGGAAGAGCAGGCCATTGTGTGCCGGTAGGAGCACTGACAAAATTATTTTTAAAAACCAGCATGCACACAGATGTGGTGTTCAGACACCATCCCTGAGGAAAAATCAGGGAGTTGGAGCCCCACGGGGGGCTCAGGGCTGTGTATAAAAAAAAAAATGGACAAGCGCTGCACATGTGGCCATGCGCTCTCCCCGGGAGAGCAGCCCAAATTTTATGCAGAGAAATCTGCTGTGATATAAAGTGGTATAAAATAAAATAAAATAAATGTACACGCATTAAAGATATAAAGTTTGCTCATCTGGAGTTTCTTGCATTATGTTTGCAGATTAAAATGACTTAACTCCAACACAAAAATGTACACACACTGAGGAAAGACTCATAATTATGGTATGTCTGCAGTCTGTTTCTGTCAACATTCACCTACTTACTGCTCCTGCACACCAAAACTCAATGAAGCATGCTCTGCTGGAGCAATAGGCAGGTCATGATGACAAGGTAATTTCTTATGAAGACAGTATTTCATTTATCTGTTTATTCTTTTGTGTCGAGAATAATGGAATAAGCACTCGTGTGCTTTTTCACATCCGATCCCCGTGTTTATGCAGTTTGGTAAACCTTGTCATCTGTTCCTACCGGCACACATTATTGTCCTACTCTTACGAACAACGGAACAGGATTTAACGTGTGGGCAAGATATTCTGCAAGCGTTTTCACACGGGCCTCGGTTTATAGTCTCATCGAACGACTTTTGGGGTGAAATGGAGTCTGCACTGATGTTAACTCCAGGGGAAAATATCCCCTCGAACGGAATCGAACCCGAGTTGTCAAATTGCGCGCGCAATGTTCTGACCACTAGGCAATCCCGTCCCCCTCCCTTCATCGATGCAGTTGCTTGGGGCAGATTTGAACAACTTGATGCATGTTTGAGTCAGTGTGATGAAACATTTTCAAAACTTGAAAAACAATCTGCATAGTCTGCTTGCCACTTAAAGGTAAGACGAGGAACTGGCCATTTCTTAATTGAATTCCATGTGGGTTTTTTATGCTGTCTCATCTTCTGTGATGTCCCTGTCCCACTGTTCCTACGCCGCTCATTTCAATCTCCCCGCCACAGCTATACCCAGATTCGTTGTGTCTCACCCTAAGGGTCGGGAGTCCATAGGGATTCCATCAATATCAGGCTGCCATGGGGCTACCAGCCAGAGAGGCCCTGCTTTGCTGCTGAGTCACTTTGTTGGTGTTCAGTGGTGCCTGTTCTGAGCTAACATACGCAGGACACCACCTGCTAATCCCCTCTACTAACGACAGTATTAGCTCAGTCGCGGAGCCAGACTGAGTGAGTCACCCACCCAAGGTGGCGACCACCACAACGTCCCTCCCACAACCTTCCACCGCAAACTTCTAACCCTAAAACTTTAGTCACAAACTCACCAGAAGTGTATGGAGAAACGGAATCTACATCACCATGAGACCAGAGCAACGAGAGCTACCGAGTCAGAGGCAATTTTTATTATTGCAGGATGATCAATGATAATGAGGATGATTTAATGATGCTGCTATGTGAGTGCATCTGCTTTGAGACTACTTGATAGGGTTGTACTCTACGCTTACTACCATAACATATCCCAGCATCAACTGGGCCTGAGAGATACACACACCTGCAGTGTTAGTCAGGTAATTTGAGCAACACTCAAATTTGCATCCCTAAAGTTGATTAAGGTAGACTGTATTGTACCAGTATTCCCAGGAAGCCTACAGCACACCCTCTCTGAGTACTAGCCCACCAGAGTCCGAAAATCCCAATGTGTCTAATGGGAATGAAACCCATGGCCTTCCAGTCCAAAATCCAAGGCGCTAATCACTGTACCATGGCGGCTGGTTAATTCTACGTATATTTGTTTCATGTACATGATGAAACGTAGAATTAATTCAGCCTGAAACTGGAGACTATACCCCCTTGTTCTGATCATGCTTTGTAGTTTGAAGGTTGTTGGAGATATGGGAACGGCTGTCTCCAGGCTGCTGCATTTATCATAAGCAATCTAAAACCATTACGCTGATAGTAGCATACTTCTGACTTACGAGTCCCAGGATGTTTACTCTAGGAGTGTGTTGAATATAGCTATGATGATGTATATACATCTCGAGGTTAACATATACTTTCAGAAAACTGTGAGGAATGGAATTATTATTTTTTACATAGCCTTTGTTTTGAAACAATGTAGAAAGAAGACAAAAAAATCGAACAACTTCTTTAAGTTTTTAGAAATGTTATACTATCGGTTAGAAACAGGTCACACACAGCACAACAACAGGGTATAGTATATTGTGATAGAGCCCAGAAGCAATGATGAAGGTGGGGTAGGGAAAGAGGGGAACAGTGTGCAGCAACCAGGAAACAAAAGACATAGGGAAAAACAGCAGCATGTGGATTGTCTCTCTGTATTCAGCCATCTGATACTGATGCCGGATGGACAGCATCCACTGTACTTCCCTACTGTGCTCTCCTTTCCTCTACTTGTACTGACTGGCCACACTGACCATCCCTCTATTCATACACGCCACAGGGACAGCATGGACAACATTGCGAAGCTGCCGAGGAATTCACCACTATACATCCGAATGTTGTAGATTTTGTGTTTTCTCATGCAGCTTCAATGGTAATTATCTTGCTGCCGGAGCAACACATCTGGATATAGTATACATCAAACTAAATTAAAAGACACAAGCATTAAGGTGCATGGTTGCATTTTCCCTACACTCATTTTTCTGCCACCTAAAAGTGATCAAAGCCACTAAACAGACTTACCTTGAAGAGCCTGAATCTATAGATTTTAATACTAAACCATTAAAAACTCAACAAGACAAAATGCTTTAAAAATGAGAAGGGAAAATATGATCTTTTTTAGTATGGATATACGTATCATAAACCAAGTGTCTGCGACAGGAGATATTTATACTTAAACAACAAAGCAAAAACACAGATCCACACTCATCTGCTACACATTCAGTTCTGTTCATTGGAACTTATTAACAACAATGAGAGTTTACTGCCGTGTGTTGAGAGATGCCATGAGTCTTAGGATCTTTTGTGGCTATAACGGAGCAATGTTTTATGCATCTAAACATAGTTTATTCCATATAATTTTTAATCCCACAACACAATTTACTGCATAAGTTACACTAACAGGAACCCAGAATGCGTTGCTAATGGAGAGATCAACGTGTTATAAGTTGGAAAAGTCAATGGGGAAAAATCTTAATCTGAAAGGAAATTGAATAGGAGATGTTCAATGCAGTTGGTTGAAATAAAGTGGGTACAGATAAAACTTTCAACAACTATATCCATGAATATATGCCAATGATATGGTTTATCAAAGATGCCGTTCATGATCATTCTTTCCTAGATCTAGCACACTAACAATCACATTAAAGGGAAATAACTTGAATCATACCTCTCTTTATCTCTCAATGGCTAAGCACACACAGACACGAAGACACACACAGACACACACAGACACACACAGACACACACAGACACACACAGACACAGACACACACACACACACACACACACACACACACACACACACACTCACACTCACACACAAACACACACACACATTCTCTCTCTCACACAAACACACACGCACACACACAAACACACACACACACACATACACATACACGCATGCAGGCACCCACGCACATACAAATGTACCCTGCTACAAAATTATCAACCATTATCAGATTCATGTTTACCCAGTGATGAAAATAGAGGGTGTGGAGGGCATTTAGTTCACAGGCATGCAATAAGTGCTTTTACCTCAACCATGGCAACAGTTATATAATCTGTGTCTGAACATGGTTTGTATTTTGTATTTTGTACCACTTTATGTCACAACAGATTTCTCAGCGTGAAATTCGGGATTCTCTCTCTGGAGAGAGTACGTGGCCACAAGTGCAGCGCCTATGTAATTTCTTTTTCTTTTTCCTGCATGCAACTGTATTTGTTTCCCTATCAGAGTGACTTTTTCTACAGAATTTTGCCAGGGTCAACCCCTTTGTTGCCGTAGGTTTTTTTTATGTGCGCTAAATATTGATGTGTAACACATGGGACCTCGGTTTATGGTCTCATCCGAAAGACTAGCGCCCAGACCACCACTTAGGGTCTAATGGATGGGGGAAAGGTTTTGGGCCCAAATGGGGGTTTGGCCCAAATGGGGGTTACAAACCACCCCGCACACTACTACGACCCAGACTTTTTGCTTTCTAGGCAAGGCCCCTTACCACATAGACCACCGATCCGTCAGTGTAGTTTTAGATGCATGTTTATTTCACGTAAAAGACCTTCAAAGTTCTAAGCAATGTTCTGCAGCCTCAACCTGCTTGAGATGATGAAGATTCTGTACGACTTACGCTAGATGTGAAGGCTGTCAGAAATATGTAGTTTAGCCATCCTTTAGTCATTGTCTGTTCACTGTTAGGGACACTGGATTTACAAGGGCAAAATACTAGAGGAGAGAGAGAGAGAGAGAGAGAGAGAGAGAGAGAGAGAGAGAGAGAGAGAGAGAGAGAGAGAGAGAGAGAGAGAGAGAGAGAGAGAGAGAGAGAGAGTGTGTATGTGTTTTCTTTTTTTGTTTTTTATTCTTTTATATCGAGGATAATGGGATAAGCACTCGTGTACTTTTTTTCATTTTCCCCGTGTGTATGCTGTTATGTAAATATTGTCATCTGTTCCCACCGGCACACAATGGCCTACTCTTACGAAAAGCGGAATAGGATTTAACGTGTGCGCAAGATGTTATGCGTGCGTTGGCACACGGGGCCTCGATTTGCAGTCTCATCCAATAGACTTTTGGGGAGAGTAGAGTCAGCACTGATGTTAACTCCAGGAGAAAATTAGAATTTAGGCTGAATTCAATGCCTGTGGCTTTACGACATTTTCTGAGCAACACAAACAAAGAATCAGTTGATTAAATATTTTGAGTGTGTGTGTGTGTGTGTGTGTGTGTGTGTGTGTGTGTGTGTGTGTGTGTGTGTGTGTGTGTGTGTGTGTTGTATTTGATTGTGTTTCACTTTTGTGTGGTCAAAGCAAAGCTGTGATAAAAAACTTTTTGCTATCACAGACTTGGACTTCCACAAAAGCAAAACAAAGCCAAACCAAGAAAAAAAACGATGATAAACAAATAAAAACACAACCATACTGTGTTTTAGTAATGGCTCAATGTGATATTCAATTCAGCAAAAGTATGTTCTCACTTGTTGCTGTACAGCCTTGATAAATAAAAATAAACAGACACGCCCATACTATTTACAAAAAAATGACATAGTGGCAACATTAACCACAACAACCAAACTGAAAAACAATATGACCATGATGATAAGTATCAAACTCGGGAATCAAAACTGAAAAGACATTGAACAGAACGGTGTTAATATGATACAATAATAAGGATTGGTCCACCGGAATAAACAACGATAACGTCACATGAAAAAAGGCAACGAATGCGTAAAAATAGAAACATCCCTCCTGATTTAGA
>CM060326.1:48404458-48420296 GCA_030674155.1 Stramonita haemastoma | reverse complement strand
ATATATATATATATATATATATATATATATATATATATATATATATATATATATATCACACATGCACACACATGTACACACACATGCAAACACACACAAACACACGTACGCGCATGCGTACTCACACAAACACACATACAGGTTTACACACACACACACACGCACACACACACACACACACACACCACACACACACACACACACACACACACACAGAGTCACACACACATACGCACACTCACACACATACACACACTCTTAGATACTCACTCTCAATCACACACACTCACACACTTGCACGCACGCACGCACGCGCACACACACATACACTCACACACTCAAATACACACACACACACACGCACGTACACACGCACGTACACACGCACGCACGCACACACAAATACTCTCTTTCTCTCTTTCTCCCTCTCCCTCTCTCTATCTAACTATCTTACACTCAAACACGCGCACACACACACGCGTGCGCACACACATATACATACACACACACGCACACACACATAAATAAACACACATACACATGTAAACACACAAATGCATGCATGTACACTTAGGCAGACAAACAGCACCCACTAGCTTGCACGCACTCATGTACGCGTGCAGGCACATAAAGACACTTTCACGCAAACACATTCACACACAGACACACAGACACACAGACACACAGACACACACACACACACACACACACACACACCACACAATTAGACACGCATAGACACACACCCACCACCCACCAACACACACACACACACACACACACCACACACACACACACACACACACACACACACATACACACACACACACGCGCGCGCGCGCGCGCGCGCACTCACACTCACAAACGCCTGCACACACGCACACACAGACACACAGACACACACAAACACACAAAGGAACAGAGGCACACATGTATACGTGCACACGCCTTCACACATACACACACTGTAGCATTTTATGTACATTGTTATGTTCTAAGCCTTGTACTGTGGCACACTTACAAGGAGAGAGAGAGAGAGAGAGAGAGAGAGAGAGAGGAGAGAGAGAGAGGAGAGAGAGAGAGAGAGAGAGAGAGAGAGAGAGGAGGAGGACAGACAGACAGACAGACAGAAGACAGACAGACAGACAGACAGACAGACAGAAGACAGAAGAAGACGGAGACAGAAGAGACAGAGACAGAGAACAGACAGAGAGACAGAGAGACAGAGAGACAGACAGAGAGAGAGAGAGAGAGAGAGAGAGAGAGAGAGAGAGAGAGAGAGAGAGAAGAGAGAGAGAGAGAGAGAGAGAGAGAGAGAGAGAGGGTGTGTAGGTGTAGTGGTATGATTACCATGTGTCTAAATGAAGTAGTGAATGGACATTAAAGAAAAAGCACAAACCTCACCCAGAGCCCCCCTCCCCCCCCCCCTCCTCTCTCTCTCTCTCTCTCTCTCTCTCTCTCTCTCTCTCTCTCTCTCTCTCTCTCTCTCTCTCTCTCTCTCTCTCTCTCTCTCTCTCTCTCTCTTACTTAAAAGTATTAATTGTGATTATTACGGTAGTCTGTACTCAGTTCAAGGGCGGGATAAAACTAAAGCCTGAATGATCTTGGAAATAAACATTATTTTGTAACCAATCAAACAGTAAATATCTCTGTATTTTTTCCATTTTTCCTATATTCACAGAGCATAATATATTGGAACAGGCTTTCTGGTATAATCATGTCAAGTATGAACAACTTTTCAAGTGAGAGTAATGAACAAAGAGACAACACCACAGACTCGTCAGAGGGATGTTCCCAATGTGTTTACATTGAAAACGAACTGGCTTTGATGATCTGGAAAACATGCCCTCCGTGTATTTTTCTGTTGGGAGGTTTTGGAAACATCGCCACCATTTGCATCATGTGGCGTATGAAGGACCACAACTCTTCTCAGCATGCTATTCTTATGTCCCTTGCTGTGTCTGATCTTACCTTGCTATCATCAGCATTGCCACGACAATGGATTTGGTTTGTTTTTGGGGTAGACATTGTCACATTACATGCCGCGGTCTGTAAACTTCGCAACTTCCTGCTCTTCTTTAGTAATTTTGCATCTGCCTGGCTGGTGACTTGTGTGACGATACAAAGAGCAATGGCGGTCCTGTGGCCACACAGAATGCGAGTGATGTGCACTGTACGACGAACGTGGATTGTCATAGCAACTGTTGTCCTTGTTATGTGTGCGTGTACTTTCCATCTGCTAATTGGACTTGATGTCTCAGAGAAAAAAGGATGCCATACCCTGAAAGGCATATATCAATACTTCTACTATGATTATTTCTCATTGATGCAATTGTTTCTGAGTTCTTTCATTCCTGGTGTCTGTATGATTGTCTGCAATATTATTTTGTCTTTCAGTCTGTTCAAAGCAGTGTCTTCTTCTTCTTCTTCCATAAGTGGACACAATGAGTCAAACACCAGCACTGTGCATAGCACTGAGAGTCGAAGGAAAACCTCTTACAAGACAACCGTCATGGTTTTGGCAATCTCCTGTGCTTTTCTGGTTTTAACCCTGCCAAATACTATTAGAAACGTGTTGGTGATGTATGCTGTTCATGATGGAAATAAGACTCCAGATACAAAACCTTGGGGTACTTTGGTGAAGGCGATAGTGTATCAATTCTGGGTCACCAACAGTGCCATCAATTTTGTTCTCTACTGCCTGACTGGAACCAAATTCAGAAGGGAGTTTCTCAGCTGGATCCGCTGTGGTGCTCAGAGTCGCTCTGTTCCATCTGTTCATGAGACAGGAATTAAAGGAAGGTAGACATTAACATCATGGAAATAGACCACTATCCAGATGATGTCATCATCAGAAAAGCACTTTTCTCTCTCCCTCCCTCTCCCCATGTTTCCCTCCCTTCCTCTCTCTCTCTCTCTCTTCCACTCTCTCCACCCCCTCTCTCTCAGCATACACACAAACAAACAAACAAACAAACAAACACACATGATTGACCCATTTATCATGGTGTTCAAACACACTGTTTCACAGCATCAGACAAAAATATTGACTGTCACTGTTATGACATATGGCTGATAACCGCCCCACCTTCTTGGAGAGACAGAGCATGAAGTGGAAGAATCTTAAACAGGTGTAAATGAGGAGACCTATTAATGTCTGACTTGCATACTCCTAATAACATTCACCCACAGTCCGATGAAGACATGTAGGATGTAATGAATCATACTTGGTTACAAGTGAAATAAAAGTACCAGTATAATTTAATTGACTTAAAGAAGATTACATACCACCTTGTCTATTATTCGTTTCACAACCACACACACACACACACACACACACACACACACACACAAACACAAACACACACACACACACACACACACACACACACACACACACACACACACACACACTCACACACACACACACACACACTCACACACACACCACACACACACACACACACACACACACACACACACCACACACACACACACACACACACACACACACACACGCACGCACGCACGCGCGCGCGCCCGTGGCTCAGGGCTGTATATAAAAAAAACTAATGGGTAGGCGCTGCACTTGTGGCGACGCACTCTCATATAAATATGATAAATTTTCGAAATATCTTAACTCCTGACAAAGTCTGTGGTTGGTACAATCGCAGAAATGTGTTATCCCTCATGTACAGATTTAAACTAAATGCCTTCAAGACGAAATACTCAAAGGATGTAAATTGTATTTGTGGTGATAAGATAACGAACAGTCATATTCTTATTTGTGGATATCTAAAACCACTTTTACCTGTTGTGCCTAATATATCACTGGACCAGTTGTTGTCTGAACCATCGCATTTGTTGGACATTGTGTTAGCACTAATAAGAATTCCGATAATTCAGTATTTATAGTTTGTTAAAGTTAGCTTTATTTTTTAACTTTGTTATCTGGCATTGGTTTCAGCTATTTTTCAATTTTTCTTGTTCAGGTGTTGTTGTTGTTGTTTTTTGGGGGGTTGGGTTTTTTGTGTGTCTAAAATCACTTAATGTGAATAGACGTTAAACTGAAGAACACTCTCCCCGGGAGAGCAGCCCGAATTTCACGGAGAGAAATCTGCTGTGATATAAAGTGGTATAAAAAAAAATAAAAAAAATAAATGTACACACATTAAAGATATAAAGTTTGCTCATCTGGAGTTTCTTGCATTATGTTTGGAATTAAAATGACTTAACTCCAACACAAAAATGTACACACGCTGAGGAAAGGCTCATCATTATGGTATGTAAGCAGTCTGTTTCTGTCAGCATTCATCTGCTTAATGCTCCTGCACAATCTAAAACTAAATGTAGCCTGGTTTGCTGGAGCAATAGGTAGGTCATGATGACAAGGTAAATTCTTATGAAGAGAGTATTTCATTTATCTATTTATTCTTTTGTGTCGAGAATAATGCAATAATCACTCGTGCGCTTTTTTACATCCAGTCCCAGTGTGTATGCAGTTTGGAAAATCTTGTCATCTGTTCCCACCAGCACACAGTACCGTCCTACTCTTACGAACAACGGAACAGGATTTAACGTGTGCGCAAGATGTTCTGCGAGCGTTTGCACACGCGGACTCGGTTTATAGTCTCATCGAACGACTTTTGGGGCGAGTGGAGTCTGCGCTGATGTTAACTCGAGGGGAAAATATCCCCTCGAACGGGAATCGAACCCGGGTTGTCAAATTGCGAACGCAATGTTCTGACCACAAGGCAATCCCGTCCCCCTCCCTTCATCGACGCAGTTGCTTTGGGCAGATTTGAACAACTTGATGCATGTGTGAGTCAGTGTGATGAAACATTTTCAAAACTTGAAAAACAATCTGCATAGTCTGCTGGCCACTTAAAGGCAAGACGAAGAACTGGCCATTTCTTATTTCTTTTTTTGTTGCTACCTCACCTTCTGTGACGTCCCTGTCACGCTGTTCCTACGCCGCTCATTCAATCTCCCCGCACAGCCATACCCAGATTCGTTGTATCTCATCCTCAGGGTCGGGAGTCCATAGGGATTCAATCAATATCAGGCTGCCATGGGGCCACCAGCCAGAGGGGCCCTGCGCTGCTGCTGAGTTACTTTGGTGGTGTTCAGTGGTGTCTGTTCTGAGCTAACATACGCAGGACATCACCTGCTAATCCCCCCTACTAACGACAGTATTAGCTCAGTTGCGGGACCAGACTGAGCTGGTCACCCACCCCAGGTGGCGACGACCACAACGTCCCTCCAATGACAATTCCCCGTGAACCCCCAAACCCAAAGGCTTTGACACAAACTCACCACAGGCACAGAAGTGTATGGAAAAACTGAATCAGATCACCATGAGACCAGAGCAGCGGGGTCGACCGAGTCAGAGGCAACTTTTTTTTATTTATCGTGGTCAGAGCGCTTGCTTTCCCCCAGTCAAGTTAAACAGCATAGAGAGTGGTTACAAGTTGGATGGGTGACCGTTTGCGTGCCTTGGCTTCAGTACAGTCCCCACAGTTCACCCAGCTGTTAATGGGTACCTGCCCTCTTTAGGGTTAAGTAAGGTAAAGCAGCAAGGGAGAGGAGATGGGCGCTGCCCTCAACATGCTGGCCCTTAGAGAAGCTGAGGTCTATGATGCCTCGCTCCTCTACGACTGCCTAGGTTATTGGACACCTTTACATTTACCATGCAGCTTCAATGTTGATTACCTTGCTGCCTGAGCAAGACATCCATACATATGCATCAAAAATAAACTAATAGATACAAACATTGAAGTGCATGGTTGCCTTTCCCCTACACTTATTTGCCTGCAACCTAACGGCGGTCAAAGCCACTAAATACTTACTTTGAACAGTTTGAAGCTTTAACTTTTTATAATAAACCACAAAAAACTCAACAAGACAAAATACTTTATGAATGAGAGGGGAAAACTTGATCCCATTAAAAAAAAAGATATACATATCATAAACAAAAGATGTCTACGACAGGAGATATTTATACTTAAACAACAAAGCAAAAACACAGATCCACACTAATCTGCTGCACATTCAGTTCTGTTCATTGGAACTTATAAACAACAATAAGAGTTTATTGCCGTGTGTTGAGAGATGCCATGAGTCTTAGGATCTTTTGTGGCTATAAGGGAGCAATGTTTTATGCATCTAAACATAGTTCATGCTATATTATCTTTAATCCCACAACACAATTTACTGCATAAGTTACACTAACAGGAACCCAGAATGCGTTGCTAATGGAGAGATCAATGTATTATAAGTTGGAAAAGTCGATTGGGAAAAATCTTAATCTTAAAGGAAAATTAATAGGAGATGTTAGATGCAGTTGGTTGAAATAAAGTGGATACAGATAAAGCTTTCAACTACTATATCCATGAATATATGCAAATGATATGGCTTATCAAAGATGCCGTTCATGATCATTCTTTCCTAGATCTAGCACACCAACAATCTCATTAAAGGGAAATAACTTGAATCATACCTCTCTTTATCTCTCAATGGCTAAGCACACACAGACACAAGACACACACACAGACACACACACTCACACACACAGAAACACACAGACACACACACTCACACACACAGACACACACAGACACACACACTCACACACACAGACACACACAGACACATACACTCACACACAAACACACACACACACAGACACAGACACACACACACACACACACACACACACACACACACACACACACGCGCGCGCGCGCGCGCGCACACGTGCACGCGCACGCGCACGCTCGACGCAGGCACTAACGCACATACAAATGCACCCTGCTACAAAATGATCAACCATTATCAAGGAAAGATTCATGTTTACCCAGTGATTAAAATAGAGGGGTGGAGGGGGGAGGGGGTATTCACTTCACTGGCATGCAAAAAAGTGCTTTTACCTCAACCATGGCAACACTTATGTGCTCGGTGTCTAAACATGGTTAGAGTGTAGTTGTGGATGCATGTTTATTTCACGTAAAAGACGTTCAAAGATGGGAATGTTCTGCGGCCTCAACCTGCTTAAGTTGATGAAGATTCTGTACGACTTACGCTAGATGTGAAGGCTGTCAGAAATATGTGGTTTAGGTAGTCTTTAGTCATTGTGTGTTCATTGTTAAGGACACTGGATTTACAAGGGCGAAACACTACAGAAGTGTGTGTGTGTGTATATGTGTGTGTGTGTGTGTGTGTGTGTGTGTGTGTGGTGTGTGTGTGTGTGTGTGAATGTGTGTGTGAATGTGTGTGTGTGTGTGTGTGTGTGTGTGTGTGTGTGTGTGTGTGTGTGTGTGTGTGAATGTGTGTGTGTGTGAATGTGCGTGTCTGTTTATTATTCTTTTGTATTGTATTCTTTTATATCGAGGATAATGAGATAAGCACTCATGTGCTTTTTTTTCATTTTCTCCCATGTGTATGCTGTTTTGTAAATATTGTCATCTGTTCCCACTGGCACACAATGGCCTACTCTTACAAAAAGTGGAACAGGATTTAACGTGTGGGCAAGATGCTCTGAGTGCGTTTGCACACGGGCCTTGGTTTACAGTCTCATTCAAAAGACTTTGGGGAGAGTGGTGTCATCACTGATGTTAACTCCAGGGGAAAAATCCCTTCGAACTGGAATCAAACTCGGGTCGTCAATATGCCAGTGCAGCGACCACAAGACTATCCCATCCCCATTAATGTGTATGTATGTGTGTATGTGCATGCGTGTGCGTGTATGTGTACGTGTGTTGTGTGTGCGTGTGTGCGTGCATGTGTGCGTGCGTGTGTGTATGTGTGTGTATGTGTGTTTAAACACGATCAGAATGTAGTTGTAAGTAAATGTTAATAATTATACACTGTGTATGTGTGTTTAAACATGATCAGAATATAGTTGTAAGTAAATGTTAATAATTATACACATGAAAAATCTTCCAAGAAACAAATTTTCTGCAGTCTTAAACAGCTTAAGTTGATGGAGATTTTGTACAACTTATGCTGTTTTTGAAAGCTATCAGAAACATGTGATTTAGTATTACTTTACTTAAAAGTCTCTTCACAATGCAATGTGTGTGCGTGTTTGTTTGTGTGTGTGTGCGCGCGCGTGGGTATGTGTGTGTGTGTATGCGCGCGCGCGCGCGTGTGTGTGTGTGTGTGTGTGTGTGTGTGTGTTTGTAACTGGTGATCCAACATCAGTGCGTGCCAGAAACAACATCACTGTTGGCACTTGGAACAAAAGACCCCAGGACAGCATCAGGAAAAGTGGAAGACCTTTCATATGAAAATCATGGAAAACTACAAATGGAACATCCTTGGACTCTGTGAGGTACATCGGTGAAATTTCGGAGAAACCTCCTCCCCTAAAGGTCGCAAACTCTACTTGGTGGCTTTGAAAACAAATATAAAGATAGAGTTGGATTCCTCATCCACAAAGACACTGTGAAGGCCATAAGGGGATATCGACCAGTCTCTAGCCGACTTACTATCTGTTTAAGGGCTGCATTTTTACCATCACCATCAAATAATGGTAAAGGTGTTCCATAACCTATGTGGTTGTAAGGGAGCGAGGCATCAGAGACCTCAGCTTCTCTAGGAGCCAGCATGTTGAGGGCAGCGCTCATCTCCTCTCCCTTGCTGCTTTACCTTCCCTGACCCTAAAGAGGGCAGCTACCCATTTACAGCTGGGTAAACTGGGGGGAACTGTACTGAAGCCAAAGCGGTCAAACAGTTACCCATCCAACTAGTAACCACGCTCGACGCTGCTTAACATTGGCTGGGGAAAGCGAGCGCACTGACCACTTAAGCTATCCCGTCCCCTAACCATCATATAGCTTGATCACCATCATATACGAGTATTTATTTATGTCATTTAATTATCTGATAACACTTTTTATCACAGCAGATTTCTCTGCTTGAAATTCGAGCTGCTCTCCCCGGGGAGAGAGCGTTGCCACAAGTGCAGCGCCACCCATTTTTTCCTGTCTGCAACTGTATTTGTTTCCCTATTAGACTGGCTCTTTTCTACCGAATTTTGCCATTGACAACTTGCCGTGGGTTCTTTACCGTGCGCTGAATAGTGCTATGATACACATGAGATCTCAGTTTTTTGTTCCATCTGAAAGGCCAGCACCCACACCACTCATGGTCTAATGGATGGAGGAAAAGTTTGGGCCCAAACGGGATTCGAAACACCGCACACTCCGACCAGAACTTTCGCTTGCTTGACAGTGCCTTACCTCTAGACCACCGACCCAGCAACAGACTATACTCCAACAACAGACTATGATGACAGGATCTTGAAGGCCCCTACAATCAACTGAAATAGTCACGGAACAAACGCTAAAAACAAACATCATTGTAGTTCTGGGTGACTGGAGTGCAAAATTAGGAGCAGAGGGAGGCAAGAATTGAAAGGAGGTATGTGGCAAATACTGCGACCCTAAGGCCAATGATAGAGTCTTGAGGCTCTTACATAATTTGTCCCACACAAACTATCTAGATGCTGGACATGGCACAGCCCAGGAGGAGATCACTACAATCAAATACGCTACATAATGGCCAAGCGCCACTTTCGATCAAGTGTCAATATCGTAAAGACCAGGAGCTTTTCAGGAGTAGAATTAGAAAGACCATGAGCTTGTGATGATGGCGTTTAAAGTCTACCTAGAGGGTTAAGAAGCAGAGCAGTTTAAGGATAAAGTTTAATGTTGAAAAATTAATGGACCTAATCATAGCGAAAACCTTTAAAGCAATGATTGGATTGAAAAAATATTGCCCCACTTCTCATACTCAACAACCAGGTCACCAAACTGGACAGCTTGATTAAGAGCTTCAATACTGTGGTGACTGAAATAACACCTGTCCAATTACTGTATCGGTGAAATCAATAATGATTAGAATTTAGGCTGAATTCAATGCCTGTGGCTTTACAATATTTTTTGAGGAACACAAACAAAGGATCAGATGTCTAAATATTTTGTGTGTGTGTGTGTGTGTGTGTGTGTGTGTGTGTGTGTGTGTGTGTGTGTGTGTGTGTGTGTGTGTGTGTGTGTGTGTGTGTGTTGTATTTGATTGTGTTTCACGTTTGTGTGGTCAAAGCAAAGCTGTGATAAAATACATTTTGCCATCACACAGCCTTGGACTTCCAAAAAAGCAAAACAAAGGCAAACAAAAATAAAACGATGATAAACAAACAAAAACACGACCAAACTGTGTTTTAAATAATGGCTCAATATGATATTTAATTCAGCAAGAGTATGTTCTCACTTGTTGCTGTACAGCCTTGATAAATACAAATAAACAGACACGCCCATACTATTTACAAAAAAATGACATAGTGGCAACATTAACCACAACAACCAAACTGATAAATATGACCATGATGATAAGTATCAAACTCAGGAATCACAACTGAAAAGACATTGAACAGAACAGTGCTAATATGATACAATAATAAGGATGGGTCCACGAATAAACAACGATAACGTCACATGAACAAAGGCAAAGAATGCGTAAAAATAGAAACATCCCTCCTGATTTAGACAACAACCAAACAAACAAAACAACCATTGTGACTTCCAATTAAGAGCTCAGGCAATCAATTTCAGAGTACAATCGCTCAACTCACAGCTACCAAGCACGATGCACACAACAGACGTTTGCTCATTCACACACACTTGCGCCTGTGTGCACAGAAAAACACATGTGGTCTTGGGCAATCACTAATAAGAACCAGATGCATAGACCCACATGCATACTTACAAGGGGGACAAGATAGCCTAGTGGTTAGAGTGATGCACATTGCACTTGTGATCAGCTGACCAGTTCGAATCTTGTTCAAAATTTCACTCCCCTTGAATGTCCTTCACATGAGACTATAAACCGAAGTCCCGTGTGTGAACGCATGCAGAACATCTTGGGCACATGTGAAAACATGTTTTTTTTTTCGAAAGAGGAGGCCATAATATGCCGGTGGCAATTTATGATAAAATATACAAAAGTGTATACACACGGGCACTGTATGTAAAAAGAGCACAAGTGCTTATTCCATTATACTCGAAATAAAAGAATAAATAGATAAATACACCCACATTCACACACCACATACACCATACCCACACCCACACACACACACACACACACCACATAGCACACACACACACACACACACACACACACACACACACACACACACACACACACACACAACACACACACACACACACACACACAGTAACACACACAAACAGAAAAACATACGCAGAAACATATACAGAAACACACACGGAAACACACATACACACACGCACACACACACGCGCGCACGCATGCGACAACACACACACAGAACACACACAACACACACACACACACACACACACACACACACACACACCACACATGCACAAATCCACAGACACACACTTAAACCATCGCATATAAACGTTTTCACGAACATACACACACTACACACACAAATACACACACACAACTAATATATATATATATATATATATATATATATATATATATATATATATATATATATATATATATATATATATATATATATATATTCTCGAACACTGATCCTCAACACACACACACAACACACACACACACACACACACACACACAAACACACACACACACACAAACATACACACAAATGCATAAGCACATGTACACACTTGCAAACACACACAAACACACGCACACGCGCAGTCGCAAGTACACACACACAAACACACTACACACACACACACACACACACCACACACACAACACAGATTTACACCTACATACACACACAGTCACACACACACACACCACATCACATACACATACACCACACCTCACTCACACACATACACACACACACGCGCGCACACCCACCACAGCACAGACACAGACACAGACACACACACACACACACACACACACACACACACACACACACACACACACACACACACACAAACACTAACACGCACAAACACAAACACACACTCAAACATACACACCCAAAGAGTATCTCTTTCTCTGCCTGGTCCTTTCTCATATTATCTATCTCACACACAAAACACACACACACACACACATACACGCGCGAGCGTCCTCATTCACTGTAGAGTTAATGAGCTAGACAGGGACCTGACTGAATCCAGCAAAAGTCTGGCAACCTGTGTGAACACCATTGCTCAAAATTTCCCATCCACAAAAATAATTGTCAGTAAAGTGACTCCAGTGAATGACCAGAAAATGGAAGTGCGCAGAAATTTATTTAATGCGTTACTTGCTGCAGAATTGGAGGATAACAAAAAAAGTCTCCTTTGTGTCTCACGAAAATTTGATCCCCAGGAAACCTTACCTCAGGGATGCAGCCCACCCTAGTCCACGCGGCGCCAGTGTCATCGCCGGCAACATTGGCAGACACCTCCGCGACCTGCTGTGGGAGAGGCCGAAGAGGACCGCAAGACCACGACCTGGATTCCAGCCTCCAACTCGTACCTTTATGTCATCTTTTCCAAATCATTCACGTTTGACAGAACTTCCAGGACTATGGTGGTTTCAGAACTTTTTATTAATGAGACGTTATTGTGTATGCCAATACCAAGAAACATTAAGGCCTTCATTCCTTTTTTTTTTTCCCTGTAAATTCTAACAACTCTTGCCTTCTGCTTTGAATTTTCTGTGACAAAATAACGTTTCTACTTGAAATCGTGTTTAATCAATTAGTCAATTAGTCTTTTTAGAATTCCACATTCACACACTTCTTTAGCACTTCTGCTAATTTATCTGTTTCTTCCTGCTTTCTTCCCATTTGACATTATTTTATTATATATATATATATTATATATATATATATATATATATATATATATATATATATATATATATATATAATATATATATATACATATATAATGTTCTCGTTTTTTTTTGTTTTGTTTTTTAAATTGTTTTCCCATTGGTTAAATCATTTAGTTACACATAGCTTTGAACAATATTCTGTATTTTCTTGATTGTGTTTTAAAAGGAATTTTTAACACCTACTGGGGAGTAATATTGACGTGAAAGAAAGTTAAGAAAATTATTAATGGTTAACAATAAGTCGAAAGACAGACGTTTTCGACTATTGCAGTGGAATTGTAGATCTATAGCCACTAACATTGACTACTTAGAACATTATCTGACGTCAAATGAGTGTGACGTTTTAATCCTCCAGTCTTTCAATATAAGTCCTGACGACTACCAAAACTAACAAATTTTTACTATCCACCTGTATATACATGTGATACAGCAAACCAGAAGGTCTATACTGCTGTATACCTGCTTAGACGGCTTGACTATCATCAGTTAACTCCACCTACTCTGAAAGACTTGCCAGATATTTATGTCAGTGGAGTTACTGTGAAATGTAACAAATCATTGATATTGAATATACTTTCAGTGTATTTACCAAAAGGTCCAAATGACAAAAATACGGAATGGTTACGCACAATCCAAGATAAAAATCATGGTAAATGGGTTGTTGCAGGAGACTTTAATGCCCATGCACCCTTCTGGGAAACAAATTGTCCATCTGTAACAAATAACCGTTTGGTAGAGAACATTGTTGACAGTTCTCTTTATCTCTTAAATGATGGAAGATCTACCCGAATTCCCGATATATCCAAACACAGGGCAACAGCAATTGATCTCTCCTTAATATCTCCAGAACTCGTACCTACTTGCTCGTGGGGAACGCATGATGATACGTTAGGGAGTGATCATTTGCCCATTAAAATAACTATCTGTGAAGAAACAGGTTACAATGAAAAATCCATACCTGACAAAATACATAAATATAATTATAGACGAGCAGATTGGAGAAAGTTTAAAAGAATCCTTAGTGGCTATAATTTTGAAAGCATCAAAAGTGTTAATGTAGATGTTTTATTCTCAAAATTTAAGGATGCAGTTCTATCAGCTGCTGACTTATCTATTCCCAGATTGAATGGTTTAAAATTTAGTAATCGCATTGGCAATGTATGGTGGTCAGACTTGTGTGAAAAAGCGGTGCAACATAAGAAAGAACGATTTAAACTATATGTTGCAGAGAAGTCATCTGAAAATCACAGAGAAATGAAAAAAGCAAACATACAATGCAACATAACTATAGAGGCTGCTAAGAAGTCCTACTGGACTTCTTTTGCATGAAAGAAGTTTTCCATTTCAAGGACTCACAAAAGGTTTGGTTAAAACTGAAACAGATGAAAAATGGGACAGCCCTTCCAACTTGCCCAATTACAATTGATAACAATGAATTTCCATCAGACATGGAAAAAGCAGAAACATTTTCTAACCTTTTTGCCAAAAATAGCAGGCTGGAAGGTCTGTCTTCGTTTTGCAAGTGTTACAGAGAACAAGACTCGAACAATCCCTTATATTCAGATCCTCCTCCACAAAACGACATGTGGTTTAATTCTTCCATTACTTTGGAAGAATTAAAATCTGCAATAGGTTCTCTCAGTAATAAAAAATGTTCTGTTGGCTCTGATGTAATTGCCAATGAAATGTTAAAAAATCTTTCTGACAATTGTGTGAACTTTTTGCACCGTATTTTTCACACTTGCTGGGAAACTGGAATTTTACCACAGTTGTGGAAAAATTCTATAGTTGTACCAATTCTAAAGACCGGAAAGTCAAAACTTAACAAAATGAATTATAGACCAATCGCATTAACATCTCACACTAGTAAACTGTTGGAGAAAATAGTACTGAATCGTTTAACTTATTATTGTGAAAAGAACAAAATAATACCTGTTAATCAAGCAGGATTTCAAAAAAAGGTAGATCAACAACTGAACATCTAGTTAAACTGTCCACACATATAAAGCGCCAATTCGCACGTAGAAAAAGTGTTTTAGCAACTTTTTTTTATGTAGAGAAGGCATATGATCAAGTCTGGCACAAGCGTCTATTATTTAAATTAAAATCAGTTGGTTTGTCTGGTAATATGTACAATTATGTAAAATCTTTTTTAGCAGATAGAACCATTCAAACGAGAATAGGTTCGAGTTATTCTTCTTCCCACAATACTGAAATGGGTATACCTCAGGGTTCAATTATAGCTCCAATATTATTCAATATACTTATACATGACCTTCCTAAAGCTCTGTCAAGTAATGTGGTTTTGGTTCAATATGCCGATGACATCTGCATGTGGTTAAACACCACATTGAAAAAATCCACTTCACAAAGAGCTCAAAACTATCTCAGAAAATTATACCAAACTGAGTTGGATAGACTTGGAAATTTCATGATGGAAAATGGACTGTCTCTTTCGACAGAAAAAAACAAAGATGATGCTATTTGATTCTGGAAGTGTTCCAAACAGTTTTCCAATATTTAAATTACAAGGAAAACTAATTGAGTATACACAAATGATAAAATTTTTAGGCCTTTATATTACACCAAAATTGACATGGAATAATCATATCGATCATATCCTTACCAAGGCCAAGTAGTGTTTAAATCTTTTAAAGGTCATAAGCAGACTACCATGGGGAATGGACTCTCAGAGCTTAATTCATCTTTCCATTGCCTTGTTAGGTCTAAACTATCTTATGCACAAGAGGTGTTCTTTAGCGCTCCAAAGTACCCGTTAAAAAGATTCAGAGCATAGACAGTAAAGCTATCAAACTTTCTCTTGGTGTGCCAGTTCATGCTTCTAGCCGAGAAACGTACAAAGAAGCCGGTGTCTTACCAATAAATGCTTTTAGAGAATTATCAGCTGCAAAATTTATCATCAGAAGTAGCTCAAGAGAAAATTTTGTACACAAAGAAA
>CM060326.1:48381958-48399458 GCA_030674155.1 Stramonita haemastoma | reverse complement strand
GTAGGGCCTGAGTATAGTAAACTGGATTTGAACAAGTCTATTCTTGGGATTGGGACACTTGGCTTTTCCATACTTCTGGAATGATTTATTGGGAATTTATCTTTTAAGGGTGTGGGGACATTTCCTGTCATTATCTTAAACATGATGCCTTTGTTATATTTTAGTCGTTGGTGTAGGGGAAGAATATTTAACTGAGTATAGTCCACTTCCAGCAAGGTTGTTCTCTTCAAAAGGACCAGTTTAAGACCACGTTTATACAGACTAAGTAAGAGTTTCATGATATTTGCACTGGCAGGATCCCACAGGGTTGCTGCATAGTCTATTGAGGATTGTATATAAGCTTGAAAGAACAGTTTCCTTGAATGGAAGTCAAGAAAGTGTTTGATTTTAGTCAACTGGTAGACTTTTGGGGACAAGTATTTGCACAGATGAGATATGTGGTAGAACCAGCTGAGATTTTCATCGATTGTCACTCCTAGAACTTTGTGGTGAGAGGTTTGTTCAATTGCTTCCTTTCTTATGTAAATTTTAAACAGTTTATGTGATAAATTTTGTCGCTTTTTTCTGATGGTGATAAGCGTGCATTTTGTTTTTTGGGGATGAATAGACATGTGGTTTTGTTCTGTCCATTTGACAAGTTCGTCAGCGCTTTTTTGTAATACGGTTGCAAGATAGTCAATGTTGCTATGGCTCGTATGTATGCTTGTGTCATCAGCAAATAGTTCACATTTGGAATCGATATGTAGAGGAAGGTCATTTATGTATAATGAGAAGAGAATTGGTCCCAATATGGATCCCTGTGGTATTCCATAATGAATGGTTTTTAGTTTGGATGTTGATGTAGTTATTGAGACACACTGTTGCCTGTTTGTAAGATAGGAATCTAGTAGTCCTAGGGTTTTTGTAGAAATGCTATACAGTTCTAGCTTTTTAAGGAGAGGTTTGTGGTCAATTGTATCAAATGCTTTTTTGAAATCAACAAATAATACTCCACAAAATTTATTGTCATTGATGTTTGATAGCCAGTTGTCAGCAAGACTGGTTAGTGCTGTATAGCACGAGTGCTTTTGTCTAAATCCAGACTGATTAGGATGGAGTAAGTTATTGGTTTCTATATGATGGACTAAGTCTTTATTCATATGTTTTTCCAGGGGTTTTGAAAGGATAGGTATAATAGAGATTGGTCTATAGTTTGAAGGATCTGAAGTATCACCAGACTTGTAGATGGGGATCACGTTAGCACTTGAGAGAGGAGGGAGAGAGAGAGAGAGAGAGAAGAGAGAGAGAGAGAGAGGAGAGAGAGAGAGAGAGAGGAGAGAGAGAGAGAGAGAGAGAGGAGAAGGAGAGAGGAGAGAGGGGAGGAGAGGAGAGAGAGAGAGAGAGAGGAGAGAGAGAGAGAGAGAGAGAGGAGAGAGAGAGAGAGAGAGAGGAGGAGAGAGAGAGAGAAGAGAGGAGAGAGAGAGAGAGAGGAGAGAGAGAGAGAGAAGGATGTACAGGTGAGTGGTGAGATTGCCGGTTGTGGTCTAAATCAAGTTGTGAATGGACATTAAACAAAAAAATCCACTAACCTCACCCAGTGCCCCCCCCCCCCCCCTCTCTCTCTGTTGAAAAAAAATCTAAAATGTATCTATTTTGACAGGGGGACGGATAGCTTAGTGGTCAGAACATTGCGCTGGCAATTTGACGACCCGGGTTCGAATCCGGTCGAGGAGATTTTTCTCCTGGAGTTAACATCAGTGCTGACTCCACTCTCCCCAAAAGTCCTTCGGATGAGACTTTAAACCGAGGCCCGTGTGCGAACGCACGCAGAACATCTTGCGCACACATGAAATCCTGTTCCGCTTTTCGTAAGAGTAGGCCATCATGTGCCGGTGGGAACAGATGACATTTACAAAACTGCATACACACGGGGAATGGATGTAAAAAAACACAGGAGTGCTTATTCCATTATCCTCGATATAAAAAAGTAAATCAAATCAAATCAAATCAAATCCCTCTATCTGACTTACAGTATTAATTGTGATTATTACGGTAGTCTGTACTCAGTGCAAGGGCGAGATAAAGCTAAAGTGTTATGCGATCTTGGAAATAAAGATTATCTAGTAACCAATTAAACAATAAATATTTCTGTATATTTTCCATTTTTCCTGTATTCACAGAGCATAATATATTAGAACAGGGTTTCTGGTATAATTTTGTCAAGTATGGACAACTTTTCAAGTGAGAGTAATGAACAAAGAGACAACATTACAGACAGGTCAAAGGGATGTGACGTCTGTGATACTTTGAATACCAAGTGGCTTTGATCATCTGGAAATCATGCCTTCCGTGTATTTTCTTTTGGGAAGCTTTGGAAACATCGCAACAATGTGCATCATGTGGCGGTTAAAGGACCACAACTCTTCTCAGCATGCTATTCTTATGTCCCTTGCTGTGTCTGATCTTACCTTGCAATGTGCAGCACTACCACGTCAATGGATTTGGTATGTTTTTGGGGTAGACATTGTCAATTTGCATGCCGCCATCTGTAAACTTCGCAACTTCCTGCTCTATTCCAGTAGTTTTATATCTGCCTGGCTGGTGACCTCTGTGACGGTACAGAGAAGCATGGCGGTCCTGTGGCCACACAGAATGCGAGTGATGTGCACTGTACGACGAAACGTGGATTGTCATAGCAACTGTTGTCCTTATAATGTTTGCTTTTACTTTCCATCTGCTAATTGGACTTGTGTCTCAGAGTATAAAGGATGCCATACCATAAAAGGCATATATGAGCAATTCTACTATGAGTATTTCACAATGATACATTTGTTTCTGGGTTCATTCATTCCTGGTGTCTGTATGATTGCTGCAATATTATTTTGTCTGTCAGTCTGTTCAAAGCAGTGCTTCTTCTTCTTCTTCCATAGTGGACACAATGAGTCAAAAACAGCACTGTGCATAGCACTGAGAGTCGGAGGAAAACCTCGTACAGGACAACCGTCATGATTTTGGCAATATCCTGTGCTTTTCTGGTTTTAACCCTGCCATATTACGGGAGATTAGTGTGGGTTGTTTATATTCATCGTGCGAAAAATGAAAATCCAGATGCAAAATCTTTGAGTACTTTGGTGCTGGCGATATTGTATCAAATGTGGTCTACCAACAGTGCCATCAATTTTGTTCTCTACTGCCTGACTGGAACCAAATTCAGAAGGGAGTTTCTCAACTGGATCCGCTGTGGTGCTCAGAGTCGCTCTATTCCATCTGTTCATGAGACAGGAATTAAAGGAAGGTAGACATCAACATCATGGAAACAGACCACTGTCCAGATGTGTCATCATCAGAACCCCCCCCCCCCCCCCCTCTCTCTCTCTCTCTCTCTCTCTCTCTCTCTCTCTCTCTCTCTCTCTCTCTCTCTCTCTCTCTCTCTCTCTCTCTCTCTCTCTCTCTCCTCTCCACACACACACAACATTCAACGTGTTTTTTTTTAACGTAAACCCAGCAAAAAATACTTTAAAAAAACATTGCAGGGTTAACGTGACTGTGCAGTACTGGAATTGAAACCAGGTGCTTTGCCGTGATAACAACCTTAACACTAACTTAATGTAAAATGTACGTTACAAATGTTTTTCCGTAGTCTAGTAGGTGTGTTTGGTTTGCTATGATTGTAAAGTGCTTTTCTGTATCTCAAATTCCTTTATTTGTATAAAAGCTTGGTGATTTGGTGCACAGCAAAATACAGGGAATAGCGTAAGTAGAATGTTAACAGTTTTGCATTGAAGGAAAAAAACAAATAATGACGAATAAAGACATAATTACTTGCAAATGTTTTGTAGTATTAAATCAGAAGGAAGAAAAAAGAAATGAAAGAAGAAAATATAGCAGGCAGTTCTGAGTGGCAGCGGGCAGTATGCAAAGGGTTTGTCTTTTCAGATCCAAGTAAGAGCTGAGGTGAGGAAAATGAATAGACGTAGCATCAATAACTTGAGCAGAGTAGTAATTTACCTTTGATAAATGAATTAAGGTTTTCACCTTGTTCTTTATTTTTTTTCAAGGAATCTTTTTGTTTATTTCAGTTTTTGTTTTTTTGACACTGCCTCTCTATTCGTCAGAGATGGAGTTTTAATGTTTTTCTTAATTTTTCTTGTGTCGTTTGTGTGCTTTAGCACGAAAGGCCTGTAAAATAAACACATTCCATTCTTTCATGTTCTCCTAGTCTTTGATTGCAGAAGTGTTTGTACTCAATGCGGCATTTCTAAATAGAGAGATCCAAGCAAATTGCGCAAGGCTATATTTCCTGGTGTGTTGGTTTGAATGTGACAGGCTAACATTTCACATAGATGGTAAAGTGAAGAATGTGTGCAGCCTTTAGTAAGAGGTCATGTCCCGTGTTCTAACCATGCTTAGTAGTTTGAAGGTTGTTGGAAAGATTGGAACTACTGCCTCCACTCGTTGCACATTTATAGGCAATCTAAAATAGTAGTAGTAGTAGTAGTAGTAGTAGTAGTAGTAGTAGTAGTAGTAGTAGTAGTAGTAGTAGTAGTAGTAGTAGTAGTATAGGACCCATCAGTCTCCGAAGACTATGAAGTTGCGCTTTAGTCTTTAGAGCGCAAAGCCTGGGTAGGTAGTATGGAGGGCAAGCTGTTACCCATGCAGCAGAACTCCCCATCTCCATGCCACTGGAATGATCCATTGGAAAGGTAATGACCGATACGAATGGTTCCAGTACCGTCGCAGGAGTCACCAGACGTTGCCATATAATCTAAAATACTTATGATGATATTAAGATACCACTGACCGGAGAATCCAGACCATGTAGAATGTAGCAGCAAAACTAGAATCAGGGCAGTTGCTGGTCTGTGGTTGTTAGAAGCATATGTAATATGGGTATCAAGATGCATGACATCACACTGAACACACAGTCTGAGTCAACTACACGAAATGGAACTGGTATTCATCCCCAGCTTTTGACTTGAAACGATGTTGAAAGAAGAGAATTAAACAAAGAATTCTTTGTTGAGGGAAATGTAAACTTATTGATCGGAAACGTCATATTCAGTAGGCCTACTCCAAAAAAGCTACACTTATATTACATAATAAGCCATTGTCCTGTCGAGGTCGATGTGCATGGGGTGATGAAAATAGAAGGCGGAGGGTATTCAGTTTGCTGAAAAGCAAAACGTGCTTTACCCTAAAACGTTTGTAAATTTATGTGCTGTGTGTGTGTGTGTGTGTGTGTGTGTGTGTGTGTGTGTGTGTGTGTGTGTGTGTGTGTGTGTGTGTGTGTGGTGTGTGTTGTGCGTGTGTGTGTGTGTGTGTGTGTGTGTGTGTGTGTGTGTGGTGCGTGCGTGCATGCGTGTTTGCATGCGTGCGTGTGTGTGTGTGCGTGCGTGCTGCGTGCTTGATGCGTGCGTGTGTGTGGTGCTGCATGTGTTGCATGCTGTGTGTGTGTGTGTGTGTGTGTGTGTGTGTAAAAACATGATTATAGTGCACTTATAGATGAATGTTTATTTCATGTAGAAGATCATCACGGAAGCAAATATGCTGCAGCCTCAAACAGCTTAAGTTGATGAAGATTCTGTACGACTTACGCTGGTTGTGAAGGCTGTTGGATGTAATTATGTCATTCAACCATTCTTTGGTGTCTTTTCGATTTTAGGGAAAATAGCTGGTATGCGAATAACACTGCATAAATGTGTGTGTGTGTGTGTGTGTGTGTGTGTGTGTGTGTGTGTGTGTGTGTGTGTGTGTGTGTGTGTGTGTGTGTGTGTGTGTGTGTGCGTGCGTGAGTGAGTGTGTGTGTGTGTGTGTGTGTGTGTGTGTGTGTGTGTGTGTGCGTGTGTGTACGTGTGTGAGTGCGTGTGTATGTATGTTTGTATGTGTCTGTGTGTGAGTGTATTTATGTGTGTGTATGTGTGTGTAAGTTTGTGTGTGTTTGTGTGTGAGTGTATTTATGTGTGTGTGTATGTGTGTGTGTGTTTGTAGGGGTGTTTGTGTTTATATGTGTGTGTGTATGGGGGTGGGGGTCAGGGTGTGCGTGTATATGTGTGTGTGTGTGAAGTCAAGTCAAATTTTTATTTCCAGATGACACTTTGAATAAGCATTGGTTTGCTTGTGTGTGTGCGTGCGTGCGTGTGTGTGTGTGAGTGTGGTATGTGTGTGTGTGTGTGTGTGTGTGTGTGTGTGTGTGGTGTGTGTTTTGTTATTGAATATATTTTAAACATATTTTATTCTTTTATAACGAGGACAATGGTTTAAGCACTCGTGTGCTTTTTTTTTACATCCAGTCCCCGTGTGTATGCAGTTTTGTAAATGTCATCTCTGTGTGTGCGTGTGTGTGTGCGTGCGTGCGTGCATACGTCTCTTCGTACGTGTGTGCGTGCGTGCGCACGTGCGCACGTGTATGTGTCCTTACACTTTTCTTTCTTTAATTTAATGTCTATTCATATTTAATACTTGTTGGCAGGCGAACGTCTTAACCATCCTGCCACCTTCCTTCCGTGAGTTTCTGGGCTCGTACCCAGCCTCGCCCTTTCTTCCCAGTTTGACGAAAAAATCGGACTGAATGTCAAAGTCATTCGGATGAGACTTGATCTATAAACCGAGGCCCCGTGTGCGAACGCACGCAGAACATCTTGCGCACACGTTAAAACCCCGTTCCGTCTTTCGGAAGAGCAAGCCATCGTGTGCCGGTAGGAGCGGATGACGATTATTTTTAAAACATCCAGTATGCACACAGGTGTCGTGTTTAGACGCCGGAGTTGGAGTCCAGGGCGGCTCCGGGCTGTCTATGGCAACGTTCTGGTGGCTCCTGCGACGGTACTGGAACCATTCGTATCGGTCATTGCCTTTCCAATGGATCATTCCAGTGGCGTGGAGAGGGGGGCGGGGGTGTCTGCTGCATGGGTAACAGTTTGCCCTCCGTACTTACTTACCCAGGCTTTGCACTCTAAAGACTAGAGCGCAACTCCATAGGCTATCAAAAACAAGAAAGTAAACAATAAAAAGTCATTTAAGTTACTATCGAACTAATGTAACCATATATGACTAAAGAACTGATATTGCATTGCACATAGGTGTATAGTTATATCAACTACAGCAAAATGAAAAAAAAATGAAATGAACACTGCAAATACAACAAACACCTCCCCCCTTTAAATATTTTAAGATGTATATCAGGATAGGCAGAATGTCTCACCAAAAAATAAAGGGCAGATAAATTTGTTCCATAGGAAAGTCCTACAAAGTTCTCCTTGAATGACAATAAAGTAATATCATAGAACAACATACAGTTATTGAAATGGAGAGTTATTAAAACATACAGCTATTTTATACACTTACCATGACATACAGTTATTTAAACATGCCTTTATTTAAACATGCATTTATTTTAGCATACAATTATTTAAACATACAGTTATCATAACATCCTTCACCTTTACCTGTCTCGTAGTCCTGTTGAATATGGGGGCACAACTGAAGATTTTGCAACCAGCTTCCTCCACTCCCCACCGTCCTCCGCCCTCCATAGTAGGTCGTTCTACCGAAGGCCCGTCCACTCTCTGATGTTGTCTTCCCATCGTTTCCTCTGTCTGGCTTTTCGTCTCCCTCCCCTTATTGTTCCCTGTAAGACGGTCTTGGCCAGTCCAGATGGTCATGTGACGTGCCCGTGCCACTTCAGCTTGCGTTTTTTTCCACTGAAGTCAAGAGCTCTTCGTATGGTCTGATAGCATTCTTTCTTCTAGCTGTCACTTCTTCATTAGTGATGTGATCTCTGTATGGAATGCCAAGGAGTTTCCGAAAGCATCTCATATCCATTGCCTGTATCCTTCTTTCAATGTCTGCTGTTATGGTCCATGTTTCACATGTGTACACAAATATGGATAGGATCATCAGTCTGATTTTGAAGCTGATGGCGATGTTCTTGTCATTCCAGAGGACTTTAAGTTTGGTCATTGCAGCTGTGGTCTGGGCTATCCTGGAGAGAATTTCAGGTTTTGATCCTTCAATTATGATACTATCGCTCCCCAGATATGTGAAGCTATGAACGTATCATAACATACGGTCTTTTAAACATACACTTATCATAATATGCATATATTTCAACATACAATTAACTAGCTCTCCTTGAATGACAGTAAAGCAAGAGCAACATAGGTTAGTTAAACATACAGTTATTCAGCTCTTATTGAATGACAATAAAACACTATCATAGAGCAACTTAAAGTGACTTACACATACAGTTAGTGAAAAATACAGCTATTTAAACATACAGTTGTTTAAACATACAATTATTTAAACAAACAGTTATTTAAGTATACATTTATTTAAACATATAATTATTTAAGCATACAGTTATTTAAACACACAGTTATTTAAACAAACAGTTATTTGAACAGTTATTTAAACAGACAGTTATTTAAACGTACAGTTATGTAAACATACAATTATTTAGACATACAGTTATTTTAACATACATTTATTTAAACAAACAGTTATTTAAACAGTTATTTAAACAAACAGTTATTATAATATACAATTATTTAGACATACAGTTAGTTAAGCGTACAGTAGGTTAAACATACAGTTTTTTTAAACACATCTAGTTAGTTAGACATACAATTATTTAAACATAGTTATTTTAACATACCTTTATTTAAACATACAGGTATTTACCCATAAAGTTATTTAAACATACAGTCAGGTAAACATACAATAAGTTAAACACACAATAGGTTAAACATATTTAGTTTGCTTTACTTGAATAATAATAAAACAATATCATAGAGCAGCATTCAGTTAGGTAAACATAGTTATTTAAACATACGATTATTTAAACATACACTCATTTAATTATGCAGTTATTTCAGCATACAGTTATTTCAACATACAGTTATTTAAACATTCGGTTATTTCAACATGCAGTTCATTTAACATACATTTAGTTTAACATACACTTATCATAATATAGAGTTATTTATACATATACAGTTATTTGTAAATACAATCATTTAAACATTCAGTTATTTCAAGATACACTTATTTCGACATGAATTTTTTTTTTTATAACATAGATATTTAAAGATATGTTTTTTTTAAGATACAGGTATTGAAACGTATATTTATCTCAACGTACAGTCATTATAACATACAGCTATTTAAACATACAGTTATTTATACAAAAAGTTATTTATACATACAGTTATTTACACATACAGTTATTTAGCTCTCCTTGAAAGTAAATACAGCAATATCACAGAGCAACGTACAGTTAGTTAAATG
Source organism: Stramonita haemastoma (assembly GCA_030674155.1). Classification (NCBI taxonomy): domain Eukaryota; kingdom Metazoa; phylum Mollusca; class Gastropoda; order Neogastropoda; family Muricidae; genus Stramonita; species Stramonita haemastoma. The sequence goes on along the minus strand of CM060326.1, from coordinate 48,390,194 downwards.
CTTAAACATATATCTCTCACGAATGGTAAAATGGTGCCTTTTTAAAAACTCAACATTCAAAAAGCAAATCCCTGTGTAAAACCACTTTCAGAACACACATTCCTAGAAAACGAGCCGGAGAAATACAGATACCCGCAGTGTTGGTCAGTTGATTTAACTCACTCGGGACGGCCAGTTCTCTCCCTTGCTTTTCCCCATGGACGGCCCATCAGTAATGGTTCGTACAAAAATCATAAAAAATAGAAACCACATAGAAAGAAAATGAATTTTCTCAACTTATGAATAATATGCTGGGCTAGTATATATCGAAAGATTAAGGCTCTCACTTTAATATCTAAGTTTTGACAAGCATGAAGAAAATACTCCGAATTTTGTACTCTGTGTCACTACTCTGTGTCCCTTACTCTCTGCAACTGCAAACAAAGAGTTTGGAACACACGGAATCACCAGACATCGCTCTGCATTTGACCTTGGATAGGCTTACAAAGCTATGTTAAGCTGCACTAGTCATAGTACCATGCGGATGCGACGTGAAAAATCAGCAAACAGAAAATCCGCTATAGCGGACAGCCGTCTAGAACCATTGCTTTACATTGATCCGCTATAGCGTACAGCGGTCCTCTGAGAGTCAAAATTTCATCAGGAAAGTAGATGGAGCTCCACTGCCTAGTCCCGGTCTTCCCAACGAGCCCAGAGCAAACTCACCCTGGGTAAGAGCCGGCTGGATTCAGAAAAAATCATTTTGACTCATGATTTGAATCCATGACTTTCAGTTGTTAACCCAAGACGTTAACTACTGCGCCATTGCGGCTGACCATCTTGGAAAAATGCATGTCATCATCTTGAAAAAATGCATTTAAGGGCTGTTATGTTGTGCTCAAAATAGAACAAAAATATTTTTTTGTACCAAGCTCCGCATCTATATTGGATATAACTTTTTTTCTGAAAATACTGAAACTGGTTTCCAATATTGTACGATGTACACAGTTTTACAAGAAGAAGAAGAAGAGGAGAAGAAGAAGAGAAGAAGAAGAAGAAGAAGAAGAAGAAGAATTGCGACGACGACGACGAAGAAGAAGAAAAAGAAGCAGAAGAAGAAGCAGAAGAAGAAGAAGAAGAAGAAGAAGAAGAAGAAGAGAAGAAGAAGAAGAAGAAGAAGAAGAAGAGGAGGAGGAGGAGGAGGAGGAAATGATAAGATAAAGACAAATCATGGAATGTCTTCACACACACTATTTTACATTTGGCATTTTTAATCATCCTGACTTGTTCAAATCGTTGTCTGTCTTTAACCAGTATGTGACATTTTTCACCCGCCAAAATCAAACTCTGGACAAACGGTATGGAAACATGTTACACGCTTACAAATCTGCTATCCTTCCACCCATTGGAAACTCTGATCACAACCCAGTCCATCTCATTCCTACATACAAACCTAGAATAAAGAATGAACCTGTGACGATACTGAAGAAATCAATTAATTTTACACTATATGTTTGACTGAAAAAAAAACAACACATGACAAAAATGTTCTTTCACTTGCTAGACATGTTGCTATACTGTGTATGCCATTTTCCATCCATATAATGTGTGCCCCAAGTTTGCCGCAAATTACAAGTCATGGGTTAAAATTGTATTGGCTCTGCCAAAAGTTCAATTGACGCTGTGGGTTCTATTTTTCATTAAAAAAAATCCAACGTGTGTATGCTCTCGAAGTCTGTAACGAGAAAAATGATTTGTAATTCGTTTATACTTGAACAGACTAGCAACATAGAGTTGCAAGTTTCAATACAATCAAACGCTTCCAGAGCAAATATGTTTCAATGATGCTCTGAATTTCTTAGTTTTTTTATCCACGTTATTTTTCGTGATCCAACACATTATATTTATTTTATTTTATTTTATTTATTCTTTTATACCGAGGATAATGGAATAAGCAGTCACATGCTTTTTTTTACATCCAATCCCCGTGTGTATGCAGTTTTGTAAATTTCATCTGTTCCCATCGGCACACGATTGCCTACTCTTACGAAAAGCGGAACAGGATTTAACGTGTGTGCAAGATGTTCTGCACGCGTTCGCACACGGGGCCTCGGTTTATAGTCTCATCGGAAAGACTTATATTTAGTATAATCATAGCATGCACTCTGGTTGTGATCATCTACCTGACTTAGCGTGCTAATTTGGAAATAGAGGGACCCGATAGCCTGGTGGTTAGAGCGTTAATACTTATGCTTACCATCTGAACGCCTGAGATCGATCCCCGGTTTGGTCTACTACCGAGACGTCCGTCCAAGGAGAATTTTTTCTCTGCGCTTGACATCAATGCAGACTGCACCCTCCATCCGACAGTTCTTCAGATGAGATAATAAAATGATTGCCCGTATGCGAACGCACGCAGAACATCTTGTGAACACGTTAAAACCCGTTCTGCCTTTGGGAATAGTATTTATTCATTTGTTTATTTTATACCACTTTATGCCACCGCAGATTTCTCTGCGTGAAATTCGGGATGCTCTCCCCGGGGAGAGCGCGTCGCCACAAGTGCAGCGCCTACCCATTATTTTATCTTTTTATATTGTATATTGCATATTATAATTATTGTAGGCCATTGTGTGCTCGTAGGAACTGATGACACATTTAAAAAAAATAAAAACTGCATGCACACTGGTGTCGTGGTTAGACATAATCAAATAAGTCGAAATGTAGCAGCCTTCATAATGGGTAATATTAGCATGATGTCATTTTTTTCACAGTATAAAGATGATAATAATTATATGTCTTGATTTTTCCAGAGTATAGAAATGCAAAATTGATTTCTTTTTTTTTTTCTTTTTACAGTCTGCGAATGTTAATAATATACAATCCGTTTGGGGTTCAAGGGGTCTGGGATGACCTGTTACACTGTGTGTGTTTAACTTCAGTGGAACAATAAAGGCAGTGTGTGTCTGCGTCTTCTTTTTGTTGCATGGACATCAGTTCGTGTGTGAGTGTGTGTGTGTGTGTGTATGTGTGTGTGTGTGTGCGAGCGTGTGTGAGTGTGTGTGTGAGACAGAGACAGAGACAGAGAGACAGAGAGACAGAGAGACAGACATACAGACACAGAGACAGACAGACAGACAGACAGACAGACAGACAGAGAGAGAGAGAGAGAGAGAGAGAGAGAGAGAGAGAGAGAGAGAGAGAGAGAGAGAGAGAGAGACAGACAAGAGAGAGAGACAGAGAGAGAGAGACAGAGAGACAGAGAGACAGAGAGAACAGACAGACAGACAGACAGACAGACAGACAAACAGACAGAGAGAGACACACACAGACAGACAGAGACACAGAGAGACACAGAGAGAGACACAGAGAAATGCCATCAGCCACAGATGGCCTACTCATTTTCTAAAGAAGATGGATCCACGGGTTTTGACGTGTACACAAGATGTCATGTGTAGTATGTACATGGGACCTGGATTTACAGCCTCATTCAGGGGACACAATGCAGACAACAGGACTCAGACCAATACCAATAACTCCAGGAGAAATGTTACGCCCCTCTAACGACTTCTTCTTTTGAATGATAATCTATATCCTCAGTCACTGTTAGTTGTTCTAGTGGAGATTGCATTATAGCCCCAGTGGAGGCAGGCAATCTAGTTTAGGGACTGTGGTATTCACAAAGCAACGAGTTCCCCCTCACTCACTCAGCCAGGGGGCAAAGGCAAGTGGCAAGTCTTCACATTATAAGCCATAATTATGGCAAGAATGAAGGGAATTAACCCTTCCTTTTAACAAAGACTTTTCTTAACCCTCTTATCTCCCTTCTTTTATTGCTTGTCTTCGTGTACACTATGTGTGGTAAGACAGTCAACTCTACGACAGACAGACAGAAGTCTTCACTGCTCTGGTTTGGTTCGGTTTTATCAGTCCCAGCAGAGGGAGGGAGCCATCAGAGTGTACAACCCACCCACCCACCATCTTGATATCACAGTCAGTTGTTGTTTTTGCCATTATGACATTAATTACTTCCAACCCAGCTGATATTTCCGTTTCAGGGATTGAAACAGCCCTCGATCACGTATCTTACTCTTGAAGCACTTTGCTATGGCCCCCTATCCCCTCACACTCCCCCTCCATCTTTCACTGCGTGAGGTGGGGGGGGGGGGGGGGGGTAGGCTATGGGGGGCGGATAGGCTAGTGGTCAGAACATTGCGCTCGCAATTTGAAGACCCGGGTTCGAGTCCGGTCGAGGAAATTTTCTTCCTGGAGTTAACATCAGTGCTGACTCCACTCTCCCCAAAAGTCCTTCGGATGAGACTTTAAACCGAGGCCCCGTGTGCGAACGCACGCAGAACATCTTGCCCACACGTTAAATCCTGTTCCGCTTTTCGTAAGAGTAGGCCATCGTGTGCCGGTGGGAGCAGATGACAATATTTACAAAACTGCATACACATGGGGACCGGATGAAAAAAAGCACATGATTGCTTATTCTGTTATCCTCGATATAAAAGAATAAATAAATAAAATAAATAAATATACTGTTACAGGGTAGCTAGTCTCTTGTTAGGGACAATAGATGGTTACACATTGATCAGACCTTCCCTTCATTTTATGCTGACCAGAGGCACAGAGGCAAAGGTTAGCCAGAGGTTTTTCGCTCCTGTATTCTCTTATAGCTGCTGCCCCTGCTCTCAACAGCCGAAATATCCACCACCACGCTGTCAAAGTGTATAACCTCTAGCTATGTGTGTGTGTGTGTGTGTGTGTGTGTGTGTGTGTGTGTGTGTGTGTGTGTGTGTGTGTGTGTGTGTGTGTGTGTGTTTAATTTGATTTAATTTAGTTTTAAAATTTATATATACCGAGGATAATGGAATAAGCACTCATGTGCTTTTTTTTTAGCCAGTCCCCGTGTGAATGCAGTTTTAAAAAAAAAATCTTGTCATCTGTTCCCACCAGCACACAATGACCTACTCTAAAGAAAAGCGGAATAGGATTTAACGTGTGCGCAAGTGTGTGTGTGTGTGTGTGTGTGTGTGTGTGTGTGTGTGTGTGTGTGTGTGTGTGTGTGTGTGTGTGTGTGTGTTGTGTGTGTGTGGTGTGTTGTGTGTTTTAAGGGATACATCTTCGAGTTTTGTGTTTGTGTTGTTGAAGGAGGTGAGAGCTCCAGTATAGTCTTTGTTGTATGTGAGACAATAGGATGCCACTGGCTGCCCTTTGCCTTGAGAAGGGTGTAGACTGCAAGTGCCTTTCTTTCTTCTTCTTCTTCAAACGCTCAGACAGCGACTATTGTCCTCTGTCATCTGAGCGAAAATGCCTTGCGCTGCTGTGTAATTAGGTGTGCGTTTCTTTGACAAGAGGGGTATCAGATGAGTCCAGCTAATGCTGCCTTAAGTTAGTCTCTCTGTAGGGTGGAACTAATCAATAATAATAATAATAATAATAATAATATAATAATAATAATAATAATAATAATAATATAATAATAATGGGAAGGATGGTGGCAGGATGGTTAAGACGTTCGCCTGCCAATATGTAAATCGTGAGTTCTGGTTCGTACCCAGCCTCGCCCTTACTTCCCAGTTTGACGACAAAATCGAACTGAATGTCAAAGTCATTCGGATGAGACTCGAAACCGAGGCCCCGTGTGCGAATGCACGCAGAACATCTTGCGCACACGTTAAAAACCCCGTTCCACCTTTCGGAAGAGTAGGCCATCGTGTGCCGGTAGGAGCGGATGACAAAATTATAACAAACCAGCATGCACACAGGTGTCGTGTTTAGACACCATCCCTGAGGAAAAATCGGGAGTTGGAGTCCCAGAGCGGCTCGGGGCTGTAGGTATATGGCAACGTTCTGGTGGCTCCTGCGACGGTACTGGAACCATTCGTATCGGTCAATGCCCTGCCAATGGATCATTCCAGTGCCGTGGAGAGGGGGGGTCTGCTGCATGGGTAACAGCTTGCCCTCCATACATACTTGCCCAGGCTTTGCGCTCTAAAGACTAGAGCGCAACTCCATAGTCTTCCGAGACTGATGAGTGCCTACTACTACTACTACTACTACTACTACTACTACTACTACTACTACTACTACTACTACTACTACTACTACTACTATTACTACTAATGATGATGATAAATGATCGTCATCATCATCATCATCATCATCATAAGTGGAATTTATATAGCGCTATATCTTGCAAAAAACAAACCAAAGGGCTTGCATTCAACCAATGTTTACACATGCAGCCAATAACAATTTAGATTTTTTAACAGCGTCAAATGTACACACACATATACACACACGGGGACTGGTGTAAAAAGTGCATTAGTGCTTGTTCCATTATCCTCGAAATAAAAGATAAATAAAAAGAAAACACACGCAGAGTGTCTTTTGTGTGCATTTTTTGTAGCATTTTTTTTTCTTTGTTTGCTTGTTTTGGATAAAAGGTATAATTATTTCATTTTAAAATTGCCGCAATTATGTTAGTTACATAATATTGATGAAATGTTTATTTCATAGATAGACGACTGGATGAAAAAAAGCAAACCAATGCTTATTCAAAGTACCATCTGTAAATTAAAAATAAAATGTCTATGACTATGACTTTTACTTTCACCACACACACACACACACACACACACACACACACACACACACACACACACACACACACACACACTCATTCTCTCTCTCTCCTCTCTCTCTCTCTCTCTCTCTTTCTCTCTCTCTCTTCTTCTCTCTCTCTCTCTCTCTCCTCTCTTTGTTTCTTCTCTCTCACAAACACAACACACAACAGACACACAGACACACACACACGCACACACACACACCACACACACACACACACACACACACACACACTCACACACACACACACACATGCGAGTCAAAGCAAGAGTGTATCTGGGGCACTTGAACTCTTTATTGTCCTTGATTTCGTCTTCACGACCTCTCCTAGTACTGTCATTTGTCGTCTTCCTGTGAAAAGTTCTCACCTGTCCAAGAACAATAACTACAGGGCTAAAAGGCACCCACCACTACCACCACCCCCAACACCTGAGGGGAAAGTCAAATCTTGATGCGCCCTTCCCCATTGTGACGTCACTAGGAAACTTCACACCCCAACCCTTCCCACCCCCTACTTAGCAGCTCCTGCGTGGTCCTACTGACCAGAGGACACTTAACTCACTGACGAAAACTGACTTGACTGTCTCTCGACAATACCACAAAGTCCTGAGGGGCCGTCTGATACTATGATGGCTGGTGGTCACTCACCCGTACGTAAGCCACCCTGAGAAGGACTGTATGAATGGCTTTCCCCCCACCCTCTCATCCCCCACCCTTTCTGCGAGTGAAGGGATGAAAGGTCTAGCTTATGGTTGGATAGGATCTGTCTGGGATGTCCAAGTAGTAGTGCGTTGTTTTGCTCCGTTGACTAGAATTTGGAAGAGCAGTATCAGTTACAGCTGACTAGATAGATCAGTGGACAGGCCTTAACTGTATTAATTTTGGTGGATTTAGGCAACGCCGACGATTTCAGGGTACGTAGATTGACTTACAAACTTGCTGCTAAAATCAGCTAGCTACTTAACTTGTAATTAACTGATGTTTACTTATTTATGTATTTATATTTTTGGTTTCACTTTATAATTTTGTGTACTTTTTCTTCATTCCTTGGCTAAAGCTCGGAGGTTCAGCTTTAGTAAGTTTTTGCTTATGCGACTGGTTTTTTTTCCCCAGCTTGAAGATAACCGGTTTTGTTTTGTTTGTACTGAAAATGCTATAGAAAGACACACTTTTTTTCCCCAAGAACTTGTAACTCTGGACAGTTAAAAACAAAGAAAAGAAAAAACAGCGTGCCCCATTTTTATATTTCATAGTTTATATACTGTAATTCAATAGAATCATAAAGAATAGTTTAAACGTGCATAGGAAACAAGCGTGAAGCATCAGTAGTTGAAAACGGCTACCCTATTTGACATGTTAAAAGTTAGACTTCGCGAATACTTAAGAGTCTGATCCCCACACTTTTTGACATTCCCCAACTGGAGGTCTGCATGTTTGGTGTATAATACCGTTTTTGCCCACCATTAAAGCACCCGCATCTTACTTAGGGATAATGTCTAAACTCGAAACTATTGTGTAAGCGTTTAATTTTTTTTCCTTTCTTTTTTTGTCACCCGTTTTTTATTGGCTGGCAAAGGCCTAATCTTTGGAGAAGCACAACCGGATTTAAAGAGTGCACAAGATG
>CM060326.1:48371958-48376958 GCA_030674155.1 Stramonita haemastoma | reverse complement strand
ACCGCTCTCTTCCAATGGGGTCTTGTTTCGTTCTGGGTCACCTGTTCCGCATTGGAAAACCAAAGCAAACCACCACCGCCACCACCAACACCACCAGTATATAGTGGTGGTGTTAGCGGTGGCCGTAGTGGTTTGCTTTCTATATAATATATATATATATATATATATATATATAATATATATATATATATATACATATATATATATGTGACGCCCACCACATAATAAGTCGGAGTGCACCAGCGGTCAGTTTTTAGTTAATGACATATTATCAATGTGCAATAAATTGGCTATCAAATACAAAAAAACAGATTGAAAATCGGACAAATCTGTGCAAAGTTATTACAAATTGAAATGATAGACTGCAGGATGTGACAAAATGAGAAACGGGCAAGTTTATTTTCGTAACAGTATGTTAGAATGAGGGCTTGGGTATTTTTAAAACACGTTTAAAAGCAAAAGGAATGAAAATTATGCCTTAGTATTTCATTACAAGGTAGAATAAACCGATATAGTTTAATAATCAATCAAAATCTCAAAATTGACAACTTGACACCCACCTGCCTTTAATGGCTCCTAGCGCAAAATTGGGTAATGTGCTAAGCGACTCATTTCGTGGTGGGGCGCCATATATATATATATATATATATATATATATATATATATATATATATATATATATAATATATATATATATATATTGCTTTTATTTATTTACGTTTTCTTACACTTGTTAAAGATATTGATTTAGCAAACAAATCTTCTTATCAAAACATTTTCCCTACATGTCCAGAAACTTATTGTATCTAATGTTTACACAATTAGTACTTTTATAGCTAGAAAACGCAACTCAACTTGTAAGTGCGTGCGTGTGTGCGTGCGTGCGCGCGCGCGCGTGTGTGTATGTGTGTGTGTGTAGCTTCTATCTAAGCTACAAGAAAGTGTGTTGAGATTTTTTTTATACGATCACAGTTTTTCTGAACAGAACTATCACAAAAGGGAAAAACACCAACACCGCGTATTTAGCACAAGCCCTGTAAGTATTGCATGACTTTTTAACAGTAATAACAAAAATGTCAGCAAGCCAACACATCTCTCTGCCCATAATTATACAGTGCTACTCAGGGGGCATAAACTGGGCCACATAGAGTGGAGCGGGGAGGTGGAGGTGTACTGGGAAGGAAGGTGGCGCAGGGTGTGTGGCGACAACTTCACGGAAACTGAGGCCACAGTGACTTGCTGGGATGCCGACCCCGAACTGCCGCATGCCACACTTCTGCAGGTAGGGTCATTTTTATAATTATGTATGATATTGTATCATTTTTTTTATTGTCTTGCATTATGTTGCACTGTTATTGCACCGTATTGTGTTGTATTTTGATTTTCCTACCTGGAAGTTAGGCTTATTTCTTTCAAGAAGGGAACAATACAGGCAAATGCAGCAGCAAATCTTTTCATTCAAGTTTTTTTTGTGTCTGGGTGTAAAATATATTCCTCTTTCTCAGTGGTTCATTTTCTCCACAGCATTTTCTCCATGGACAACTTACTTCCTTTCTTTACCTTGGGTTGTTTTACCTGCTGTTGGCCTGAACAGATAAATTTTATTTATTTTTCATCATCATCATCATGATTATTATTATTATTATTATTTTTATTATTATTATTATTATTATTATTATTATTATTATTATTATTATTATTATTATTATTATTATTATTATTATTATTATTATGGGGTGGTAATTAAATTACCTCCCATGCGATCAGAGCCCTGTCGCAAGGTTTGTGTTACTAAATCCGGACACAGCTGCGAATTGTGCGATGCTCTGTTTCCTTGGGTGGTGGTCGAAAGCCCTCCATTGCATACTCTTTGCCTTCATGGTGAACGGGAGCATTTATGCAACCTCGTTTCAGAGGTCTTATCCTAAGTGGGTAGCTGTACCCGCCCGAGAAGCTGTGCAGAGATGGGACATATGGGCCAATGTCCACTCTGATACGTTGATATTATTATTATTATTAGTAGTAGTAGTAGTAGTAGTAGTATAATTATCCTATTTGAAACCGCAAGCTCACATATTCCAGTCACTCAGCCTCAGTTTAAATTTAAAGATCACTATGGGTGGGAGCAAGCGTATGTACCTTGTGAATGGGATCAAGCCTCAGGTGACACCGCTATGTCTTTGTTTCTTTTTCTGTTTTTGTTGTTGTTGTTTTTTCCACTTTGTACACCTTTCAACTGTTTCATGCAGCAGTTTTTTTTGTTGTTTTTTTTTAAATCACATGCTGACCCAAAGCATGTTTTGAACAGTCGACATGGTTGAAAAGGATAGTTGGGTCACCTGCTTAATGAATGATTTATTCTTTTCCTTTATTCTTTTGTATCGAGGATAATGGGATAAGCACAATTGTGCTTTTTTTCATCCAGTCCCCGTGTGTATGCAGTATTGTAAATGTTATATATTCCCACCGGCACACGATGGCCTACTCTTACGAAAAGCGGAACATGATTTAACGTGTGCGCAAGATGTTCTGCGTGCGTTCGCACACGGGGCCTCGGTTTATAGTCTCATCCGAAGGACTGTTGGGGAGAGTGGTGTCAGCACTGATGTTAACTCCAGGAGAAAAATCTCCTCGACCGGACTCGAACCCGTGTCGTCAAATTGCCAACGCAATGTTCTGACCACTGAAGGGAATATTTTTAGCTCGGACTCTCAGCAGCCCTATGCCCCATTTCCACTAACAGGGTCAGTTTGCCAACTCTGGTGTTTCTATTTGTTTGTTTGTTTGTGTGTTTATGTGCTGCTGTTTTTTGTTGTTGGTTTTTGTGTGTGTAGATATAGCATTTATTGCTTGTTCGTGTTTGTTTTCTGCTTTGTTGTTTTGTTTCTAAATTTTCTGTCTCCCTCTACCTGCTTATCTGTCTGTCTGTCTTTCTGTCTCAAACACACACACACACACACACACATTTACACAAACACATTTACACACACACACAACACACACACTTACACACACACACACACACACACACACACACACACACACACACACACACACACACACACACACACACATTATCACTAACACTCATGCTGATCCGCAGCAAAGTTCCGCCTTTGAAGACTCCCACCCTCTCCCCACCACCACCATCACCACCACCACCACCACCACCACCGCCGTTGTGTCTGTGTCCTGCACGGGAAGTGAGGTCACCATCAACCACTGCGCCATCGTGAACGCCACCAGCTGTCCCAGCGGTCACTTCGCCTACGTTCTGTGCAGCAGCACCCCCCCTGTCCGCCCTCACACAGGTACAGAGGGCCCAGATTTCCCTGTGGGACATAATTATTAATAATTACAGAATTTGACTTGACACGTCCTGACCTAGCTTTATATGGCGTTAAACTATTTATTTATTTATTTATTCATTTATTTTATTTATTTATTTATTTATTTATTTATTTATTTATTCAATGACACGCCTAGAACTTAAACAGAACTTTGAAAAAAGCAGAACAGAGAGAGAGAGGAATGATGGAACTGTTGTAAGTCTTCAGGGTTCCAACAGTCCCAGACTAGGATAATAGTAGATAATAGAAGAGATGATGATAGGATAATAAGATAGATAGAGATAGATAGATAGATAGATAAAAGATAGATAGATAGAAGATAGATATAGATAGTAGATAGATAGATAGATAGAAGATAATAGAAGTAATGATAGAATAGATAGATAGATAGATAGATAATAGATAGATAGATAAAGATAGATAGAATAGATTATAGCAGACTCAACAAACGAAACAGACAGAGAGATGAAGGAATTAGTTATGAAGATAGAAGATAGATAGATAGATAGATAGATAGATAGATAGATAGATAGATAGATAGATAGATAGATAGATAGATAGATAATAGATAGATAGATATTGTTTATTTGTTTATTACAATTTGCACTAGCTTTTGTCACAGCAGATTTCTCTGTGTAAAATCGGGCTGCTCTCCCCGAGGGAGCGCGTCGCCATAAGTGCAGCGCCTACCCTTTTTTTTTTTCTTTTTGCTGTCTAGCAACTGTATTTGTTTCCCTATCGGAGTGGCTTTTTTCTACAGAATTTTGCCAAGGACAACCCTCTTGTTGCCGTGGGTTCTTTTAGGCGCACTAAACAATGATGTGTAACACACGGGACCTCGGTTTATCGTCCCATCCGAAAGACTAGCACTCAGACCACCACACATGGTCTAATGGATGGGGGTGAAACGTTTTGGGCCCCAAACGGGATTCAAACCACCGCACACTCCGACCCGGACTTTTCGCTTTCAAGACAGGCGCGTTAGTAACCTCTAGACTACCGATATTTTCTGACCTTTCGGGACCTGTTCAGATCTGGCTTGGCTTGACTTGATTAGACTCATTCCTTCTTCAACGGGCCCAACAGTGGGGCAGGCAGTCAGTGCAGTGCGCTACATCGCAATGTTCAGGCGGTGGGTTTCAGGCCATGTGACCCTTGCAGAGCCTTGTGTGCCTTCTACAGCCAGTCTTGATCCTTCTCTAAAGCTGCAAAAAACATGCTGGCTCTCTTTCTATATATTTGTTTAAAAATCTATTCTTTTATATCGAGGATAATGGGATAAGCAAATTGTCCTTTTTTTACGTCCAGTAGTCCCCGTGTGTATGCAGTTTTGTAAATGTCATCTGTTCCCACCGGCACACGATGGCCTACTCTTACGAAAAGCGGAACAGGATTTAACGTGTGCGCAAGATGTTCTGCGTGCGTTAACACACGGGACCTCGGTTTATAGTCTCACCCGAAGGACTTCGGCCTTTAGACTCTTAGGCCCACTGTCAGCCAAACTGCAGGCTCTATCTGGTCTAGTCTAGTCTTATGTTGTCAGACAGGAAATCATAACTTGTCCATTACAATATTATGTCGGCAGAGAGGGTATTACTATTCTAACTTGCCCATCCCAATATTGTTGGCAGGCAGGGAAATACGACTTGT
>CM060326.1:48364458-48366958 GCA_030674155.1 Stramonita haemastoma | reverse complement strand
AAAAACATGTTGAGTTTAGTTGTTGTGTGTGTGTGTTGTGTGTGTGTGTGTGGTTTTGTGTGTGTGTGTTGGTGTGTTTTGTGTGTGTGTGTGTGTGGTGTTGTTTGGTGTTGTTGTGTGTGTGTGTGTTGGTGTGTGTTTGTGTGTTTGTGTGTGTTGTTTGTGTGTGTGTGTTAGTGTGTGTATGTGTTTGTGTGTGTGTGTGTTTTGTGTGTTAGTTGTGTATGTGTGTTTGTGTATTGTGTGTGTGTTGTGTGTGTGTGTGTGTGTTGTGTGTGGTATGTGTGTTGTGTGTGTTTGTGTGTCTGTGTGTTTGTTGTGTGTTTGTGTGTGTGTGTGTGTGTGTGTGTGTGTGTGTTTAGTGTGTGTGTGTGTGTTTGTGTGTGTATGTGTTTGTGTTTGTGTGTGTGTTTGTGTTTGTGTGTGTGTGTTACTGTGTGTGTTTGTGTATGTTTGTGTTTGTGTGTGTGCTTGTGTGTATGTATGTGTGTGTGGGTTTGTATGTGTGTGGGTGCGTGTGGGTGATCGTGCGTGGGCGTGCGTACGTACCTGTGCGTGCGTGTGTTTTATGCATTTATTGATTGCTGATATTTCAAAGAAAAAAACCTAATGTTGATATTTAGAAAAACAAAACAAAACGTGACACTTTTTTTCCAGATTCTGTTTATTCTTGTAATATATATATATATATACTATACATACATACATACATACATATATATATATATATATATATATATATATATATATATATATATATATATATATATATATATATATATATATATATACGTCTACACGGTAGATCGGGGGTCTAGAATTAGCAGGCCTGCCTAGAATGCGAAAAGTCTGGGTTTCAAGTATGAGGTGGTCAAACCCCCATTTGTGCCTGAAACATTTCCACCATCCTCCAGATCATGACTTATGGTCTGGGTGCTAGTCTTTTGGGTGAGACAATAAATCAAGGTCCAGTGCCCAATACTCATTTAGTGCACGTGAAAGAACCCACGGCAACATGATAGTTGCTCTTGGCAAAATTCCGCAGAAAAAAAGCCACTCGGATAAGAAACCGGATACATTATACAGAAAGGAAAAGAAAAAAAAAAAGTAATGGGTGGTGCTGCTCTTGTGGCGACGCGCTCTCTCCCCAGAACTTCGCGCAGATAAATCTGCCCTGGCATTAAGTGGGATACAATACAATACTGCTGAACATAACCCCATGATCCCGCCTATACCCAAACACTCTTCTTCCCTAGCAATATTACTGAATGCAAAGTCACACACTCTATCACAGGTCAGAAATGGCTTTACACCTGTGTGTGGTGGTGTGTGTGTGTGTGTGTTGTGTGTGTGTGTGTGTGTGTGTGTGTGTGTGTGTGTGTGTGTGTGTTGTGTGTGTGTGTGTGTGTGTGTTGTGTGTGTGTTGTGTGTGTGTTTGTGTGTGTGTGTGGTGTGTGTCTCTGTGTGTGACGTGTGTATGTCTGTGTGTCTGTTTTTGTGTACATGTGTGCGTGCATTTGTGTGTGTGTGTGTGCGCGTGAGCGTGCCTACGTGCATGCCTTCGTGTGCGCGCGCACGTGTGTGTGTCGCGTGTGGGTGTGGGTGTGTGTGTGGTGCGCGCGCGTGCGCGTGAAGAGTTTTGGCCAGCTTTAGTTTAAGGCGAAAAACTGCCATTATGTGCAGCGTTTTTGTGCTGAACATCCTCTCTCTCCTCTCTCTCTCTTCTTCTCTTCTCTCTCGTCTCTCCTCTCCTCTCTCTCTCTCTCTCTCTCTCTCTCTTCTCTCGCTCTCTCCTCTCTCTCTCTCTCTCTCTCTCTCTCTCTCTCTCTCTCTCTCATCTGCTGCTCATCCTCTGAGCTGACACAGTGACCGCAGCACAGAGACACACTGAAAGAGATGACAGCTGTACAGGCCGCCACTGCTGGTAACCCGGGACGTAAGTGATGATGCACACGTTGGCCAAACCTATTGTGTTCCAAACAGGATAGATAAGATAGCCTGGTGGTTAAGAGTGATGCGCATTTTGCTCGTAATCTGATGACCCTGGTTCTAATGACCCTGGTTCTGATGACCCTGGTTCTAATGACCCTGGCTCTGATGACCCTGGTTCTGATGACCCTGGTTCTGATGACCCTGGTTCTAATGACCCTGGTTCTAATGACCCTGGTTCTGATGACCCTGGTTCTAATGACCCTGGTCTAATGGCCCTGGTCTATAACCCTGGTTCGTGATGACCCTGGTTCTATAGACCCTGGTTCTAATGACCCTGGTTCTGAATGACCCTGGTTCTGATGACCCTGGTTCTGCTGACCCAGGTTCTAATGGCCCTGGTTCTAATGGCCCTGGATCTAATGACCCTGGTTCTAATATCGTGTAAGAGGATTAATTTTCCTCTAAAGTTACCATCACTGCCGACTCCGCTCCCGCTAAAAGTTTTGGATGAGACTTTACAAAAAAGGTTACATATTGTGTGAACGCTCACAGAACATCTTGTGCACAC
>CM060326.1:48324458-48359458 GCA_030674155.1 Stramonita haemastoma | reverse complement strand
AGAACATTGTGCGTACATTTTAAAACCTGTTTGATAATGTAAAGACGGCGTTTTTTATTTGTTGTTACTATTTATCATACACACACACGCGCGCACGCACGCACACACACACACCTTTCACAGTAGATCTCTTTCTCTCTCAGTGCTGACTCCACTCTCCCCAAAAGTCCTTTGGATGAGACTTTAAACCGAGGCCCCGTGTGCGAACGCACGCAGACCATCTTGCCCACACGTTAATAATTATCGTCTTCAATTTTCAATCGAAATACTCTCTCTCTCTCTCTCTCTCTCTCTCTCTCTCTCTCTCTCTCTCTCTCTCTCTCTCTCTCTCTCTCTCTTCCTCTCCCTCTCCCTCCTTCCTCTCTCCTCTCTCTGTCACTGCTCTCTCTCTCTCTCTCTCTCTCTCTCTCTCTCTCTCTCTCTCTCTCTCTCTCTCTCTCTCTCTCTCTCTCTCTCTCTCTTCTCTCTCTCCTCTCTCACATACACAGATACACACACAACCACACACACGCATTCTCTCTCCCTCTCATACACACACAAACACACAATCACACACACACAAACACACAACACCCACACACAACACCCCCCCACCCCACCCACACACACACTACCCCCCCTCCCCACCACCCCACCCACACACATGCACTAAAACCAGCAATCGACACGAGTTCTAACTAGAAGGTAGCACCAGGGTGTGCTGAGGCCTCCACAGGCTTGACCCCATTGACGACCCCCTTGTCCACAGGGGCAGCAGGGGTCACGGTGGTCAGCTCAAACTCCAGACGGCCGACCGTGTCCCTAGCTCCTTCTTCTCTGGGCACACTGGGGCCCCCTCCTCCTCCTGTCCAAAGCGCTTGTGGCTGAACGTTTTCTGCCAGTCCCGGATGGAGTACAGGTTACATCTGCGGTACCCCAACACTGCCGTCCCCAGCAACAGCAACAGCACAGCCAAGGAACCCAGGATGAGGCCCAGTAGCGCTCCCAGGCCCAGACCTCCTTACCTAGTCACAGACAAAATCAAATCAAATCAAATCAGTCAGGTCAGGTCAGGTCAGGTCAGGTCAGGTAAGTCAGGTCAGGTCAAGTCAAGTCAAGTTCAAGTCAGTCAAGTCAAGTCAAGTCCAAGTCAAGTCGAATCGAATCGAATCAAATTAAATCACATCGAATCAAATTTTTATTTCGATGGTACATTGAAGATAAGCATTATTTGCTTTTTTTTTTTTTTTTAATCAAGTCATCTTATCTAAAAGAAGACAAGACGGTGCATGCATTGAAAGAAAAGCACCAGTCCAGTCCAGTCCAGTCTAATCCAATCTTCTTCCACTGAAATCTCAGACCTCCCTACCAACCTGTCACAGGGGTGCTGCTGCACTGAACGGAAACGTAGTGACCGCTTGGACAGCTCGTGGTGTTTGCGATGGCGCAGTTTGTTGATGGTGATCTCATTTCCGGTGCAGGACACAGACACAGAGGTGGATCGGAGGTAGAGGGTCTTCCAAGGTGGAGCTCTGTAGATCAGCATGGCCAAGAGTGTTAGGGATTGATTGATTAATTGATTGATTGATTGATTGATTGATTGAGAGAGAGAGAGAGACAGACAGACAGAAGAGACAGACATGCAGACAGGACAGAGACAGAGAGGCAGGAAGATATACAGGCAGACAAGGAGAAGAGAGTGGAAAACACAGACGAAACAAGTAGATAGACACAAAACAAAACTATGGTATAGTGTGAGTAAAAGTCCTAAAAGAGACAGTCGACAAAGTCACAACAATCAGGACAGGCAACCAAAACACAAACACTCCCTCCCCCTCCCCTCCCTTCCCACTTTTCCATGAATGAAACTAGTCTGCAATTGTTGCGGTGCGAAAATACTTTTAGCCTACTTCATGGTAGTTTATCTATCTATCATTCAGTCTGGCGACCCTGGGGCACCCTGAAGACTGGCAAAACTGTTCCTTCCATTCTTCTCTTTGTTCTCCCTTTCCAAAATTTTGACGAGTTCTAGGCTGTCCATCGCTGATGCTGTCTTCCCATCTCTTCCTTGATCATTGATGATAGTAGTGTTGAGGAAATGTCATGTCACTTACTACAATAAAAAAACTACGCTCACCAATCTTCCATAAATAGCACGATGTTATGACCTTGTACAGTGGTGGGGTAGCTCTTTAAAGTAGTGAAACAAATAATCTTCAGTGAAACCTTCACAATCCAAACCCAGATGGATAGGTGACGGTATACACAATCTCAAAGCTGGATAGCTCCGATGGGGCTTTATTATAACCACCCCAACCCAAGCTGACCGTAGTTCGTGGTTACCAATTGTACAACTAGGCGTCTTAGAATAAAAAAAATATGAGAAATAATACTCTCTCTCTCTCTCTCTCTCTCTCTCTCTCTCTCTCTCTCTCTCTCTCTCTCTCTCTCTCTCTGTCACCGCTCGCTCTCTCTCAAATACATACGCGCGCGCGCGCAGGTTCAAGGGGGTTTTCACTCAGGATTTAACATCACAGCTGACTCCACATTTGCAAAACTCTATACACAAGGAAACTGGATAATAGAACATACGAGAGTTTGTTCATTATTCTCGAATAAGACAACGAGAAACAAAAAAAAAAAAAACAAAGCTAGGCTACAGAATGACCCTACCTGCAGAAGTGAGGCGTAGGGTAGGTCAGGGTCCGCTTCCTTGCAAGCCAGTGCGGCTTCAGTCTGCGTGAAGTTGTCGCCACACACCCTGCTGTACTTTTCCTCATGGTATACCTGCACCTCCCCACTCCACTCCTCCTCCCCATGGCTTCCGCCCCTTAGCACCACTGCACATGCGCAAAGGTGGCGTGTTAGTTTGTCTACAAGTTGTTGTCCATGACGTCTTTAGCGTATTCTTCCATTGTATTTGTATTACAGTTACAGTATGATGACTATGCTCGTCTTTTCCCCTAAGCTTTTACCTTTAATGTGTACTGTGGATTAAAACATGCTGAAAACAGAAAATTTGAATGCACTTTTCGTAGTTCGCAGACACACACACACACACACACATACACACACACACACCACACACAACAACACACTAAAAAACTCTCGCGCGCGTGCACCCCCCCCCCCAATATATAAATTACCTCTTGATAATGTATATGTGGTATTTAAAAAACTGCAAATGTTAATTTCTAAAACTCACTTTTAGCTGGGTTTGAGTTTATCTATCAAGCGCTTTTTAGAGAAATGGCCAAAACAATTTAAAATCCACATACCTTACATGCTGGCAACATCAAATTTGCAACACAGCTAATTCTTGGTGTATAAAAAAGCTATGGAGGGAATGGGTTGAATGCTTTTCTGTGACATGCATTTATATGATATGCCAACATTCAATGCAAAACTGATATTCAGCGCCCAGGTGACATTAAGTGCCAATCTAACATTCAGTGCCAATCTAAAAAATCAAGCGCCAACTGACATTCAGCGCCAAACTGACATTGAATGCCACATTTACATTCAGTGCAAATCTAAAAAAAAAGTCAGTGCCAATCTAACATTCAGCGCCAATCTAAAAATCAGCGCCAAATCTAACTTCCAGTGCCAAACTTGCTTTCAGTCAATCTATAAAAAAAAAGTAAGTGCCAAACTTGAATTCAGTGCCAATCTAAAAACCAGTAACAAACTATCAGCCAGCAGCCACACTATCACAGCGCCACACTATCAGCCAGCAGCCACACTATCACAGCAGCCACACTATCAACCAGCAGCCACACTATCAGCCAAGCCACACTCACCAGCAGCACACTATCAGCCAGCAGCCACACTATCAACCAGCAGCCACACTATCAACCAGCAGCCACACTATCAACAGCAGCCACATATCAGCCAGCAGCCCACTATCAAGCAGCCAAACTGACATTCATTCAGCACCAACCAAACCCACCTCGTCTCTTGCAGAATACGGCAGCCTCCCCGCCACACGATGCCCCGCTTCCCCTGGATCCAGCCCAGGTGGGGACAGAGGTTGAGGTCGTCCTCGTCCCCCTCACAGCGGAACCGCGGGGCCCAGGCCGGCCCGGGAACAGGGGTCAGACCCTCAGGGACCTCCGCCACCTGCCCATCCACGAAGCCGTGAGCTCTGCACACCACTCTGCTGTCCAGGTCATCCCACTGCCGCCCACACACAGTGCCCCACTGTCCGTCCACCTCACCTCCACTCGTCCTGCTTGGCTGTGAGTTCCTTGCAGTCTGTAAACTAATTTCTGTGAAATGCCCATTGTCTGTGTTAGCGTCATCGTCGTCGTCTTTTTTTTCATCGATATCTTTTCGCACTTTATCACTGTTTACTTTCAGCGTCATTGCCCTCATTAATAATTTCAATCTTTTCTTCAACATTGCCACTGTCATTACATCATTAACATATTCACCATCATTTTCATCTTTGATATTGTGACTGTCATTACCGTCATTAATCAACATCGTCTTTACTTTGTCATAACTAATACCGATGATTGATTTACTATCATTATCGTCATCATCATCATCATTCGGATTGTCTATGTTTGTGGAATGTATTTTTTTTTAATCACGTGGATTGTAGAAACTTGTTCCTGCCAAAAATCGCGAGCAAAAACATTCTTTCTACATTTGAAAAATAGTATGATAATATTAATTATTATAATAATATTAATAATCATAATCATATTGTTGACGGGAGAGAGAGAGAGAGAGAGAGAGAGAGAGAGAGAGAGAGAGAGAGAGAGAGAGAGAGAGAGAGAGAGAGAGAGGAGAGAGAGAGAGAGAAAGGGGGGGGGGGGAGGGCAGAGTTGAATTGTTTGGGGATGTGACCCTTTCCTCCCAAACTTATCCACACAGATCTAAATAAACATTTTGCTGTAGAGATCAGCAAAATATAACACAATCTCTCTCTTCTCTCTCTCTCTCTCTCTCTCTCTCTCTCTCTCTCTCTCTCTCTCTCTCTCTTCTCTCTCTCTCTCCCTCCTCTCCTCTCTTCCATTCGGTAGGACAGATCCATCCTCATGACATCCCCCGTTAAGATATCGAAGAATCTCTCAAAGTTTCTCCGATCACTCTAACTTGGCCTTTACCCCTACCTTTCCACCTCTTTCTCTTGCTTATTACTATCTGCCTTACCCTTTCCATTCTCCTGCCTGTTTCAAACAAATCTGAATATGTTTCATTTAAACTTGTTAATTAAAGAGCTGCCTTGAAGTCGGGATATGGCGGCTGAAGCCAGCAGGGCAGGCCTCCTGCATAGTGTTAGCATAGGAGAAGATCAGGCCACTACATAGTCCAAACAGCCCACACCCCACCGCCCTCAAGACAAAAGCACCAACAGTAAAGAGTGGTGGACAGGCACTGACCAGTATCATTCACACACAGGATACCAGCGTGATGACCGCTCTTGCATTCCGTGTCCCTTTTCAAAACCTCATGGTCACACTCCCTCAGCCGGGCTCTTTTCCCCTGCACACACACACACACACACACACACACACACACACACACACACACACACACACAAGATTCAAGATTTAATTCCTTTTACCCCTTTGGGGCATGGAGGATAACAAACAAGTTCAACAGGAGAAAAGAAACCTTACAGCAATACATCCAAAAGTAACACACACACACACACACACACACACACACACACACACACACACACACACACACACATCAACACACACACACACACATACACACCCACGCGAATCAAAATTTAATTTGCCTTCAACCCACTTGCGGTATGGGGGGATTTCAGTACACAAAACCCGCCGTAAAGTATATAAAATTCGCATTAGCAAAAAATTATATGTACAGCACTGCAGAGTGACAGAGATAGGAATACAATCAAACTCTCCATTAATGCCATGAAACATTAAGTCTCGATAATTAATATAAACTCAGTCGTTAATTTCATTATTATTTTTATTTTATTTTATACCACTTTATGTCACAGCAGATTTCTCTGTATGAAATTCGGGCTGCTCTTCCCGGGGAGAGCGCGTCACCACAAGTGCAGCGCCTACCCATTATTTTTTTCCTGTCCGCAACTGTATTTGTTTCCTTATCAACAAATACATGATAGCCACATGGCCACTTGGTAAACATTTCATTGAAAAAAAGACAGGAGGAGAAAGAACCAAGTATGTTGCAGGGACCTGGCCTCCTTGCTGTTCAAACAATTGTGCTTTTTTTTCTTTTTTTTTTTTTTTTTTTTTTGTTTGGGGGGGGGGGGGGGGCTGGCCCAAGCCACTGAAGTAGGATGACCAACAGCCACAGTCCCTAAATCGGAGTACTTCTGCTGGGACTACAACACAATTTCAAGCAACAACAACAACAACGCCTTTTGGAAGAGAAAGGCCATTGTGTGCCTGTGGGAACAGAAACATTTACAAAACTGCATACCCACGGGGACTGGATGTAAAAAAACCCACACGAGTGCTTATTCCATTATCCTCAATATAAAAGAAATCTTGTGAAAGAAATGTTTATGATAATGAAGAAGAAGAAGAAGAAGAAGAAGAAGAAGAAAAATAATAAATATAGTTACAGAGGGATAAACTCACCTGCACTGGTACTGAGAGGTGTAATAGTGAATGCCCATGGTGTCCCCAGTGGGGAAGTGGCTGTAGGCCAGACCGTCAGTCCAGTTACCCAGCTGCCGGCAGGCCACTCTGGCGTCGGCGTCGTCCCAGCCATCGGCACACAGCAGACCCTTGCTCATCCCTCAGCATCCATCAGCCACAGGGGCCCGCTGTGAGCAGACCCCGCCCAGTGGATCTCTAGACTTAGTCTGCCGGCAGAGAGAGAGAGAGAGAGAGAGAGAGAGAGAGAGAGAGAGAGAGAGAGAGAGAGAGAGAGAGGAGAGAGAGAGAGAGAGAGAGAGAGAGAGAGAGAGAGGACAGACAGACAGACAGACAGACAGACAGACAGGACAGACAGACAGACAGACAGACAGACAGAGACACACACACACACACACAGTTAGGTGCTTTGTTGATGTCAAAGTCGGAAATGTTTGAATAAATAATTATTATAATTCTGTAGGTGCACTGTCAGACATGTGAGTGTAAGCACAGATCCATGTTTACGATAGGACAAACATGCTTAAGGGCAAGTGCGCGCGTGCATGCGAGTGCGTACACACACACGCAGGCGCGCGCACATACACACACATTATATGTGTATTGGTTACAGCCAAACACGTTTGATCAATCCAACAAAACCAGTATTCTTTTGGTGTATACCTTTATGTTTAAAATGCATGTTTCGTTAATGTTGTCACTGCTGTTGTTGTTCAGGTTTATGTTTGTAATGTTTTTACATTTTTGTGTTCCAATTATCTTTTTTTTACCGTTTCTGTTTGCCATTTCTTTCTTTGTGTATTTTAGATTTTTTTTATAAACCTTTATCATTTGCAGAGGTCATTGTTTGTGTATGTTAGGCTTCTTTCTAAAGTCTAAACAAACCGTACATACCATCTGCAGAGGCAGTCTGCACTGAAGCCAGACAAAAGGTCAGAAGGATGGTGAGAAAATTCGTCTTTGTTTCCATCTGCACAAGACATAGAAATATAATCATTGTAAAGTGTTCAATGAGAGCATAGCTATCTCCAATTTGTTACCTCAATATCTTAAGGACAAACCTCTCTCTCTCTCTCACTCTCACTCTCTCTCTCTCTCTCTCTCTCTCTCTCTCTCTCTCTCTCTCTCTTTGTGGGGACGGATAGCCTATTGGTCAGAACATTGCGCTGGCAATTTGACGACCTGGGTTTGAATCCGGTCGAGGAGATTTTTCTCCAGGAGTTAACATCAGTGCTGACTCCACTCTCCCCAAAAGTCCTTCGGATGAGACTTTAAACCGAGGCCCCGTGTGCGAACGCACGCAGAACATCTTGCGCACACGTTAAATCCTGTTCCGCTATTCGTAAGAGTAGGCCATCGTGTGCCGGTGGGAACAGATGACATTTACAAAACTGCATACACACGGGGACTGGATGTAAAAAAAAGCACAAGAGTGCTTATTCCATTATTCTCGATATAAAAGAATAAATCAAATCAATTTCTCTCTCTCTCTCTCTCTCTCTCCTCTCCTCTCTCTCTCTCTCTCTCTCTCTCTCTCTCTCTCTCTCTTCTCTCGTTAAAAAAAAATCGGCATATCTTCTCTCCCTTCAAACTGTACTTGTGACAACCACCCCTAACGTCATCTTCCAGCATGAGGTTAACAGAAAAATGCTTTGTGCCCATCAGCTATAAACCTACACACTACTAGTACTAATCCAATACGCGGATAGCCCTTTGGATGAGTGGGGAGTGGAGGAAGCTGGTTTCAAAATCTTCAGTTGTGCCCCCACGGTCCACGGGAATACGGGACGGGAATACGGGACAGGTGAAGGCGAAGGAGGATAAAGCAATATCCCGTGTGAGAACACACGCTGAACACTGGTAAAAATCTGTTCTGCTTTTCGGAAGAGTGGGTCATTGTATACCAGTGGGAACAGGATAATAACATACACAAAACCACTCACACTCGGGGACTGGAGGCAAAAATGTACACCAGCATTTTTTCCATTGTTCTCAAAATAAAAAAAAATCAATAAATAGATAAATTTATGAAGAAAATAATATATGTACAACTTAACATTGCCAGTCACAAAATCAAAATAGTCACACAGAGCATTAGCTGAATAGGTGTGTGTGTGTGTGTGTGGGGGGGGGGGGGAAGTAGAGAAGAGCTCTTTTTCAAAATTTTGACTTAGGCCTAGACTTATTTCACCATTTCGAGTGTGTTTTTTTAATGAACCATTTGGTGGGCCATCACCTTCACCACCCACCTTTTAGTTGTGTGGTTTTGGGGTATTTTTTATATATTATATTTTTTTTTAATTGGTGGGCACTCTATCAATGACAGGTGAGGAAATACAAATCACTCTAGGCCTTTACTTGGTGGACAACCAATCCATAATTTATGTGCAGGTCTCTAAAACTATTGGTTACGGGTGAATGAGCACACTAAGGGTCAGTGACCCCTAGGGCTGGTTGTGAGTGCCTATGGTCAATTATCTTGGCCACGCCCCCTTTTGACCTCACACAGGGCTTGTTAAGTCAATAGAGAGAAAGTTGTTAGACCTACAGGCCCACTGGCTTTAGATTGAAGTTCACACCTCCACCCCCTACTTCTTGGTTTGGTCTTTACCTTAGGCAGCAAAGTGAAAAGAGAGTAGGGAGGCCTTTGTGTGCCTATTTGTGTTAATGTGTCTTTGCACATGAAAACATGGTGTGTGTGTGTGTGTGTGTGTGTGTGTGTGTGTGTGTGTGTATGTGTGTGTGTGTGTGTGTGTGTGTGTGTGTTTTGATTGTGTGTGTGTGTGTGTGTGTGTGTGTGTGTGTGTGTGTGTGTGTTGATTGTGTGTCTTCCTTTTAATGTCTAAATCCACAAAAAAGGTATTTAAGACAGACTGTGTTGATGTTTTGTGTTTGTGTGTGTGTGTGTGTGTGTGTGTGTGTGTGTGTGTGTGTGTGTGTGTGTGTGTGTTCTTGAGGAGAGTGGTGTACATTTGACCTTAGTTTAGCTTTCAAACAGAGTAGGGGTGTAACATGTGGTAAGTGGAAGATGACTGTAGCTACAGAAATAATTTCAGCTGTATTACTATAAATACACAAAGATCAAAACATTGAAAAAAATACCAAAGCATTACCTGAATTTTCAATGTCACACACAGTCTAAATAAAACTACACAACTATTGATAGTTGTAGAAATACAAGCTTAAAATAAAGAGCTTTATTTAACTGGTACAAATTAATCTTTGAAAACTGCGAACTATCTTGAACTGTTAAAAAATCCTATTAGCAGCTCCAGAGTGCAATGGCATTTCTTTTTTTTTTTTACCTAACAAGCTCTAAACCAGCTTGAATTCCAATAATTCTCATTACTATCTAAAACATTTATACCCTCACCTCCTTCGAATTAATGCAGATTCCATTGATGCACCAAAGCTTTGATAATTTAATAGTGATTGCTTCCTGCCCTGCCTCAGATTACTAAATAGTTCCGATATTGTAATCTATCCCCGTGGAATACCTTCCTAAAATAATAGTAGCCTTTTCCTCTGACAGTTCTTAAAAACATCTTTAAAAAATAATCTTGATGTATGCAGTCTTTGCATTTGCAAACCCTTTTGCTTAGTTTGTTCATCAAAAAATATATTTTTTGTTCCTTGTCTAGATGGTGAGGTTCACCAATGGTGTGATTGTTTTAATATCCTATTGTTTTTGCTTGCAATTAAGGTAGCCACATTCCAATTTCGGGCAGCTGATTTTATTCAATTTGGATTACAGACTGACTGACAAAATAAGACATACTACTACTACTACTACTACTACTACTACTACTACTACTACTACTACTACTACTACTACCACCACCACCAACCCTGTTCCTTTTAAAAAATCATGAAAAAAGGAGAAACAGCCTAATCACAGAAAGGAATACAAAAGTAAGCCAAAAATACAGACTTATCAATGGCTCTGGGGGTTCTTATCCACAACTAGACATATCCGTGAGTGGACTTTAAAAAATGTAAGCCATAATTATGGCAAGAATAAAGGGAATTAACCCTTCCATTTAACACACACTTTTCTTAACCCTCTTATCTCCCTTCTTTTATTGCTTGTCTTCATGTACACTATGTGTGGTAAGACAGTAAACTCTATGACAGACAGACAGATTTACCAAACAAAAACTACAGAAAAAAATCCCAA
Source organism: Stramonita haemastoma (assembly GCA_030674155.1). NCBI lineage: Eukaryota > Metazoa > Mollusca > Gastropoda > Neogastropoda > Muricidae > Stramonita > Stramonita haemastoma. Next base: position 48,348,685 of record CM060326.1, on the reverse strand, counting down.
ATAGACTCTCTGCACACCCCTCCCCCCAACCAAAAAAAAAATCAAGCACACACACACACACACACACACACACACACACACACACACACACACACAAACTACAGAAAAAAATCCAAAACTGACTCTCCCCACACACACACACCCAAAAAAATCAAGCACAGGTGCACACACACACACACACACACACACACACACACACACACACACACACACACATATGCTTATGTGAAAGACTTCTAGGCTGTTCAAGCTATACTTGTTCCATTATCTTTGATACAAAAGAATAAATAAATAATATCATTGCTGAAACATATACTAAAAAAACAAAAAAGCAAATAATTTTTTCTGACAAAATCTCAAATTAGATCTAGTATTTGCCTGAGAGCTCAACAATTTCAAAACATTTTTTTAAATGCCTATTAAAGAGTATCAATCAAAATTGGCTATTTAAATCACCAAGAATCAAAAAACAGTTTTAAAAAAACTGGAAAAAAAGGAAAACCAACCAAAATCAAAGTATAGAAAATCACTGGGCCGGAAAACATACTGTTGTACATACCTTCAAGTTTGGAAGAAAAAAACACACCAATACTGTGGAAGCGAAGTCTATCAGTCACACAGAATAAGTCAAGTGAAGTAAGTTAAAAATTCAGCTGTAAACCACTGTTTATATAGGCTACCACATCAATGACAGATGACTACCAACAAAGCTATACCTTCCCTAGATGATAGCCAATCAAACGACACATCCTCTGGTGCTTAACCAATTAAAATGCACATCGGCTGGGTCCCTAACCAATCAAGTTGTGCCTCAGGTGGGCGGTGATGCAGCCCATGAAAGTGTTTGTATACAAGGTGGTTACCGGTGAGTGACTAGCTAAATAGTGCCCTCAGGTGGATCTTCATAAACTAATTCACACATTTTTTACCACTGGTCATCCCCACTACCTGTCCTTTTGTTGGCTACTACTAGAATCACCACAGACAATGTCAAGTGGGCGTGGTGGCAACCCCCTGAGGTCCCAGGGGCTACTCTGACCAATTTGTGAAGTAGCTGAGGCATAGGTTCAACTTCCTGAATAGGTAGTAGATCTAATAAGTAATTGCTTTTCCCCCCTAGAGGTAATGTTAGAAGGTGGGTGAGTATGTACAGGCCAAGAAACTTCGAGGAGCAGAACAAAGGGCAAGCAGGGAAACTATAAGGTTTATGAGGTTAGACTATAAATATTGACTGTGTGTGTTTGCCTTAAACAGTGACTGGAGAACAATTAGTCAGAACTCTGTCTCTGTCTATGTCTCTGTCTCTCTCTGTGCCTCTGTCTCTCTGTCTCTCTCTCTGTGGTAAGAGAGCTCAGGAGCGCCATGTGTATTATTTATTTTGTTTGTGTGTGGTGTGTGGGGGTAGGGGTGGGGGGTGGGGGGTGGGAGGGGTGTGGATGTGTGTGTGTGTGTGTGTGTGTGTGAGGTGTGTGTGTATGTGTAGGTTGTGTGTGTGTGTGTGTGTGTGTGTGTGTGTGTGTGTGTGTGTGTGAGAAAGAGAGAGATGGAGGTAGAAATAGTGTGTGTGTATGTGTATGTGTTTCTGCGCCAGTGCCTGGGAGCATGCATGCTTGTTAGTGTCAAAATCTTTTTTATTATCTCGAGAGGGAATATAGAATACGGATTTTAAAAAAAATCTGTCTATAAACCTAAACAATTCTCTTAATCATAATTATCTAACTGCAATATCATAACAACAAGCATTAAAAAAAATGTTAATAAAAATCAAGCGTGTGTACTCGCGCTTGGGCGTGTATGTGTGTTGTGTGTGTGTGTGTGTGTGTGTGTGTGTGTGTGTGTGTGTGTGTATGGATGCGCATATATGTGTCTCTGAGAGAGAGAGAGAGAGAGAAGAGAGTAGGAGAGAGAGAGAGAGAGAGAGAGAGAGAGAGAGAGAGAGAGGGAGAGGGGGGAGAGAGAGAGGTGGAGAGAGAGAGAGAGAGAGAGAGAAGAGAAGAGAGAGAGAGAGAGAGAGAGAGAGGAGAGAGAGAGAGAGGAGAGAGAGAGAGAGAGAGAGAGAGAGAGAGAGAGAGAGAGAGGAGAGAGATGTTGCCTAATTGCATAAAAGTGAGGGATAGTCCCACGGGTAAAATAGGCCTTGACGAGAGTGTCCGCCCACCATATAGCAGTTTCCCGTGGGGATTTTCACAACGGAGTCCAAAGAGTGGTTTGCATTGTCATTCAAAATTACCGTGGAAGCTCCCAGTATAAATGTTATTTTAGTCTGACCAACATGATAGGCAGGAAACAATTATATTCCAAGAAAGTTGTGGTACACACACATACACACATACGCACATGAGCGCTTGCACACACGCGCGCACGCGCGCGCGCACGCACGCACACACACAGACAAATCCACGATTATCAATACTTTGTCGTCTCAAGCACCAAAAAATTAATGTAGGTTTAGAGCAAGTATTGAGAAACACATACGCACACACACACACACACACATCACACACACAGAGACTCTCTCTCTCTCTGTATATATATATATATAATATATATATATATATATATATATATATATATATATATATATATATATATATATATATATATATATTCTTGAACACGATTTGAAAATGTTATACTTGGGTACATTATGGAGTGTTCCATCTTAATGTCGATTTTTTTTTTCAAAACTTATGCGCAATGTTGTTGATTTTTTAGACAATGCTTTAAAGAAAGATTTTTTGTAAAAAGGATCTGATATATATAGGCCTATCAATTTTTTTTTTTTTTTTTTGGGGGGGGGGGGCCTGCTCTCTTTCTGCAATCTCCTCGCTAAGTAAAATTTATGTTGTTGTTGTTTTTGCTTTCTTTATTCTGTTTTTGTTAGGTTTGTTTTTTCTTCTTTTTTTTTTTCCTCCTCTCGATTTTAATCTACTTGATTTATGTAGTTATATTTAGTGCATCTGTCTTGATATTAATGTCTGGGTCAGCTGTGAACTATATAGTTTTGAACACATATCTTTCTTTTGTTTAAATAATTATCAATGTATCCAGTTGGAGACTATGCGTAATGTTGGATGTATCCAATATCCTTTTTCAAAATGTAGGTTGACATTTCGTTGCCGGTGATGCTTGTTTGTTGGGGTAGGGGGTTGCAATTACCTTTTTTTCAAAACTTTTTTTTTTCTTAGTTATATTGCCTGATCAGGGCAAGGGCCGGATGAAAACAAGTATGTAATAACTATCTACTCTGAAACCCTTGAAAAATAAAGATGCTTGATTCATTCATTCATTCATTCATTCATTCATTCATTCATTCATTCATTCATTCATGCTCTCTCTCTCTCTCTCTCTCTCTCTCTCTCTCTCTCTCTCTCTCTCTCTCTCTCTCTCTCTCTCTCTCTCTCTCTCTCTCTCTCTGAGAGACAGAGAGAGAGAGAGAAGGGGGGGGGGGGATTGAAATTGAAAACAAAGTTTATTCGGTAAAAGCCATGGCCCCTTCTGAATGGGAGAACACATAAACATCACAAAGTAACACGAAAGTGCAATCGCCACAAAATGTGAAATAAAACAGATTTGATAAGAATCACTTCACATTCGACTCTTCAGACACTATAAATGTTACAAATACTTAAGCATGCAATAAGACAGGTGTTCATGCAATGGCTAGTTTTTAAACCCTGCATGGGGAGTGTGATTGGTCGATTTATTAATTGAGTGATTAAGTGATTGGCTGATCGATTGTTTATTTATTTATTTTTTTAGTGAAGAAGAAGAAGAAGAAGAAGAAGAAGAAGAAGAGAAGAAGAAGAAGAAGAAGAAGAGAAAGAAAGAAAGAAAGAAAAAGGTAAGAAAAACACGAAAAACGAGAGTAAGAAAGACAGATGAAAGGAAAATAATTGTGCGTTTGAACTGATTTGACCAGACCGATACAGAATCTGTTTGAGAGCTTAAATAGAAATTTGAACTCTGCCCCCTCGGTAACAATCAGCTTACAAGTCTGACGCTTTAACCACGGGACCACTTATCCCTCTGAATCTTACACAACACCACGACACTCAGCAAAAGTGTGCAAGGCAAAAAAAAAGTTGTTCAGATTTGTGAGTTGATTTCACCTGTAGATTTTACGCTGAAAAGAGCAGTTGAAAATTCTGTCAGAACTCTGGCGAGTCTTTCCTTGTCAACAGTCAAAGAATGTCAGCAAAATCGACTTCCAAGAAAATGGCTAAAGGTAGGTTATCTTATTTTCAAGATTGCAGTTTTAACATATTTTTGTTTTAAAAACTTCTTTTTTTCTTTCTTTCTTTCTTTCTTTCTTTCTTTCTTTCTTTCTTTCTTTCTTTCTTTTCTTTCTTTCTTCTTTCTTTTCTTTCCTTTCTTTCTTTCTTTCTTCTTTCTTTCTTTCTTTCTTTCTTTCTTCCTTCCTTCCTTCCTTCCTTCCTTCCTTCCTTCCTTCCTTCCTTCCTTTTCTTTCTTTTCTTTTCTTTTCTTTTCTTTTCTTTTCTTTCTTTCTTTCTTTCTTTCTTCTTTTATGTCGAGGATAACGGAATAAGCATTCATGTGCTTTTTTTTTTTTACATCCAGTGTGTAGGTGTATGCAGTTTTGTAATTTGTCATCTGTTCCCACCGGCACACAATGGCCTACTCTTACGAAAAGCGGAAACTGATTGAACGTGTGCGCAAGATGTTCTGCGTGCGTTTGCACACGGGGCCTCGGTTTATAGTCTCATCTATGACTTTTGGGGAGAGTGGAGACACCACTGATGTTAACTCCAGGAGAAAATATCCCCTCGAGCGGGAATCGAACCCAGGTCGTCAAATTGCGAGCGCAATGTTCTGATTACCAGGCTATCCCGTGTCCCGTAGCCTATGTGGTCGTAGGGGAGCGAGGCATCAGAGACCTCACTTCTCTGAAGGCCCGCATATTGAAGGCGGCGCCCATGAATTTTCCTTATACCTCGCTGCTTTACTTTCCCTGACCCTAAAAAGGGCAGGTACCCATTTACAGCTGGGTGAACTAGGGAACTGTGCTGAAGCCACGGCGCACAAAATTAATGGTCACCAATCCACTTAGCAATCGCGCTCAATGTTGCTTAACCTTAGCTTGGGGAAAGCGAGTGCTCCGACCACTGAGCTATCCCATCCCTATTTTAATTTAGAAGAGGGCTTATTTATTTATTTATTTATTTATTTATTTATTTATTTATTTATTTATTCATTCACTCTTTTATTCTTTTATATCAGGGATAACGGAATACACATGCATGTGCTTTTTTACATCCAGTCCTTGTGTGTATGCTTTTTATGAATCTTGTCATCTGTTCCCACCGGCACACATTGGCCTACTCTAACGAAAAGCGGAACAGGATTTATGTGCGCAAGATGTTCTGTGTGCATTCGCACTCGGGGCCTCGGTTTATAGTCTCATCGGAAGGACTTTTGGGAGAGTGGAGTCAGCACTGATGTTAACTCCAGGGGACAAAATCCCCTCGAACGGGAATCGAACCCGCTTAGTTGGGACAGTAGGTTCTAGGATCCGTTTGTCAGAGAGGCAGAGACCTCTCACTCACACACAGGACCAATGCTGGCTGCTGACAGTCGGCCTACTTCAACAGGCTGTCAGAGACTTAACCATTCGAACCCGTGTGCTTAACGGACTTGTGCATGCCAAAAGAATCCATAGATTACTAGACTACAAACTAATGTCCCGTAAACGCACGCAGAACATCTTGAATTGTTATAACCTGTTCTACTTTTTGGAAAATTAGGCCATAAGAGGATCGGTAAGAACGGATTTTTAGAATGCATGCATACCGTGTTAAGACATCACCCCCCGATGTCGGAATGCAGCTACCTAAATGGTGGGCAAAAATGTTTGTATGCACAAATTTATGATTGGTAAATTTTGTGGTTGAGTCGGGGAACGAAGCAGTCTCACCTGGCAGCGTCTTGGTTTGTGAAGAGCAAGTCATACTCTAGCCAGCGAAAGATGCACAGCGTGTGTGTGATGCTGCTTTCTGCCGGGACGCGTTGCGTCTCAATCGTTGCATTCTGTATGAAAAGGATACCCATTAAATCTTGAAAATACAAAACAGTTTGACTGAACCTTTTATATTTGATACCTTAAAAGTATTCTACCGCCAGTGAAAGTTGTTCGGATGAGGCTATAAGCCGACGCCGCGTGTGCGAATGCATGCAGATCTTGCACACACACGTTGAAAACCCGGTCCGCCTTTTGGAAGATCAGGCCATTGTGTGCCAGAAGGAGAGGATGACAAGAAAATTAGAAAAAAAACATACACACAGGTGTTGTATTTAGATACCATATCTGAGGTCACATCGGGAAGTTGGGTCCCCAGGGCGGTTGGGGGCTGTAGGCACATAATGTATGGGTTCGTTCTGACGGCTCCTGTGATTGCACTGGAACCATCACTCACTCACTCACTCAGTCCCATGTCCCAAAGGACGTAGGGGGGACATGAGAGAAGACGCAACAGCGATCTTTTTCCATGCTTCACGATCCTGTGTGGCCAGTAGGAGATGTTGCAGGGGTCGGGCGGTCCAGTCTTTGACGCCGTCAACCCACGATTTCCCTTGGCGGCCTCTTCCTCTCTTGCCCTCGACCGCTCCCCGCAGGATGGTCCCCGCCAGGGCGCCGTGTCTTGCGGTGCGACCAAACCACATCAGCCCTCTCCTCCCTATGGTGGAGAGCAAAGGCCCCCGGGGGCCCACACGCTTTTTGATTTCTTCTTTCACATAGTTATTGGTCTTGTGTTCTTTGTATGATATTTTGAGGAGTCTTCTGTGGCACTTGTTCTCGAATGCTTGGATTCTCCTCTCTAACTCTGCTGTCAGAGTCCATGATTCACAGCCATATAGGAGGATAGATATCACGAGGGATTTGTAAAGGTGGTATTTGGTGCAGAAGCTGATGTTGTTGCTTCTGATAATCCTCTGGAGTCTGACTAGAGCAGATGTTGCTGTTGCAATGCGAGCTTTCACTTCATTGTTTGATGTGCCATCTTTTGTTAGGATGGAGCCTAAGTATTTGAATTGGCTCACCTCTTCTAGTATTTCTCCATTCATCTTTATTTCCGTGATGTCATTACTCGCGCTGTTGACCATGATCTTTGATTTCTCTGTACTGACCTCCATGCCGTATGCGCTCGCTCGATCTGTTAAATTGTCTGTGAGGATTTGCAGTTCTTGTTTGCTGCTGCCCATGAGGTCAATGTCATCTGCAAATCTGAGGTTGCAAAGGGGTCTTCCACCAATGGAGATGGAAGTGTGGTGGTTTTGCAGTGTCTCTGTCATGATGTTTTCGAGGAAGAGGTTGAAAAGTACAGGTGAGAGAAGGCAGCCCTGGCGAACCCCAACCGTGGTCTTGAAGAACTCGCCCACGTGATTGTTTATGAAGACTGCACTTCTTGCGTTCTCGTACAGAGCCTTGATGACTTCAATTAGGCAGCTGTCAATGTTGAAGTGCCTGAGTACTTGCCAGAGGCCGTCATGCCATACCCTGTCAAAGGCCTTTTTGAAATCTATGAAGTTATGGTACAAGTCTTTTTGGTGTTGGAGATGCTTCTCTATCAGAATTCTCAGATTGAAAATTTGTTCCATTGTGCTGCGTTTTGGTCTAAAGCCCGCTTGTTCTTCTGCCAGGAGTTTTTCCGCTTGGTTTTTCAGTCTGTTGAGGACTACCTGCAGCATGATCTTGCTAGGATGACTTATGAGACTGATGGTTCTGTAGTTCTGGCATTGCTTAAGGTTTCCTTTCTTTGGCAGGGGTATTACAAGAGACTGTGTCCATTCTTTTGGCCATTCTTTGGTGTCGTGGATCTTCTGACAAAGTTCTGTGAATCGCCTTGCTGTTTCATTCCCTCCATTTTTTATGAGTTCAGCTGGGATGTTATCGATTCCAGGGGACTTCCCCTTCTTCAATTGTTTAATAGCTGCATCTACTTCACACCTTAGTATTGGTGGGTCTTTATCTTGGTGTTCAGGGGGTTTGTCAGAAACTATGTTGGTATCTGGGCGTAGTGGGTAGTTATACAATCCCTCACAGTATTCTGTCCAGCGTTGGAGGATGGCATTGCTTTCCGTTAAAAGATTTCCTTCTTTGTCTTCTATAACAGAGGCTTTAGGCTGTGTGGTTTTCGTTAGTGCTTTCAAAGTGTCGTAAGCTGTTTTGCTGTTTCCCTTGGCCATTCCAGCTTCAATGTTGTTGCATTGTTCTTCTATCCACGCTTCTTTGGCTTCTCTCATCTTTTTCCTCACTTCTCTGTGGCTATCCATGTATTTCTTGTAAGCTTCTTGACTTGTGAACTTTTGTTTCTTAAGTTCTCTTCTTTTGTCGCAGAGATCAAGAACCTCATTTGTCACCCAGGGTTGTTTCTTTGTTCTGCTTCTTCCTAATGTTTCTTCTGCTGCTGTCGTTAGCACTTCTTTGATGTTGTTGGCCAGTGTGTCCACATCATTGTCGATGGCTGTGAGTGCCGCGAACTTTCCTCCAATGTTGGCTTGGAAGATCTCAACCACTGTTGGGTCTTTGAGTTTTTCCAGGTCGAATCTTATGCGTGGGCTTTTTGGCTGGTGTTTTGCTTTCAGTTTCAGCCTGATGGTGGTAAGTACAAGGTCGTGGTCACTGCCAATGTCAGCTCCTGGGAATGTTCTTGTGTTTGCCTTGTTTATGCTGGATTTGAATCTTTGGGGTGACAGAATGTAATCAATTTGATTATGAATCAGACCATTTGGTGAGTGCCAGGTTGATGTTCTGGATGGCTTGTGAGGGTGGAGTGTGTTAGCCAAAGTCAGTTTGTGCTTCTTTGCGAATTCCAGCAGCCGCTGTCCTCTGTCATTTGTTTCTCCCAGTCCAAATCGTCCTGTGGTTCCTGCCCAGGTGTCATAGGCATCAGGTCCCACCTTAGCATTCCAGTCGCCTTCCACAATAAGGATGTCTTTTTTGGGCGTTTTGGAGATGACGTTTTCAAGTTCTTCATAGAATTCTTCTATCTGGTCATCATCGTAGTCAGATGTTGGAGCATACACTTGGATGATGGTGAGATTCTGGGGTTTTGCAGAAACTCTGATTGAGATGAGTCTGCTGGATACTGGTGTGCAGCTGATGATGCTTGACACAATCTCTTTCCTGACAATAAAGCCTACTCCATGTTGATGTAGTTTCTCTTCTCCGCTGTACCATATTTTGTGGCCGTCTTGCGTGGTTGTTTCTCCGAAGCCAATCCATCTGACTTCCGCAAGCCCTATGATGTCCCATTTATACCTCTGTAATTCATGTGTAAGTTCCTGTACTCTTCCTGCTTGGTACAGAGTCCTCACATTCCATGTACCAATGGTTGCCCCTTTAGCTGGAAGCTTTAGTGTTTGTTCTGCCCCAGTAGCACACTTGTCACTCCCACCCTGGAGGCTTGCAGTGGGTAGCGCGGTCGTTGTTGATCCGGGCCTCGACCGATCCGGCATGTCTTTCTGTTTTGTTGTTCTCATCATGTCCTTTCAGTGGGCTTGAGGAAGCTTGGTGGCGCCCATCTCCTCTCCAAGACTCCTACTGGTGGTTAAGAATGCACCAGCCCCTCACAACGTTTCGCCCGCCAGTAGAAGCGGTTACCGGGGTGTGGGTGGGTTAAGGACCCGGACCCAGAAGTGAGAGTTGAGTGCCAAGTGAGGACCAGTGCTCCCGTCCATCCCGAGGGATGCTACTGCCAGGTTTACAAAGGTACCACCTCTCCTTAAGCACCCCATACACCCCACTGGAACCATGTGTATCGTCAATTGCCTTTCCAGTGGATCATTCCAGGGACGCGGAGAGGGGCGTTCAGCTGCATGATTAAGTTTTCCCTCCATACTTATCCAGGCTTTGCACTCTAGAGCCTAGAGCGCAACTCTAGTCTTCCTAGACTGACGGATTCCTACCTACTGCCAGTGAAAGGCTACCGCAGATATTTGAAGATTTATTAGTGCGATCTTACATTTCATGCTAACCTACCTTCTGTTATTGGTAGCCCTTATTTTTTTGATGTGAATGGTGTCAGTCGATTCTTATACCAAATGTCCATGGTTTTAAAACATTGCATTTATTGGTGTGTGTGTGTGTGTGTGTGTGTGTGTGTGTGTGTGTGTGTGTGTGTGTGTGTGTGTGTGTGTGTGTGTGTGTGTGTGTGCGGGCGCTTGTGTGTGTGTGTGTATGTATGTGTGTGTGTGTGTGTGTGTGTGTGTGTGTGTGTGTGTATGTGTGTGTGTTTGTTTGTAATATTATTTGAAGCGTATAATATTTGAACAAATATGAAATGTAACTCTGAGTCTTTTGATTATGATTCGTATCAACATACCTGTCAAGTATTGTAATTCCCCTCCAAGAGATGATAATTAAAATGTTTTTAACTTGACTCGACTTCACACTCATTCTCTCTTTTCTTCTTCAAACAGCACCCTCCAAAGCAGACATGATGAGGGCTCTGTTCAAAGCTTGCCGGCACGGGGACGTGGACACCATCAGGAGCCTGATCCCGGAGAAGCTGCCCGTCAACATGCGATGCCCCGCCCTCACGGACTCCCCTCTGCACGTGGCCTGCGCTCACGGGCATCAGCAAGCCGCTGAGGCGCTGCTGGAGCTGAAAGCGGACATCAACGAGCAGAACGGCTACGGCCGGACTCCCTTGTTCCTGGCTTGTAACGGACATCAGGAGGAGATGGTTCGGTTTCTGATGGCGCGAGGCGCCAACCCCAATTTGTTCAGCGCTCACGGCAGGACGCTGCTGGGGTGGGCCTGTGGTGAGGGAAACTACCGCATGGCCGAGGCGCTGCTGGTGGCTAACCCCACGAACCCAAAGCTCCTAGATCCCATCTTCGCCGTTCCGGACTCTGTGGTGCCAGACTGCCCAGGTCCAGAAACATCCTCACCTGCAGACAGCACTGACACAGACTCCCCAAATACAGAATCCACAACTGCAGACTCCCCAGGTACAGAGTCTGCAGGTGCAGACTCCGCAGGTGCAGACTCCGCAGGTACAGACTCCACAGGTGCAGACTCCACAGGTGCAGACTCCGCAGGTGCAGACTCCGCAGGTGCAGACTCCGCAGGTGCAGACTCCGCAGGTGCAGACACTACAGGTGCAGACACTACAGATGTAGACACCACTAATCCAGACACCGCAGGTGCAGACACCGCAGGTGCAGACACCGCAGGTACAGACACTACAGGTGCAGACACCACTAATCCAGACACCGCAGGTGCAGACACTACAGGTACAGACACCACTAATCCAGACACCGCAGGTGCATACACTACAGGTGCAGACACCACTAATCCAGACACCGCAGGTGCAGACACCGCAGGTGCAGACTCCACAGGTGCAGACAGCGACAGCAGCACCCGCCTCATACCAGTGGATATCGACGCCAAAGACAGGGAGGGCATGACTGCCCTTCACCATGCCTGCACCAATGGCTGCCCCGAGGTCGTCCATCTGCTGATCAGCAAGAACGCCGATGTTCGCGTGAGAGACCCGGACGAGGTAACGCCTCTGATGAAAGCCTGCCTCAACAAGAACTATGCTGCCGTTGGAAGCTTGCTGAAGCATCATTCAAAGCTGGCTAAGGACGACCCTTCCAACCCTCTGCACCTTGCAGCCAGCACCAATAACACAAAACTGATCCGAAAACTCCAGTTTCATGTGGACATGAACGCTGTGGATGAGTTAGGTGTCACAGCTTTGCAATTGGCCTGCGAGGCGGGTCATTACGAAGCGGCTGATCTGCTCCTGAGGAACTGGGCTGATACCAACCTCAGAGACAAAGAAGGGAAAACCGCTTTTCATTACGCTGCCTCCAGGCCCGGGAACCTGAAAATGTTTCATCTCCTCTCGAATTTTGGCTTGAACTACAATGCCATGACTAACAAAGGCTACACGGCACGGGACAGCAAGATCTTCAAGGGGGATGCAGAGATGAAAGATTTTCTGGAAAAAAAAGTAGACTTCTATGACAAAGGAGAAGGAAAAGAAGAGGAAGAAGGAGAAGGAGAAGAAGGAGGAGAAGGAGGAGCTTCCTCTTCAAAAACAACCGAAGAACAGCCCTCGGTTTCACACAGCAAACAGGGCCAGTCACCGTCTTCAGAGTGCAGCTAGGAATATAGCTGATCTTGAGACTGTAAGGGAAGGAGTGAAATCTAAATGTTCAAAAGCATAGAATCGTACTCGTGCTGTTGACATTTTAAAACGTGCAGTTTTTTTTCTTCTCTAAAATCTGCTTTTAAGGACTTAAGTAGTCAACCTTTGCTGGGCACATGGGCCACTAATAGCCCCCGTAAGGAAGTGGAGGCACTAGTGTGCGCACTGCCATAGAAAGCATATATTATATACACTGGTGACAGGAAAATATCTGCCAATTGAAGCCCTGAATAGGTCTCCCAAAATTTTATGTCCTGATTGTTTAAAAGTTGTCTTGAAGATATCCACATAAACACTTGAATACGGCGCAATGATTTCTTTTAAATATGTCCCAAACTGATGTGTTGAAAATATCCATAAATTGTCTTCAGTTTGCTTTGAAATCAATATTCTGAAAATCTGGAAATTTGGTAATGACCATGTCCAAAATTGGATAATATATCCCAAAACTGGGGTCTTCAGAATGTCCAAAAGGACTGATTATATCCGAAATAGATGTCTCCAATATGTCCAAAAGTAATTAACATATCCCAGAAAGGATGTCTTCAATATACTAAAAATTATTCTTCACAAAACTGATGCATTCAGTGTGTACAAATGCAATGAAAATGTACCCAAACAGATGCATTTGATTTATCCACAAGTAATGAGTCTATGAAAAACTTGTTTTTATTTGCGTCTAAAAGAAATAAATACAACAGAATATTGAAGTCTGACGAACATGTTCCCTAACCCACATACCTTATTTCTGGAATACGTACAAGAACTGATGTCTTAAAATCTGAAAAAAGTGGTATCTTTTGACCTTGTACCAAATCCTTAAAAATCGATATTTGGAAATCATCCTTCACAAAATTTGATTCTTGAATAGTATCTGAGTACTGCTTTTGTGAATGCATCTTCAAAATGTCATCCCTATAACAGTAGTGTCATTGTAGATCAAACTGATAGCACTTGTTTTTGTTTTCAGTTGTATTAAAGACAAGACTGATGCATCTAATACGCCTAAAAAAAACCCCAAAACGTCACCAGTTTAAGGACATGACAAAGTGCTAATATTCTTCCTGATTTTAGATGATCACACACTGGAAAACCCTGTTTTTTTAAGCCAGAGTTGGTGAAGAGGACTCGTTATGGTTTTATCTATGAATCAAAAGCAGCCACGAGGCTATTATCAATGGAACTGTCAAACCTCTCATGGACTGTAACTACACTAGTCTACGCTTTAACCACTTTCCTGGGCCTTGGACACACGCACGCACGCACGCACGCACGCACACGCAACCCACAAAGGCCCACACACACACACCCAAACGCGCGCACAACACACACACCACACACACACACCACACACACACACAAACGCACACACACACACACACAACACACACACACCTTCCCACACACATACACACCATGCGGGGATTATTCATAGAGGTGCCCAAGCAGATACCAACACTTTTGGCAGAGGAAAACGGCTTCCAGCACTGAGTCCACTGAACTCTTGAAATGCCTAGAGAGTGAAAATGTTATACATTTAGATGAAGAGGATTACCTTCCAATGAACGGTTATTTTAGACGCTGTTTTTTTTATCTGCATTTTTGTCCTATTTTAAGAAGTATCTTGCTTATGTGTTGTGCGTACTTTTGCTACAATGATTTTTTTAAATCGATGTTCCCCCCCCAATTTTTCGTAAAATGTTAAACAGATTTTGACAATTGATGTACATAAAACATTTACACGCTGTTTTGGTTTTTCAAATGATTTTCCCTCTCTCTCTCTCTCTCTCTCTCTCTCTCTCTCTCTCTCTCTCTCTCTCTCTCTCTCTCTCTCTCTCTCTCTCTCCTCTCTCTCTCTCTCTCTCTCTCTCTCTCTCTCTCTCTGTTTCTCCTTTTGTCTGTCTCTCTGTGGCTCTCTGTCTCTCTCTTTTGTCTCTGTCTGTCTCTCTGTCTCTCTGTCTGTCCGTCTCTCTCTCTCTTCATCTCTCTCTCTTTCTCTCCTTCCCTCTCTCTCTTTTCTCTGTCTCTGTCTCTCTGTTTCTATGTCTCCCCGTCTTTCTTTCTCTCGCTCTGTCTCTCTCTCTCTGTCTTTTTTTCTCTCTCTCTCTCTGTCCCTCTCTGTCCCCTATCTCTCTCTCTCTCTCTCTCTCTCTCTCTCTCTCTCCCTCTCTCTCTCTCTCTCTCTCTCTCTCTCTCTCTCTCTCTCTCTCCTCTCTCTCCTCTCCAGCTCTCTCTCTCTCATCCTCTCCTCCCCCCCTCTCTCTCTCTCTCTCCTCTCCCTCTCTCTCTCTCTCTCTCTCCTCTCTCCTCTCCCTCTCTCTCTCTCTCTCTCTCTCTCTCTCTTTCTCTTTCTCTCTTTCCTTCCTCTCTGTGTGTCTCTGCCTCTGTCCTACTCACCTTTCCCCGTCTAGTGTGTGTTTTCCCCCATCCTCTCTCCCTTCCCCATAATCATATCAGGATAGGAGTGACCCAGATTGGTTCTTTTTAGTCTGTGTTTTTAGCAAATGTTCTTAAAATGCTTTTTAAAGTGTTTAATAAAAGTTTTATGTTAAAAACAATTATACTGTGTTGTGTGTGTGTGTGTGGTGTCGTGTGTGGTGTGTGCGTGTGTGCGTGTGTGCGTGTGTGGTGTGTGTCGTGTGTGCGTGTGTTGTGTGGTGTGTGTGCGCGCGCGTTGTGTGCGTGTGCGTGTGTGTGTTGTGTGTTGTGTGTTGTGTGTTGTGTGTGTGTGTTTTGTGTTGGTGTGTGTTGTAAGTTTGTGTTGTGTATGTGTGTCGTGTATGCGCGTGTGCAGGCATTGTGTATGCGTACACGTACATGTTAGGTATATGCATTATTTTACGAACGACGTTGCGAGTGTGTGTTTTACTGCCTCTCCTCCTCGCACATCTTCTCTCCCCTGCCTCTGTCTGTCTGTCTGCCCTGTCTGTCTGTCTGTCTGTCTGTCTGTCTGTCTGTCTGTCTGTCTCAATATGCAGACAAATGCCCAAACTGAGACACGCATAAATTATTGTAAACACACACATATACATGTATGTGTATGTGTGTGTTATATATATATATATATATATATATATATATATATATATATATATATATATATATATATATATATATATATATATATATATATATATTACATGCATTCAAACTAGGACATTGAAAAACAGCCACCCCCTCACCCATCGACCCTACCTATGAAAAGTCAATAAAAAACACAACCAAGCATCCAGCATCCCCCCACCCCTACAAAAAAAGAAAAAAACAACCTTTTTCTTCCGTGTTAGATGAGCTCTGTGGATTTGACACAAGTCATCACCTGATCTTGGTATCGCATAATTAGGGACGACATCGCTAATGAGGAAGTGAAAACGAGAATGAAAAAGAAAACGCCATCGGACCATATGAAGATGCCCTGACTTCAGAAAAAAAAAGTAGCGCACACTAAAGTGGTACGGGCACATCACACAAACATTTGGAACAGCCAAGACTGTCCTACAGGGAACAGTACAAGGAGGGAGACGAAGAGACAGACAGAGAAAACGATGAGAAGACAACATCAGAGAGTGGACAGGCCTTGGGTGGAACGATTTGCTACAGAAAACAGAGGACCGTGGGGAGTGGAGGAGGATGGTTGCAAAATCTTCAGTGGTGCCCCCACGGTCCTCGGGACTACGGGATAGGTAAAGGTGAAAGTGAAGAATTATCATATAATTTCTATACGGTGATGGCTAGCATTGTTTTGCCAATGTAACTAAAGTCACCGGTGCCAAAAAATAAAACTTTTCAGCCTATAGCCTATTCGAAAAAATTGCAGAATGCATTTTTTTTATACACAGGTCAGTTTACTGCTAAGTCGTCACTGCCTCCTTCTCTGTGTGCTGTGTATCCATGAGCGGAGAAAGTTGGCGTTACACGTTAAACATCTGGTAAATTAGCTTCAGTCAGTATGCATGGTCAATGATAATGCACAAACGATTATATGTGGCCAGTGTACATGGTGAAGTGTATGCAGAAACAGTATGCACGGTCAATAGTATGCATGGTTAGTAGGCATAGACAATATGGAATGGAAGTATGTATGCTAAATAGTATTCGTCGACATATGCGTATGCACGCGCGCGTGCGAGTTGTGAGTGTATGTGATTATCCGCCTGCTTCTTTCTCTCTGTCTTTGTGTCCGTGGTATATATTTTACTGGAATTACACAAGAAACATCGCTTATGTTTCAGTTCGTTGTTGATTTACAAAAGAGAGACAATCTGTCAGCAACATGCAGTACATTAATAAGCAGTTACCTCCCTTTGATCGTCAAACGCTCGGGTCTGGATTTCAGTTTATTCTTTTTACGTTGTTTGTGTGCATGTCTGTACGTATCGGAGAAAAAAAAAGCAGACATACAGACAGACATACAGACAAACAGACAGACACGCATAAGATCACTCTGTAATTGGTATCAGTTGAAGTACTAGAAAAGTAGTAGTAATAGTAGAAAGTAGTATAATAGTAGCAGTGGTATAGTAGCAGCAACAGCAGTAGTAGTAGTAGTCGTCGTAGTATAGTAGTAGTAGTAGTAGTAGTAGTAGTAGTAGTAGTAGTAGTAGTAGTAGTAGTAAGTAGTAGTAGTATAGTAGTAGTAGTAGTAGTAGGTAGTAGTTGTGTTGTTGAGGAGGAGGAAGAGGAGGAGAGAGACACACTCACATAATCAAAACAAATCTAATCAAAATTTTAGGGGAGAAGAGAGAGAGAAGAGAGAGAGAGAGAGAGAGAGAGAGAGAGAGAGAGAGAGAGAGAGAGGAGAAGAGAGAGAGAGAGAGAGAGAGAGAGAGAGAGAGAGAGACAGACAGACAGACAGACAGACAGACAGAGCCCAAAACTACAGAAATGGATAGTATACACATTTAAGAACAGTCTGAGAAACAGACTGTCTAACAGGCCTCTCCACAACAATTCCGATAACAATAAACGGACCCCTACCGCCCCCCCCCATCCCCTCCCCCCCCTGTCAATATCGCCAAACATTATCACAAACCACAAAGCCCTTGGATAACAACCCGCTGAAATTATGCTCCTAATTCTACTCTCTGTCATGTCCATTCATTGTTGATTCTCTGCAGTAATTATATCAGTCTGGACGAGATAAACGATGCTGTATCAGCAAATCTTTTTCCATTAAACAAAAGTGTAAATGACGTTTTCAAATTATCAGTCTAAGTCCAGGAAGAATAGCTTGTTTATTTGCAAGAACTTAACGGGTGTGCCTTGAATTATGTTAAGAAATGGGGTTTACAATCATTTGCCTGTGATTAAAGACAAAAGATTACAATGAAGGTAGGAGTCGTGTGTGTGTGTGTGTGTATGTGTGTGGTGTGGTGGGGGGTGTGGAAGGGGGAGGGTGCGTGTGTGCGTGTGTGTGTGTGTGTGTGTGTGTGTGTGTGTGTGTGTGTGTGTGTGTGTGTGTGTGTGTGTGTGAAGGGTTGGGGGTCTTGAATGAATTTAAAATCACGTTATTTTCATGTCAAATATCTGCGAAATAATTGACATTGAGATGGAAACATGATCTTCATAAAAGAGTGTTTGTTTGTTTGTTTGTGTGTGTGTTAGTGTGTGTGTTGTGTTAGTGTGTGTGTGTGTGTGGGGTGTGTGTGTGTGTGTGTGTGGTGTGTGTGTGTGTGTGGTGTGGAGAGAGAGAGAGAGAGAGAGAGAGAGAGAGAGAGAGAGAGAGAGAGAGAGAGAAGAGAGAGAGAGACAGAGAGAAGAAGACAGAGAAGACAGAGCAGACAGACAGACAGACGAGACAGACGACAGAGACAGACAGACAGACAGACAGACAGACAGACCGATAGACAGACGGACAGAGACAGACAGACAGAATGAGACATACAGACAGACAGATAGAGAGACGGACAGAGACAGAAACAAAGAGAGAGAGAGACAGACAGACAGACAGACGGACGGACAGAGACAGAAACACAGAGAGCCAATAGATACACAACAGACAGACAGAGGCAGACAGTCACAGAGAATAAGAAAAACAATAATAATTAGATCAACAGAGAGTAAGAAACAGAAATATAGAACGCACACAAATCTTTACCCGACCAGCTAGCCAACCAGTCTACAAGCTTACCAATCAGCCAATCGGCCAACCAGCCAGCCAGCCAGTCAGCCAGCCAGTGAGCCAGCCAGCCAGCCAGATAATTAGACAGTCAGCCAGCCAGATAACTAGACAGTCAGCCAGCCAGCCAGCCAGACAGCCAGCCAACCAGCCAGCCAGACAGCCAGACAGCCAGCCAACCAGCCAACTAGCCAGCCTGCCAGCAAGCCAGACTGACAAACAGACAGACGGACAGGATCTTACAAAGTATACAGGAAGAAAGAGAAGAAAGAGACATGCTTCTTTTTGTTTGTTTAGTAGTGGAAACCATTCATTGTCTACAGAAACGCCAGGTTTTTCCCTGTCCAACCTGTCAGTTGGCCTTTGAAGCCACGGTGTTTTCTTCACGTCAGTTGCAATTATCTGGAAATGACCACCACTAGAATGCTGCAATAAAGAAAAAAGTCAGAAGTTAAAAGACATTTTGAATCCGAAAATAAATCTAGGTTCCGAGTGCAACATGATTATATCTAACGCATACGTAAAAAAGCGGACAGAAAGGGTTGAGTGAGAGAGAAAGAAAGAAAGAAAGAAAGAATAAAAGAAAGAAAGAATGAATGAAAGAAGGGAGCAAGAAATGAAGAAAGAAATGGAGGGAAAATGAAGGAAGGCAAAAGAAAGAATGAAAGAGGAGGAGACAAGATGTAAAAAAAAAAATCATTTGAGTGTTTGTTTTATTATCCCAATAAAAAAAAGAATTAAACCAGAGATAGCAAAAAAGACAGGACAAAAAATAAAACCTATTTGCAAAAAAAAACCCCAAAACAAATATTCATATGAACATATACAAACAAAAAGAATAAACATGCAGAAATATTGATCAAGAGACATCACTAAAAAAAAAAAAAAAAACCACAAAAAATACTGCACAGTAATAAACTGACACACTACTTGAATCCATCAACACCTAGACTCCCGGCAGCTTGGAGTGACTGACTTCACTGTTTTCTCTGGGAAGTCATAAAGTGGGAATAAAGGAATGAAGACATAAAGTGGTAAATAAAAAAAAAATATTAAAAAAGCGTTCAGCTAAGGGGAACCACTCTTACACTTCCCTGCACAGCGGTATGCACCGAAACAACGCACCTGACCTCTCCACTCCATTTCAGGATGCTGACTGCATGCAGGCGCCACAGAAAGACAGGCTGTCATCATGCACATCAGTTTATGATAGGCAATTGTACACGGGGCATCAGTTTTTAGTGTAAGACTCTCAGGGGAATGGAACCAAAACGATTGCTAACTTAAGAGCAAACTCCAGTGAAAGAACAACTTAGAATACAAACACATGCACATACAAACACGCACACAAACAAACACACTCACACACACACACACACACACACACACACACACACACACACACACACACACACACACACACACACACACACACACGGAACCCCCCTCCCCCCCCACCATACACACACCTCTTCCACACCCACCCACACGCAAGAACGCTAACAAGCAAAAACACCACATTACAAAGAAATCTGGTCGAAAAATTAGTGTGGTACATCGTTCGCGTGGACTTAGCAAGGGACAACACGACACAAATACTTACTCGGCGGTAGCAGTCTGTACAATACTGGTTGTGCGCTGGTGGTACCTAACATTTTTTTGGTATCCATTCCCTTGCTTGTTATAATTATTCATACCTGTCTTGCTCGTTATCATCATCGTCATACCTGTAGATCATTGATGAAGACATACAAGCCGGGCAGGTCTCTTCTCTTTGGTGGGACCGCTCCCTCTATTGTTGTGTAGGTAGGTAGTACATCATCATCATCTTACAGGATGAGACTTTATGATAGATCAATAAGATTTTGCTACCGCCAAGTGTCACGTTTTGGTTGCATGTGTGTGTTGTGTGTGTGTGTGTGTGTGTGGGGGAGGGTATGTCTGTGTGTGTGTGTGTGTGTGTGTGTGTGTGTGTGTGTGTGTGTGTGTGTGTGTGTGTGTGTGTGTGTGTGTGTGTAGTGTGTGTGTGTGTGTGTGTGAAGTGGGGTGCTTGCACACTTTTGTTTGTTTGTGTGTGTGCGTGTGTATGAATGTGTACGTATGTGTGTGAGAGAGAGAGAGAGAGAGAGAGAGAGAGAGAGAGAGAGAGAGGAGAGAGAGAGAGAGAGAGAGAGAGAGAGAGAGAGAGAGAGAGAGAGAGAGAGAGAGAGAGAGAGAGAGAGAGGAGAGAGAGAGAGATTTATCCTTTATATCGAGGATACAGAATAAGCAATCATGTGCATGAGAAGAGAGAGAGAGAGAGAGAGAGAGAGAGAGAGAGAGAGAGAGAGAGAGAGAGAGAGAGAGAGAGAGAGAGAGAGAGAGAGAGAGAGAGAGAGAGAAGAGGAGAGAGAGAGAGAGAGAGAGAGAGAGGCTTATTATGATAACCGAGAACCCATTCACAAGGGAACAGTGGCAAGGGGGCTATCCACAAAACGCATGATATAATATGCAAACAATTTGATAAATTATGGCCTAAATAATCATCATGGCATAGATTGCATAACATGGTGCAGGTGAGTTTCATATTAAATATTTTCTGTTTTTGCTTTGCATAGGTTTGGTTTAGCCCTTGCAAAAGGAACAGGTAAGGGAGGAAGGAGGGAGTTTCTATAAAACTGTATAAATTCAAAGACAATATCGTAAAACAAACTGGTTTGCAACGAAAAAACTAGGTCACATTGTCTCATCTTCCCATTTTTACATGACTTTTGAGACTTTGCACCGCTAACACGTGACAAATTAGAAAAAAATCCTGGTTGCATGTTGCGTAAAGCTACCCCAATTCCTCTCGCTCTCGCTCTTACTCTTTCTCTCTCTCAAACAGTCAATCAGTCAATCAGTCAATCTGTCAGCCTGTCTCTGTTTCTGTTTGTCTCAGTCTGTCTGTCTGTCTGTCTGTATGTATGTCTGTGTGTTCCCACCCCCTTCAATCTCCTCTTCTATTTCCCTATCTATTCATCAGCTTCTCACTACCCCCCTCTCACCTATTCGCTCTTCTCTCCTTTGGTTGTTTTGATTATAAGAAAGTCCCAGCGGAGCTATCCTATTCAGCAACGGTACCATCGACCAAGCACCACTACTCTTATCCACTATTTCTCCTTTCCCATCACCCTTTATGTCTAGGGGCCTCTAGGTCCTGTGTCCACACAGCGGGAATCAGTCACACCCTCTTCACAGACCTCCTACACTGCACACCTCTCCTCCTTCTTTACATGCCCACACACTGAAGGCAATGTGGAAACACATACAGTGTTTCATGTGCAATTCAAAGTAGAAATAGACTTGCACACTTTCATGACGGTAAACATAGACTGGTTCATTTTCAACCCCAGTACACACAGACTAGTTCATTTTCAATCACAGTAATAAAACACAGGTTCATGTTCAATCACAGTACACACAGACTGGTTCATGTTTAGAACACAGAGACTGCTTCATGTTCAATCTCAGACTACACAACTGGTTCATATTAAATCAGAACACGGGACTGGTTCATTTTCAATCACAGTACACAGAAATTGCTTACTTTCCACTACAGTATAATACACAGGCTTGTTCATTTTTATTCACGTAGCACACACACACTGGTTCATTTTTAATCACAGTACAAAGAGACTGGTTTATATTCATTCAAAGTACACACATACTGTATCTTGTACAATTACAGCACACACAAAGATTGGTTTATATTCATTTACAACACACATAGACTGGTTTATGTTTCAACTACAATGCACATCAGACTGGTTCGTGCTCAATTGCAATGCACACAGATTGGTTCATGTTCAATTGCAATGCACACAGACTGGTCCTGTTCAATCAAAATACACACAGAGTAGTTCATGTCCAATTACAATGTGTACAATGAAATACATGCTTCTGAATAGTCACATGCTAAGCACTATCAATATAGTGAATGTGGTAGATACACTCACAACTAAGGAAAGAGTTCACCACAAAGAAACAATCTTCTATACCTTCCTTAATTTTTACAGGCTGGAGACCTCTCTCCCCACTTTACAGGCAGACTCCAAAGGACAATACACACACAGCACAGCACCCTGAAGACAGCCTGTTTGCAGTCAGTCAAATCATGATGTAGCCCTGAGGGTGTGTTTGTCTTGTGTGCACAGCTACAGATGTGGAACAAACACACCAGAGAGGTCAGGGAGAGGAGTGTAGTGTTAAGAGAAGAGTCAGAGAGTGTGAGATAGAGGGGAATTTTACCTTTGTGGTCTGTTTCTTTAGTTCTGTCTGTCTATTTAAGTGTAGTTTTTTTCTTGATGCTTTACCTTCCCTCTCCCTAAAGTTGGCAGATACCCATTTACAGCTAGGTGAACTTAGGGACAGTACTGAGTTAAAGCTATCGAACAGTCACCCATCTAAATGACTCAATGCTGCTTAGCCTTAGCTTATGCAGTGATAGTGCTCTAACCACATGAGCTATCCCATCCCCTTTACTGACAAACTGCACTACAAAAAGTTACTTTCATGATAAAAAAAAAGAAACACAGGCACTTCTGGAAAATTACAGGCCAATAACTAGTCTTACAGAAAATGTGGTAAAAACTTAATAAAACTTAGCCAAAGAATTCACCACACAGAAGGAATCTTCCAAACTTCCTTAACTTTTTACAGGCTGGAGACCTCTCTCCCACTTTACGGCAGACTCCAAAGGACGATACACCACACAGCACAGCACACTGAAGACAGCACTGTTTGCAGCCAGTCAAATCACTGATGTAGCCCTGAGGGTCGTGTTTGTCTTGTGTGCACAGCTACAGACGTGGAACAAACGATACCAAGGGGTCAGGGAGAGGGGTGGTTAGAGAGAGTGAGTCAGACAGTGTGAGATGTAGGGGGAGTTTTACCACTGTGGTCTGTTTCTTTGCTTTGTGTGTCTGTCTGTTTGTCTGGGAAAGATGGTTGCCTGGGCCTGAAATAAGTTTGGGTCAAAGACACTAGTTAGAAAGTGGGCAGGGGTGGGTCTTTCTCTCATGTCTTTTGGATGAGACTCTAAACTGAGGTCGTGTGTTTGAATGCATGGAAACGTTTTGCTCACATGTTAAACCCTTTCTGCTTTTCAGAAGAGTGGGCCATTGTGTGCCGATGGGAACAGATGACAAAATTGACAAAGCTACATACAGGCGGGGACTAAATATAAAAAGCACATGAGTGCTTATGCGGTTATCCTGGAAAATAAAAGAATAAGGAAGAAAAGAAGACTTTCTGCCCACCGCTTCCTTAGCGCTTATAAAGTTTTGTGTCTCTCTGGGAGATGAGTTGTCCAGGAGAGGCTTGAGATGGTGCTTTATAATTATTATTTTTATCATATTTTTTATCTTCCTGTTTTATGATTAAACGCGCTTTCATTCTAAAGTCAAGTGTACAGCAAAAGACAAAGCTTGAATTGACTTAGCAATTGGATTTGCGATTTTCTGATGGTTTTGTGACGGTTTTTATTCAAAGTATGAAATCTTCAAACAACTGAGAAAGTGATATGTTATCACCTCGTTTTTTGAAATTGATGTAACATAAACTTGTACATACTGAAATATGTATTTCTCTGTCTGCCTGTCTGTCTGTCTGTCTCTCTGTATGTCTGTCTTTCTCCCTCTCCCTCTCTGTCTGTCTGAACCTGTCTGTATCTCTAGTACCTTTAAGTCTGCTAAATTTATGTTTGAGTCTTTCTCTTGCTTCTCTAGTTCTCTTTTTTCAGCCTCTGCCTATCTCCATTTTTCCAGCCTGTTTGTTTGTCTCTATGCTTCTTTTGGTGTCTGTTTGTTAATCTGTTCCTTCTACTTTCCAGCTTTTCCCGTCGTGCACACACACAATTATATATATATATATATATATATATATATATATATATATATATATATATA
>CM060326.1:48291958-48319458 GCA_030674155.1 Stramonita haemastoma | reverse complement strand
CTGCAAATAAAATTTTGACTTGACTTCATACACACAGACTATATTTCTGTTGTTACTGCTGCTGTTGTTGTTGATGCTGCTTCTGTTTGTTCTTCCGTCTGTCTGTGTAACGCATACGTAATGAAGACACTTGTTTGAAAGTGGGAAACCTTTCATCTAGCCTTATCTAATGTGCAATGTCCACTTCTACTCGTGTGTGGTGTCGTTAAATAGATTCCTTGCTGCTAACTGGGTTAAGATGTTCAACTGCACAAACCTGGTCAAAGAATAACTAAACATTATTCTGAAACTGCTTGACACATCTTTTTCTATCAATACACATGAAAAAAAAAATCAAAATCAATTACAAGAAAATAGTACATGAATAAAACCTCAGTCAAAACTGCAAACTTAAAGCAAGCACTCCCAAACATTTTTTGAGAAAATAATTATGTCGATTTACCAGACCATACACTTACAAAGACAACAGGACAAATTTGGAATCATCTCTCTTGCAATTTTGCAGTCTGTGCATTGGCAAGTCTACCTGGTGATGGAAAAGAGTGGGTCCACCCTCGCCCTTCTCGCCCCTCGCCCCCCCCCCCCCCCCCTATCCTTGTAGGAAATGAACAGATTCAGGGGGAAATTCTTATCTGCACTGATCTCATCCACTTTACGACAGGAACCATATTCAGACACACAATGGATGTTGACTCTCTATCTCCTTCATGATAGGGAAAACAAGGCAATAGCTATTTCTGTGTCTGTGTGTATTGACCATTAATTGTGTATCTTATTGCCTATTCACTCCGTGTCTTTCTTTTTCTCTGAAAATATTCTTTTGTTTAAAATAGCTGTACAAACAACAAGGGCAGTTTGCTTTCTGGAAAAAGAAAGTGTTTATGCACGCGTTATTTGCTCTCAAGAATTAGGGTAGTTATGAATAGTTGCGCCACAATTAAGAATATGTGTTTACTCTTTGGGATGCTGGGGGCCTGTCGGTATAAACAGTATCCCCACCTTCTGGAAATTCTGCGCTGGGAAATCCCTTTTTTATCACTTGTTTTATCCCTCCTTTGTCCCTGTCGAATACCTCTTGTCTATTTTCTGGTTCTTTTTGGTCCATTCTCCTGTGTTTTTTTTCTAGAAAGACTTAAAAGACTACAATTATACACTAGGCCAAAGTCGGATGCGCCGGAGCAGACTTGTCAGGTGTTTAACAGCACGGATTTTTTTTTTTCATATGACAGACAACAATAGTTGATGTTTGAGTGTTCGACAAGGAAGAAGGAATATGGGAGCTAATCTGGCTTTACACATGTACCTACAGCTGCTACGTGGTTATTTACTTATTTATTTATTCATTCGATTGTTTATTCTTTTATATCGAGAATAAAGGAAAAGGCACTCAAATGCTCTTTGTTTATCCAGTCCGTGTGTCTACAGTTTTGTAAATCTTGTCATCTGTTCCCTCAGGCACACTATGGCCTACACTTGCGAAAAGCGGAACAGGATTGAACATGTGCGCAAAATGTTCTGCGTGCGTTCACACACGTGGCCTGGGCTTAGAGTCTCATCCGAAGGACTTTTGAGGAGAGTGGAGTCAGCACTGATGTTAACTCCAGGGGAAAAAATCCCCTCGAATTGGAATCAAACCCGGGTCATCAAACTGCGAGCGCAATGATCTGACCACAAGGCTATCCCGAGTCCCGTCTCGTAGGCCAAGGTGGTTCACTGCTGAAGAAAAGAAGACGGGATAGCCTAGTGGTCAGAACATTGCGCTTGCAATTTGACGCCCGGGTTCGGTTCCAATTTGAGGAGATTTTTCCTCTGGAGTAAACATCAGTGCTGACTCTGCTCTCCCCAAAAGTCCTTCGGAGGAGACTATAAACCAAGGCCCCGTGTGCGAACGCACGCAGACCATCTTGCGCACACGTTAAATCCTCTTCCGCTTTTCGTAAGAGTAGGCCATCGCGTGCCGGTGGGAACAGATGACATTTACAAAACTGCATACACACGGGGACTGAATGTAAAAAAGCATACGTTTGCTTATTCCATTATCCTTGATATAAAAGAATACGTCTAGATCTAAATCGGTTTATAGTCTCATCCGAAGGACTTTTGGGGAGCGTGGAGTCAGCACTGATGTTAACTCCAGAGGAAAAATCCCCTCGAACGGGAATCGAACCCGGGGCGTCAAATTGCGAGCAGATGACAAGGTTTACAAAACTGCATACACATGGGAACTGGATGTAAAAAATACACATGAGTGCTTATTCCATTATCCTCGATATAAAAGAATGGATAGAATATAATAGATAAGAAGAGAAGGTAGTGCGCAGTGTGTAGAGAGTAGGTCAGGCGGAATGCCTACGTAAGGTTGCAAGTTAATGACATTGACACATCTTTGGCCGGCATAAACCTGATTGCTCGAGTTAGGGCTGTTTGTGGTGTGTGTGTTTTGTGTGTATGTGTGTGTATGTGTGTGTGTGTGTGTGTGTGTGTGTGTGTGTGTGTGTGTGTGTGTGTGTGTGTGTGTGTGTGTGTGTGTGTGTGTGTGTGTGTGTAGTGTAGTGTGGTGTGTGTGTGTGTGGTGTGTGTGCGTGTAGTGTGTGTTTGTGTGTGTAAGTGTGTGTGTATGTATGTGCGTGTGCGTGCGTGCGTGCGTTGTGTGTGTGTGTATGTGGTGTGTTTGTGTGTGTGTGTGTGTGTGTGTGTGTGTGTTTGTATGCATCTGTATACAGAGATAAAACAAACGAAAGAATAAATGAATAAATATCATTTGAAGAGTTTATTAGACCATGCACAACATTATTTAAAATATACTAATGGAACAATAATGAAAAATATAAAATCTTGTGAAACAGATCAGAACAATAAGGTTTTTACACAGAAAGATAAAAAAATATACAGTAAAAAATACAAGACAACTACGAGAGACGATAGAAAGAGAAAGAGAGAGAGAGAGAGAGAGAGAGAGAGAGAGAGAGGAGAGAGAGAGAGAGAGAGAGGAGAGAGAGAGAGAGGAGAGAGAGAGAGAGAGGGGCTATTCTACCTTTAGGAATAATAAGCCATTATTTACTGACATATATGGATCACATATTTTGAAAGTAACTCGAACCACTGCTGTTATGTTTAGGCATCTATCCTGAAGTCATAATGCAGCTACCCTACTGTAGGCAAACAGTTGCATGCCCAAAGTCTCACTATTTGTGAACCTCGGAACTCAACCAGAGGACGGATTAAACACTGCTGTCCTGTTTAGGCATCACCGCTGAAGTCATAATGCAGCTGGAAACGGTTGCATACACAAAGTCTCACTATTTGTGAACCTAGGAACTCAAGCAGAGGACGGATTAAACCAACCATTTCCACCTCCCACCAGCCCCTATGTAATCAGTCTTTATAGAGGCAATGTGGGGCTGTAGCTCAGCCCATAGACAGACAGACCAAAGCAGCGGTACAGGCCACAAAAGTAAAGATTCTGATTGCACTGTCCACCTCAGTCTGTTCTATACTCCCTACCCCCCTCCTTCCCCCATCCCTCCAATCTTGTTTGTTCCACGTCTGTAACCACGTCTGTCTTGCCTATCTGTCCATCAGTCTGTCTGTCTTTCTCTGAGTTCACAGGAAACACGAAAGAGTCCAGGAGTACCTTGGTGGTTTGACTGACAGAAGGCTGCTTTAAATAAAGTGTGTGGGTTTTGAACAACTCCCTTTAGGTTTTACTGCGTGTTTAGTGCAGGCAAAATTGTCTCCATTCAAGAAATAAAGGATGATCGTTACAATTTGTTCCAGTAGAGTTCTCTTTTTCGCACTGGTTTTACAGGTCTGTCATTTATACTCCATGTGCCACTATTCAGTACAGTCTTTATATTATGGAGGGCAACATTATCAAGCTATAAAAGCAAAACCAATTGCTCTGATCTGGTCAGCCTAGTTGATTCAGTGATGGTCAAAGGAGCCCAAAGAAATACTAGTAGCACGAGTTGGAATCCCATTGACCTACAAGGATTTTCTTCTGCTGTAAAATAAACCTACCCTCAGACTAAAACCAGATAACAGAGGCACTGAAAGAGTCCCCTCGTCTGACAACAAGATGAACGGTTTCAGGACTATGTCTCATGGATCTCACTGATCTCGTTGATCTCATTGATCTCTTTGATCTCATTCGTTCCATGTCTGTGGTTCTGTACTGGACACGGGCTAGACCTCAGGGTACGCTGCTGGAATTGAAGATGGACACGTTTCTGAGTGTTGTGAACAGAATGACCCATTTTCTAAATAACAGGACTACAATGAACCAGTTTCTGTGTACTGAAACAGTCTTTGTGAGCTATACCAGAACACGAACCGGTCTTTATGAACAATAGCACAACATGAACCAGTCTTTAAGAACTGTAACACGATACAACATGAGCCATTATTTGTGAACTATAGTACAACATGCACCAGTCTTTGTGAACTATAGTACAACATGAACCAGTTTTTGTGGCTCATAGTTTCGACATATCCAGACTTTGTGAACTATAGTTTGATACGACATGAACCAGACATTGTGAATTAGTGTACAAAATGAACAAACTTTTATAAATTATAGTATAAAATAAACCAATATTTGTGAGCTTTAGTACAAAATGAACCACGCTTTGTGAGCTACAGTATGACACGAACCAGTCATTGTGAACTATGGTACAACATAAACCAGTCTTTGTGAATTACAGTACAACATGAACCAGGCTTTGTGTACTATAGTACAACATGAACCGGTATTTGTGAACTATAGTATAACATGAACCAGTCTTTGTGAGCTACAGTACAACACAAACCAGTTATTGTGAACTATAGTACAACATGAATCAGTCTTTGTGAACTGTAGTACACCATGAACCAATCTTTGTGAACTATAGTACATTATGAACCAGTCTTTGTGAAGTATAGTTGAAAATGAACTAGTCTTTGTGAACTAGAGTACAACATAAACCAGTCTTTGTGAACTCTACTACAAAACTAACCAGTCTTTGTGACCTGTATTACAACATGGACCAGTCTTTGGGGATCATAGTACAACATGAACCAGGCTTTGTGAACTATAGTACAACACGAACCGTGTTTGTGAGATACAGTTAAAAATTGTGATGGGGCGGTAATTAGATTATCTCCCATGTGAACGGAGCGTGCAATCGCAGCGTCGTGTTTCTGCTTAGAGACACACTTGTGAATTGTCGATGCTCTGATTCCTTGGGTAGTGGTTGAAAACCCTTCGGTGCATGCGCTTCGCCTTCATGGTGATACGTATTTATGCAACCTCTTTTTAGAGGTCACATTCTAAACTGACTAGCTGTGCCGTGTTCCCGAGGTTTGTGCAGAAATGGGACATCACACATGTCCGCTCTGTTACAAATGGTGACAGCAGTGGGATGGAAGACCCAAGTAGGTAGAGTTAGTGTTTTGTAGTTAACCGTTGTCGGGGCTACTGGTTTTCAGCATCAAATATGCAACCAGGTAGCCTACCTTCGGATTGGGTGTAAGACCCATGTAGGATTATTATTTTTTGTAGTTAGCAGTTTTAGGGGCTACTGGACAGTATCAAATATGCTGGCCAGGTAGCGTACCTCGGGACGCGGTACAAGTTGGCCGGTGGTGGATGTGATGGGGCGGTAATTAGATTATCTCCCATGTGAACGGAGCGCGCAATCGCAGCGTCGTGTTTCTGTTTAGAGACACACCTGTGAATTGTCGATGCTCTGATTCCTTGGGTAGTGGTCGAAAACCCTTCGTTGCATGCGCTTCGCCTTCATGGTGATACGTATTTATGCAACCTCTTTTTTAGAGGTCACATTCTAAACTGACTAGCTGTGCCGTGTTCCCGAGGTTTGTGCAGAGATGGGACATCACACATGTCCGCTCTGTTACAAAATAAACCAGTCTTCGTCAACTTTAGTGGAAAATGAACCAGTCTTTGTTAACTTTAGCTGAAAAAAAATCAAACGTTGTGAATTAAAAAAAAAAAAACTCGTTTCTGTGACCTTTGGTAAAAACAAATGTTTCTGTGAAATTAAGTTGAAAATGAACCAGATTTCGTAAACGTTAGTTAAAAATAAACTAGTTTCTGTAAACTTTAGTTAGAATTGAACCAATCTTTTTTGAACTCCAGGTAAAAAAAATGAACCCTTCTTTGACAACTTTAGTATAAGATGGACCTGTCTTTGTCAACTGATCTCTGAAATAAAACTAGTGTCCGTGTAATGTGATTGAAAAACTGAACCAATGTCTAAGTACTGTGATAGAAAACGAAGCAGTCTGTGCGTACTGTTGGGGGTTTACAATGCTTTGGGGGCTGTGTGAGGAACAACAAGAGACTGTGATGGGGTGAAGAAAAGCGTGACTGATTCCTTCCTGTGTGGACACTGTGCCTACAGGTCCTCAGGGAGGAAAGGGGGTGGGAGAGAGAGAGAGGAGAGGGGAGGAGGAGATAGAGAGGAGAGCAGGCAGAAAGACAGAAAGCCCGAGGGAGAAGAACAGCTGTCTTAAATAAGAAGAGAGAGAGAAGAGAGAGAGAGAGAGAGAGAGAGAGAGAGAGAGAGAGAAGATAGAGAGAGAGAGAGAGAGATAGAGAGAGAGAGAACATTGAACACTGAACACTGAGCTTGTTTAATATACATCGACCTTAGGGCCACAATACACTTTGAGGGGTAAAAATGGAAAGATAAAAAAGTCGAATAATAATAATATAATTTCTCGTAAACCGTGATAAGATTTCGTTGTAATTTCTTAGCGTGTACTCAGCACTGTACACTCTTGAATACGTATATTCCAAACTCACGACTAAATAAGGGCTGGCACTTTCTAACATACAAAAGACAAACATCAAACACATCATACACTATGTCAGTTGAATTTTCAAAATAGTTACAATACTCACAAACTATTGCATCTTCAAAATATTCAATGCACCAGACCAGGCAGACTATCAACCCTAAAAATTTCTCCAGATAAATGGACAGGCAGCAACATAGGAAGACAAAGAAAAACTGGGAAGAGGGACAGGCGTCCTGACGGATTGACCCACCGCTAACTGACCTAATGACTGGCAAGGCAAGGCAATGCAAGGCAAGGCAAGGCAAGGCAAGGCAAGGCAGAATCTTTTATTTCGAGGATAATGAATTAACACTCGTGTGCTCAAGGCCAGTCCACTCCCTGATATTGTCTTCCCATCGTTTTCTCTGTCTTCCTCTTCGTCTCCCTCTTCGTATTGTTCCATGTAGGACAGTCTTGGCCAGTGCAGATGTTCGTGTGACGCTCCTGTACCACTTTAGTTTGCGTTTTTGCACTGAAGTCAGAAGCTCTTCATATGGTTCAATAGCGTTTATGAAATTCTAGTTGTTATGTTAACAAGACCTACACAGTATGTAAGAAACAATAGTGGTTTATAAAACAGGCAGCTACTAAAAGATACATTTCTATAGCATAAAATAAATACTATGTCATAAATAGACAAGCACAAAACTGAAAGTCAGTGCTTTGAAAAAACCAAAACAATAAAAGACAAACTACCCTGTCTCCCCAAAAATAGGGCCTAAGTATAAAAGAAACAGACATCCCATCACCATTACTGCACTCGCCAACAAACATGCACACAACACAAAACGATCCAATTTGACCTCATTGTTTTCTCAAGCTGATGTTCTGGCGCTTCCGCCACGGGAGATAACACAATTAACTTCACAGGCAATTTCCGGTTTTACATGGAACACCATTGACGTGGGTGTTGAGTGAAACTCTTGAAGGGAGCTTATAAAGTTGTTCCATCTCCCACTCACAATGTGGTGAAAACCAAACAATATATCTGAAACACTAAATGTTGTCTTGGTGATTATGTATGTGCAAACGTCTTCTGTCCACGTTCCTATAAAATTGAATGTTTGTGATATTTCAAACATTGTGCAACCAGTTTTTCACTTTAAAAAAAACAAAAAAAACATGATTGTTACAAGTTGAAACAGTTTTTTTTAATTGACAACTTCTATTCTAAAAAGTGTAAAAACATTCAAACACATGGAAAGAGAGGGGGGGGAGTAGGTTTACTAAAGATGTGGTCATATTTTTATATTCACGTTTTGTACACACGTTTTCCCTGATAGATAATGTGCCTTAATGAAAATTATTACCATGGAAAGTTCTCTTAGTCAAGTCAAGCCAATTCAAGTCAAAAACAGTTTAATTATCCCATGAAGGGGAATTAGAATTATACTTGTTAGATTTTTTTCATACCTAAATTGTTACACACAAGACTGTTGTTTATATTCTCAGCCTCGACGGACGGTGCAGCCGAGTGGTAAATACCGTTAGTTCATTAAGTTGTGGGTTCGAATCTCGGTGGAGTTTAGTGTTTAGGGGATTTTAACGATCACCCGGGTCGATAAATATATATATATATTTATATACAAAAATCAAATCTGCACCTTAAAGATTCCGTTTATCATGTAAGCTAAACACGAACATACCCAGTTTACATCCCCGAAATCAGAATGCGGCTGCCTTCATGGTAGGCAAAAACTTTTTGTGGTAGCTGATAGATACTTTAGATGTTTAAGGCAATATCTAGTTGCGACTTTTGGGGAATCGTTTATGCATTTTTATTGTCAAAGAAAACATCATAGAAAATCTCTATGATACATTATTATAGGAACTGCAGAAAGCAGCGTTGACTTTGTGTGTGTGTCATTGTTGATCTATGCTAAAAAGTTTTAGGAACCAGTACAGCAAACATATTAGTTGCCCTTGTCCCTTATGAGTTCAAATACTTGTGTTTCTCATTGTCAGTTGTACTAAAAGTGATACGCAAATTTCGTGCCTTGACTGTTTTGAGAGTCAACAACACTACATGTAGGTGCATTTCTATCGCATTATTTCGTTGTAATGCTCTAGTCTATTTCTATTCTCACATCACCCATCTATGAAGCTCATAAACTACACTGTGTAAACTTGTTTGCAATTGCAATGCCCACTCTTCTCTCTCTCTTCTCTCTCTCTCTCTCTCTCTCTCTCTTCTCTCTCTCTCTCTCTCTCTCTCTCTCTCTCTCTCTCTCTCTTCTCTCTCCTCTCTCTCTCTCTCTCTCTCTCTCTCTCTCTCTCTCCCCCCTTCTCTCTCTCTGCTTATCAGTTCACAAAGTTTGCCATAAAATCCTGCCGTACTTTTAAGGCATTAAAAAGGTATAGACTCAAATTGCAAATAGCTGGAACAGAACCGTATTTCAGTAGATTTGTATGTGGTTGATCTATAGGGTCTAAATATTTATGCCTTAGATTATCATAAAGAATAAAAGGAGGTCATTTGTCCAATCCGTTAAGAAGAATCCATTCAAAACTTTTCATCCCTTGGCAGTCGCCACATACGTTATACAGTAACTTTCATTTTTTGCTTTATTTTGCTTTCCTTTGCTTTGCTATATGCTTTGTTTGACCCCATTCTAGGGGCTAGAGGCCTGAAGAATAAACGTTTGTTCATTGTTCATTGTTCTCTCCTCTCTTTTAATTTTACTTCACTGTATTGCGCCTTTGTTATTCTATCTTCTGCCTTTACATAATGTCTTCTGTTTATTACTGTCTTGTTGTTTTGGCCTTGTTGTTTGGTTTATTATGCTGTTATTTGGAGGTGTTTCTTAAATTGATGTAATCCCTGATTAGGGCTGGGACTGGATGTAAAAAAAACCCCACATGAGTGCTTTATTCATTATCCTCGAAATAAAAGGATTTGATTTGATTTGATTTGATTTGATTTGATTCTCTCTCTCTCTCTCTCTCCTCTCTCTCTCTTCTCTCTCTCTCCTCCTCTCTCTCTCTCTCCTCCTCTCTCTCTCTCTCTCTCTCTCTCTCTCTCTCTCTCTCTCTCTCCTCTCTCTCTCTCTCTCTCCTCTCTCCTCACCTCTCTCTCCTCTCTTACCTGTTGTTTGATACTTGGTATGGTTTCTTGCTCTTGGTATTTGGATTATTATAATTGATGTTGTTTAGTTGAGATGATCTTTTTATCTTGATGTTATCCCTGAAAAGGGCGGGGACTGGATGTAAAAGAGCACACGAGTGCTTATCTATTATCTTCGAATAAAAGAAATTGCCTTGCCTTGCCTTGCCTTGCCTTGCCTTGCCTTGCCTCTCCCTCCCTCCCTCTCTCTCTCTCTCTCTCTCTCTCTCTCTCTCTCTCTCTCTTCTTCTTCTCTCTCTCTCTCTCTCTCTCTCTCTCTCTCCTCTCTCTCTCTCTCTCTCTCTCTCTCTCTCTCTCTCTCCTCTCTCGCCATCAGCTCCATCAGCTCCAGGCTCCCAGTCAACATTTCCAACCCCCACCCCCCCCCCCCCCTGCCCTGGCTGTCACAAACCCTAACAACCCAGGACAAAGTCTCGGCACGCCTAGATTCCATGATGAAACCTCGGAGATGCATCAGAGTTTGAGCGGGATAGTGATCTTAAGGTTAAGTGTTTGTTTTGGTTTTGTTTGTTTTTGGTTTGTTGGGGGGGGGGGGGGGGGGGGGGGGGGGGGAGGGGAAGGGGAGAGGGGAGGGTTTTTTTTTGTTCCTCTATCTGTCTTTGTCTCTGTCTGTCTGTCTTCTCCTCTGTCTGTCTTCGTCTCT
The DNA here is from genome assembly GCA_030674155.1 of Stramonita haemastoma. Taxonomy (NCBI): domain Eukaryota; kingdom Metazoa; phylum Mollusca; class Gastropoda; order Neogastropoda; family Muricidae; genus Stramonita; species Stramonita haemastoma. The sequence goes on along the minus strand of CM060326.1, from coordinate 48,308,851 downwards.
CTGTCTTGACCACTTTCTCCTCTGTGGTCTGCGCTTCATATAATTATTATTACATTTGTTGTTTTGTTGTCTCTACCTCTCTGGTTTTCTGTGTCCCTCTTTTTGTTAGTGACTGTTTCTCTGTGATCTGTCCCGTCTACCTCTTTTGTCTTTCGTGTATTTCTGTGTTGTTCTCTCTCTGTCTCTGTCTCTATGTCGCTGTCTCTCTCTAAACACCTCTCTCTGTGTCTCTCTCTATCTCTATCTCATTCCCTCTCTCTAAATAACCCCCCTCTCTCTCTTTCTCTCTCTCTGTGTCCCTCTCTCTGTCCCTCTCTCTATATCTCCCCTCCTCTCTCTCTCTGTCTTTCTATTTCTCTTCCTCACCCCTCTCTGCCCCTCTCTCTAATACCTCTGGATAAAATAATGCAGGCTACAAATTCAAGCTTATGACTTGTTGATGTCGTTATATTCACAAGGGAAATAACATAGCTTTTAGGACATATATTTTGGAGACTGCCTTACCGGCCCTGGCTGTGTCAACGGGTACGAAATGCATTTGAAAATAAAAAGATAGATTGGGTAAATTTTGTTTTGTTCATGTTGTCTGTTCCTAATGATCTTAAATCAATTTGCAGAAATAGAGTGAGTTTTTTTTCAGAACTGTAATAAAGTGTCTTTATGTAGAACATATGCATTACAAAAGCTTTGAAATACATCTTAATAGCTAGCATAGCAGAATGTAAGGGGGCGGGATAGCTCAGTGGTCAGAGCGCTCGCTTTCCCGAGGTCAAGTTAAGCAGCGTCGAGCATGGTTACCAGTTGGATGGGTGACCGTTTGCTCGCCTTGGCTTCAATACAGTCCCCCCAGTTCACCCAGCTGTAAATGGGTAAATGGCCCTCAATACGCTGGCCCCTTGTGAAGCTAGCTGAGGTCTCTGATGCCTCGTTCCCCACGACCGCGTAGGTTATGGGACACATTTACCTTTATGTATGGCAGAATGTAGTGTTCTGTTACTAAACCTTCTTGTTGAAGTCATCTCACTGACCGTTGTGTGGAATAAGGGAAAATCTTTAAGTAGCTTGAGGCAAAAGTTACAAGGAACAATATAAACAAAAACAAGCACACATACAAGCAGGAATACACAACATGTTTTTTATACCCACAAAAGGCAATTGCTTTCTTTTATTTTTTCATTGTGTTTCATACCATTTTATGTCACAGCAGATTTCTCTGCGTGAAGTTCGGGCTGCTCTCCCCGGGGACAAGGTGTCGCCACTAGTGTAGCGTCTACCCATTTTTTTTTCATTTTCCATTAAGCAACTGTATTCGTTTCCTTATCTGAGTGGCTTTTTTCTACATTTTTGCCAGAGACAACTCTCTTGTTGCCTTGGTTCTTTTACGTGCGCCAAACAATGCAGTGTAACACACGGGACCTCGATATATCGTTTCATCCAAAAGACTTGTACCCAGACCACCACTCATGTGGGGTGTGTGTGTGTGTGTGTGTGTTGTTGTGTGTGTGTGTGTGTGTGTTGTGTGTGTGTGTGTGTGTGTGTGTGTGTGTGTGGGGTGTGTGTGTGTGTGTGTGTGTGTGTGTGTGTGTGTGTGTGTGTGTGTGTGGGTGTGTGTGCGTGTGCGTGTGTGCGCGCGTGTGTGTGAACATGTATTCTTCGCGTTCAGTGTTAGATTTAACATCAAGCTCTAACATTACTTCTATTCACTTCACACCACTCTTACAACATTTCCTGTATGATTCCATTACGTCATACCAACATTTTATAGATAATATATACTGCACAAGAATATACGAATAACATTCCCTATCGCTATATCAGTTTTCTTGACGTGTTCAATGTACGCACTGACACCAAAAACAATACAGAAATGTGTTAAGTGTTGTGTTCGCTATCACAACAAAACCGCAGATTTCTGGAGCCAGAGGCACTTTTTTTCGGGGGTGGGGCGTGTAGAGGTAAAATTGTGGGTCGGGGTGATGGAGAGAGAGAGAGAGAGAGAGAGAGAGAGAGAGAGAGAGAGAGAGAGAGAGAGAGAGAGAGAGACAGAGAGACAGAGAGACGAGAGACAGAGAGACAGAGAGACAGAGACAGAGACAGAGAGACAGAGACAGAGACAGACAGACAGACAGACAGACAGACAGACAGACAGACAGACAGACAGACAGACCAATAGATAGACAGATAGATAGAAGACAAACAAACAGAAAGAGAGAGAAGAGAGAGAGAAGAGAGAGAGAGAGAGAAGAGAGACAGAGACAGAGAGAGAGAGAGAGAGAGAGAGAGAGAGACAGACAGACAGACAGACAGACAGACAAAAGACAGACAGAGACAGACAGACAGACAGGCAGGCAGACAGAAGACAAGAGACAGACAGACAGACAGACAGACAGGCAGGCAAACAGGCAGACAGAGACGGACAGAGACGGACAGAAAACAGAACAAGAGACAGAGAGACAGAAGAGAACGAAGACAAGACAGAGATGAGGGACGGAGAAAGAGACAGAGAGAGACAGACAGACAGAGAGAGAGAGACAGAGACAGAGAGAGACAGAGACAGAGAGGCATGGAGACAGATAGGTAAACATACAAAGAAAGAAACGTGTAGGCAAACAGATAGCCAGCAAACAGACAGAGAGACAGAGAGGCAGAGAAAGAAATAGACAAGGAGAAAGAAAGAAAGGATACGAATTTAGCTATTTAAAGAGCAGATGTGCCTACTTGGCAGTGTGTATGGATGTTTTATATTCTAAATATTGACATAGTTCCAATCTTGGGAGGAACAGTGTGGCATTTTAATACCATCCCTTTTATTCTGGGTTCTTTATTTCGGTATGTTGACAGAAATGTGATATTTGGAACAGTAGTTGCAGACATACATAACATAGTGCAAATATTTTATTTTGCTTTCTGGGAAAGAAACAAGAAATGGTTATGGTAATAGAAAATAAAAACAGAGGTAACAACACCACCAGCAACAAAACTACAAAAAGATACGCTACAAATAAATAACAACATAAAACCCAACAACAAACAAACCCCTTCCATATGAGTTTCATTATTCCCAACTTTGTTAGCATGGATATTAAATGGATAAGCTAAATGTACAGCTATATAAGATATGCCCCCCAAAAAATTAGAAAGCTTGTCGTTATTAACTTCAATATTCGTAAATTTATGTGAGCTAACTAGTACGTGTACAAGTATGTGCACAATATGTGTGTGCAAGTATGTGCACAAACATGTGTATAGATATGTGTACAAATGTATGTGCAAACATGTGTACAAAATTATTATTGTATAAAAATATGTGAAGGTCTATTACCAGTATTAATCATTTCGTACAACAGCACTTTAATATTTTCCCTTTACACTAAGGACATGTAAACACCTTTTGTATCTAAAACACACAGATCTAGAATTTAGCGTTTTCAAATCGAAATCAACCGAATAAAATTAGAGAGGAAGAGTATCATACAAATCAGTCGTTTGTGTACAAGCCAATACAATTAGAGTAGGAGTGTTCCCTGAGGAAAACCCCAGACATACATTGATGCGTGACAGATTGCCATCGGATTGAATCACACCCAAGGAATTACATGTCTTGATATTTTCTTGTGCCTAAGTACGAAGCTAATTTTATTGACCAAGAAATAAGGGAATGAGGCTAACATGTAAGAAAAAATCAACAAAGAAGGATGCTGTCTGAAAGAAACACGTATTCTGATTTGGTAATAAAAATCACAGCCCAGATTTGATCAAAGTGATAACAATAGATAATATTGACAGTACAACTGATTGGTCTTTTATAGATTTGTGTCTCTGTTTCCAGCTGGATACAGAAACAAAAAAACAATAAAAGACCAAATAGTGCTACTCTGTGTTACTCAAATGTTAATGTGTTTATAGATGTTTCCCATGGAGTTAAAGCTTACAACCAAAAATGATAGTTCAACAGCAACTTTATTTCCTTACAGGTATTAAACATTCCCGTACCGATACTGATACCGCCACATGCGGTGGATATAAGGGAATAACTGGCCACAGAAGAAATGGAAGCGGAGTTGGGGGCCAGGGTACAGGGGATGCATATGTGATATCAGAATAAATAGAGAAATTATTTTAGAGCATTTATCTTATTTCGTGATAACTGGTGAAAATGGGGGCTACAATAATGATGAGCACGTTACAATCAATAGTTCCGCCGTTAAAACTTCAGATATCGAATAAACAAATGAGCATCCCATGTTCTTTAGAAAAAAAAACCGATTGGAAAAGAAAACATTATGCACGTCAGCAAATAAACGAAAACACTTCAATATCTTTTGATGGCTTTTGTGTCTATTTTTATAGACAAAATCTAGAAAGTATAATGTAGAGCACACAACACAGTTATGGTTTCTCAACTGAACTGGAATATCCCTTAACACTTATTTCAATAAAACATATTTTTCTGAGTTTTTGCTGTCAAGCAGACAGATCTGATTAATCTGCAGCAAATATAATTTAAAATATTTGGAGTATCCTTCTCTGTGATTAAACTTTATGTAATCTGATAGACAGGTTCTGTTTTTTGTCCACTTTTCAGTTTTTGGCCTGAATTGTATGAATTTATCACGATGTGTAAAAGAGCAGATTGCTTCTGCACGTAGCCCCTCTGTCATATAGTTGACAATTTTTTTTTTTTGAGAGAGAAGAGAGGTTAACGCGTGCATTAGACTCCACATACTCTACAAAATATTTACTTATATATATATATATATATATTATATATATATATATATATATATATATATATATATTATATATATATATATATATATGTATATATATATATATATATATATATATATATTATATACACACACAATGTGTGTGTGGTGTGTGTGTGTGTGTGTGTGTGTGCGCGCGCGCGTGCGTGCGTGTGTGTGTGAACTGCACTGCTTATTCAACGTACCATCTGAAAATAAATGTTTCACTTGACTTGACTTGACTTGACTTGACTTAACACACACACACACACACACACACACACACACACACACACACACACACACACACACACACACACACACACACACACACACACACACACTGGATGAGTTGTTTTAGGATAACACATAGGCCTAGAAATCCACAGGTTGGGTGTTTGGCCCTCGTCTCAACCCAAAATGTTATCACATCCACAAGATCATGAGTAGTGAACTAGGTGCTAGAGTTTCAAAAAAAAAAAGAAAGAAAATGAGGTCTCCAGCCCAACATGCATTGAACTGACGTAAAAATTGTCTACCTATCTATCTATCCCTTAGTCTGGTGATCATGGGGGCACCCCCGAAGACTTGACAACCAGTTCCCTCCATTCCTCTCTCTGTAGCGCCTTTCTCAAATTTGGTTGAGTTCAAGGCCTGTTCATTCGCTGATGTTGTCCTCCATCTCTTCCTTGGTCTGCCTCTTTTTCCTCCTCCTTTGACAGTGCCTTGTAGTATTGTTTTTGCAAGTCCTTTTGATATTGTTAAAATCTTGATACGTAAAAACATAAAATAAACAGCAAAAAGATTAACAACAAGGAAGATTTCCTGGAACAGTTCTGAAGAAAAACAACAACCTTAACAGGAGACAAAATACGTGTGATAGATATAATATTTTTCTTTCTGCTGTCAAGAGGTGAAGTTGTTTTTTGTGAAAGTATGCTATACTCGTATATAGAACACCCCAAATTTCATGGTGAAACATCCATTGTGACATAAGGTGTTTACACTACAATAGATACAATATAATATAATACAAAACAACACAATACAGTAGATACAATTTTATACAATGTAATACAATACAACACAATACAACCAATTCAATGCAAGACATACAAAACAATACAAGACAATATATATATATATATATATATAATATATATATAATATATATATATATATATATATATATAAAATAAAATGTTGTACAAAACAACACAAAACAAAACAATATAATACAATGCATACATACAAAACAATACAAAACAACAGAATACAATAGATGCAATACAATACAACACAATACAATATAATACTTCCACACGCTTGCATGTACACGTATACACTTTTGCATAGATACATGTACAATTTGTTTGAAGATTAGAATATAAAAAAACAACAGGCTCAATCAGAACATAGGCATTAAGGCCACTCTAAGACTCCTATCCACTCTTTCTATACAAACAATAAACATAGTAGGTCCCATGCGCAAGCAGACGCAAAAGACCTTGCGCACACATCAAAACTGTGCTCCCTTTTGCAGAAAGATCATGTAAAGGTACATATGCTTTTATTTATTTATTCATCTATTTATTTATTTATTTATTTATTTATTTATTTATTTATTGACTGATTTTTATTTATTTATTCTTTTTTATATCAAAGATAAAAGAATAAGCACTCTGTGGGTTTTTTTTTACATCCAGTCCCCGTGTACATGTTGAGATCGCAAACACACATTCCTAGCCTGTAACCTGTTACCGAGAGAGCGATGGGTTCTGAAATGTTCAGCTTGTTTAAGACATTGAAAACTTCAAAGCAGTCAGCCAAGCACTCCTCAGGAAGTTAGTATGAAAGGAAGTTAAAAAAAGACCCTGCAACATCCATTTGGAAATACGATGACCTCTTTCTTCAAGCCGGGTTTTAAATCAAGCTTGTCTTTTGTTTTCTAGGATTTAGCAGACGGTATATTTTTACTCTTTTTTTTCCTTTATAGAAAGATTGGGGGTGGTGATGGGATGTTAATGTTGTTTCTGTTGTTTTTGTTTTCACTTTTTACACATTCTATCTTGCACTACAGGGAGTGTGTTAGATTCCATCTAGTTTCAAGCTGCTGAGAAAAAAAATCATAAAAAAACAAAACGTGGATTCTACAGCAATAACTACAGTTAGCAAAACAAATAATGAGATAAAGTGGATATATATATATATATATATATATATATATGAGAGAGAGAAGAGAGAGAGAGAGAGAGAGAGAGAGAGAGAAGAGAGAGATGAGAGAGAGAGAGAGAGAGAGAGAGAGAGAGAGAGAGAGAGAGAGAGAGAGAGAGAGAGAGAGAGAATAAACCAAGAAAACGAAAAACTGAAAATAATGGTACACTTCTTTTATTTCGAACTTAAAAAAAGGAACTTGGCTGAAAAAGAACAGCAGAAATATATCAATGTCGCAGCCTCAAAGCAGGGAGTAAGGGATGCACATCTCAGCAGATTAGAGGATCAGTTGCCCACATGTCCCAGCACTCTTAACACGGCCCCGAGTCTCCCTGACTTCATGGATGATAGCAGAAAAAAGAAGAGAAAAAAAAAACGGCGCCAACAATTCAGTGTTTCAAATCCAGAAATTGAGACATTGTTCAGAATGTTCGCCCCCCCCCCCCCCCCCCAACAAAGAGGCGAGGTCTTTGACAGTGTTGTATTGTAGTGTATTGTATTATATTGCGTTGCATTGCATTGTTTTGCATTGCATTGATTTGTATTGTATTGTATTTATATTGTGTAGTAGTGTATTGCATTGTATAGTATGGTATGGTATGGTATGGCATGGTATGGTATGGTATGGTATGGTATGGTATGGTATGGTATGGTATGGTATGGTATGGTATGGTATGGTATGGTATGGTATGGTATGGTATGGTACTGTATTGAATGCCACTCTCTGTGACGACTGATTTTTCCGCGTAAAATTCTGGTTACTGTCGCGGAGGAGAGCATGTCACCAGAAGAGCAGCGCCACCCATTACTTTTTCTGTCTGCTTGTGAATTTGTTTTCTTATCAGTGTGGTTTATCAGTCTGGCACAACTCTTGTTGCCGTAGGTTTTATAATGATCGGCGTGAAGTAATACTCTAACAATATGAAATAGGAACGACGTCATTAGTATTTGCATCTTTGAACGGCGAAAAACCAAGTCAGCAGGGTGAAAGTTGTGTTGTTTATTCATTTTCTTTCAGCAGAAATCCTTGCAATAATAATTGCCTTGTCACATGTAATAAATGTTACATTCAGCTGATTTTGCAGTGGGTTCTAGAAACATTCTCATTTTGTTTCAAAGACCATGATAACATTCTACAAAACCAGGCCAGAAGGATCATTATTTTAAAAGGAATATTTCATCAATCTATGCAAATGAGGCGCATCCGTTTGTTTTTATTGAAGACTTCCACAAAGCAGCGCAACCTGCAATGAATATGCTAATCAGTCTGCGAGTTATAAATATGCTAATCGACCTGTGAGTTATGAATATGCTAATCGTACATGTGATTTATGAACAAGAAGTATTTCAATCATCTTGTTTGTCTGTCTGACTTCCTGTTTGTTATGCTTTTTTCTGTTTGTATTGCAATGATATAGTCTCGCAACTGGATTCCTCTTATTATCTCAATTATGTTATCAGAACACCATTGTTCTCTTCAGATTAAAAAAAATGTAGTGGGTAAATCAAGTGCAGGTAAAACATAACAATTCTTTTAAAAATTTGCAATAAATGTCCGGAGAGAACAAAATCCATGATTTAGCAAAATGTCTCGCACCCTTACTTGGTAACTTTTTTGCCTTTAGAAATTGGTTTCATTTATCCTTTGACATAAGAGGATGCTGGTCATAGCTTACAAGTTATATAGCAACAGCAAATGTTTGCGTTGACTATAAGACAGTACATATATTTTCCAGTTTCATTATTATACACAGGGAAGGACGGTGGCAGGATGGTTAAGACGTTTGCCTGCCAACTGTAAGGTTCTCGGTTCGATTCCCAGCTTCGCTCTGCTGCTGTGATAGTTGGAGTGGTGGACTCCTGTTGTGAAGGTTAATGTGGTGTACTCCTGGTTTAAGGGTTGGTGCAGCAGTGTACTCCTGTTTTAAAGGTGGGAGCTGTGTACCCTTTTTCAAGGTTTTGGTGTACTCCTGTTGTGGATGGCAGGGGTTGAAGTTACCCCTGAGGTGTCTAGAAGGATGGGTTTTATCTGTTGGTATTAGCATTGGCATGACTCCACTCCTCTGAAGTTGCTTCAAATGAGACTGCGTTTTGACGTCCCGTATGCAAACACACAGAGAACATTTTGCATACACGTTAATCCCTATCCTCTTTTTGTAGAGGAGTAGTCCGGTTATTCCCAGAAACTGGATGGTATGATCATTATTCCCAGCTTGCACGTGCTACTTTGAGAGGGATGGACTCCGCCAGATGTAACTCGTTCCAGATAAACTTCCTGAAAAAAATCAGTGTAGTATCAGTGACTCCTCCAGAAGAGAAGAGGGAAGTCAAGCTAAGTCCTGACAGGTCCACAACGACACCATTTGGCTTAACAATATGAACGAAATAATATTCAACGCATAAGAAAAGATGCCACAACAGAAAAGAATGCTCCAACCCCATTCCACACCCCCACACAATCTAACAAGCAGGCTAGGCCAACATTTAAAATTCTAGATAACAACATTAGCAACAAACAAAACAAGGCAAGAAACAAAGAAATAAAAACAAAAAAAAACTGGAAGCAGTGGTAAAATGTAAATATTTGACATGATCTAACTTAGGGTTATATGGAAGCATTAAGATTCAAGATTTAAGATTATACTCTAACACTCCCCCCCCCCCCCCTCCGATAAATACGGGAAATTTAAGAAAATCATAATTTGCAAATATGGGTGTTTGAAAATAATCACAACACAAACCATTCGTAACGCAATGCATCTACAGTATTGCCAAACTCAAAACCGGAAACTGAAAGTTTCTCATCAGTTCCGGTTTCACAGTACCATCCGCGCAGGTGCTGTTAGTTAGCATAGCGTGGAATCTGACTACATTTCTGCAAAACTAGCATCCAGGTATCTGAAACAGAATAATATCAGAAAAAATGCATCACAAATGGTGAGGTTACAAAGAAAATCGAAACAATATTTTGCCTTTTTGAAAACGTTCTAATGGCCTGTATCATCTGTTGACGTTAGTAAGGCTTTAGTATTTACTGGTATATGATGAAACACTATTTTCCGCCTTCATCTTGCTATGTGTTAATATTGCTTGTGGGTTAAAGTCTGTCCCGAGCCTAAGGCTCATCAGGCCGGTGCTTATCCCGGTTTCTGTGGCGTTAAGCCACTGAGAGTCATAGACTCCCCCCTGGATAGGACGCCAGTCTATCGCAGGGTTAACCCCCCAACACAAGGTTGGTACCCCTTTTACACCTGGTGGGGTGAGAAAATAGCCGTAAAGTGCCTTTTCCAAGGGCACAACGCCATAGCCGAAAGCTGGGATCGAACCCGGAACCTTTAGATTACGAGTCCAACGCCCTAACCACTAGACTACAGCGGCGGCTATTGCTTGTGGGTATTTTGTTTTAAATATTCTGCAATCTGAAGTTGGCTATATCTTTATTTATGAAACAGGAATATTGATGTTCTTTTTGAGTCCTTCTTTTCCGTGTAAATTGACTGCCATGAAGCATTTTTGTCGCGTGACACATGACTGATGCGTATGGTAGCAAAACTGAAGTAAAGACTGTAAATTAAGGACGAAATGATCATAGTCACACCATGAAGTCGTTTCGCCTAGCTCCCAATTGGCCAGAAAAGGCATTCACCTTGAAGGCGAGAAATTTGGCAATGAAATCTGGTCCCAAGTGAAACCTTTCCGCTATTCACTGGACAGACAGTGGTGGTCTGGGTGCTAGCCTGTCCAATGAGCCAATCAGCCCAATTATTATCATCTGTAACATGAACCTAATACAAAGGAACTTACCACAGCAAAAGGGCACTTTCATGGTCAAAGCTCTGGTAAAAAAAGCCACTTAGACAAATGAGCTCTGTAATATAGAAAGCCCTAGACGTAAGAAAAAACCTCACTGTGCCTTTGAGAACAGATCACATTCCTGGCTAAAATGGTGCTATAACCGTCAAAGTGTTTTATATCTCTGACACGTAAAGTACAGCAGGATACATTGTAATAATAGAGTGCGGTTCTATGTAACAATATACAGTACAATGCTTCACACTACAAACATTTGTAATGAAATGTTATACAATACGAGGTAAACAATAAACATTGAAGAAAGAAGAAGAAGAAGAAGAAGAAGAAGAAAAAGAAGAAGAAGAAGAAGAAGAAGAAGAAGAAGAAGAAGAAGAAGAAGAAGAAAAGAAGAAGAAGAAGAATGCAAGGCATAAGAACAGAAAGTAGAATAAGAACAAGAAGAAACAACCAAAAACAACAACAACAACAACAACAACAACAACAACAACAACACAATTAACTAGATCACGAGGACCAAAATAAAAAGAACATAAAAATAATAAGTATTTAAGTATTAACAACGACAACATCAAAAACAGCTCCATCACCATCACCTCCACCACCACGACTGTCACAACAACAACAACAACAACAACACCAACAAAAACCACAGCAACAAAAAGTAAGCAGTAGTAAAGAGGTTTGGAAGCAATGAGACATGAATTCACCTCCTTCACCACTCCCTTCATCACACCAAGAAGAAGAATGTCTAAAGAGCCATTAACAAAAGCCTAGAAAATCCCTTCTCCCCTAGGGATTTTGTTCTTGCAATCAACACAACTGCTCCCACATCCTCTGCAATGAAAACAAAAGAAGTAAATAAGTGAAAAGGACAAAGAACTGTAAAACAAATAAGTAATGCAACAAATGAATAAAAAAAATCCAAGTAAATAGGAAAAATAATGAATAAGTGAATCCGTAAATGAATAAAAAAGAAAAGTGTTAAAACAAATAAAATGTATAAATAAAAGAGTAAGAAAACTATGCAATATACAATAAATGAGTATTCATGAAAAAAAAATACTTGATAGATAGATAAACAGATAAGCAACTAACTAAAATTAGATATAAAATAGAGCAAAGTAATCAGAGGAACAAATAATAGGTAAATCTAATATCTTAATACACCCAAAACAAATCCATGAGAATTAAATGTGATTATTCAAGAAACAAAAACAAAGAGAAGAAAATCAGAAACAAAGAATACCACACAATAAAAACAAACAAACAGACACACAAAGGCAGAAAAAAAATAACCACAACCCACAAACAAACAAACATACAATAAACACACAAACAAAAACACACAGAAGAATACAAGCAAGCATACACATAGATACAAGCAAACAACCATACAAAAGAGCAGAACAAGTAAAAACACACTTACAAGCAATCGTGCAAGGCAAGAAACCAGCAGGCACATGAATAAACAACAAAGGAATCACAAAAACCGCACATTTCAAATAAATCTTTGATAAATAATTTTCAAAATGATAAAGAAGTTGTAAGGGTTATGTGGACCTGTTTTTCTCCACTGTTGTCTCCTCAATAATACTTTATGGGGTCAAGTGGGGAATTGAAACACTTGTAGATTCAAGTGTGGGTCATTCATTATTTTTCCTCAACTTCTTTTGCCTTGTGCTTGCTAGCACTTTACGTGTATCGTAATGCTTGGGTTATTATCTAGCTAAGACTGACAGCTTGGCTGGATACAAAACCTTATGACCTCCCTTTCATCTTATCAATAGGATCCCAAAATACAAGACACAGAGATTCAGTATGCATTTTTTTCTCCTATTTCTTTTTTTTCTTTCTTTCTTTCTTTTCTCTTTCTTTCTTTCTTTCTTTCTTTCTTTCTTTCTTTCTTTCTTTCTTTCTTTCTTCTTTCTTTCTTCTCTTTCTTTCTTTTCTTTCTGTCTTTCTGTCTTTCTTTCTTTCTTTCTTTCTTTTTTCTTACTGTATTTATTTATTAATTATTATTTGTTTTTACAAATCTTATCTTAAGCGTTTTTTTTCTTTCTCTTATATCATGACCTTCTATGGCACCTTTAAAAGGTTACAGGGATACTAAATATTCCTGTGGATGCCATTGATACTTCTAAATAACAAAAAAAATGTCTCTGAAAGCGTGTCCCTGTAACTTAATACCGAGAGTGAAGCCTATATCACCCCCAGGTCTTCTGACAAAGGCTCATCCAGGATCCGAAACTCGAGTCAGGTCTGGCTCAAGGCATGGTCTTTACTACCAAATACCTTAGTGCTGTCACTAAAGGATGGGAGTTTCGAGAGTTTTGTTTTTGTTTGTTTTTAATAAACTTCTGAAAACCATTTTCAAAACATAACGAAGAAGTTGTAAGAAGTAAGTTGTGGTTGTTTTTCCTCCACTACTATACCATTAAGAAAGCAAACAATTAATAGACAAATAGACTAAACGAGCAAACACGCTAAGAAACACACACGCAGGCACACAAAGATAGTTACAAGCAAGCTTAACACACAGAGAAGAAAGCAGACACACATAGAAAAAAAAAACAAGCACGAAAAAAACTAAGACACGAAGCCCACAAACATAGCTAAGCACAACAAAACAATACAATAGATCACCTGCATTCATGCGTCATCCAGAACGGAAGAACAAATGAACAGAAAGAAAAAAAAAACAATGACAGAGAGAAGGAACCTGGATTAAAAAAGAAAGAAAGATAGAGAAAAGAATATAATACCTTTTCACAGAGCTAGTTAAACAGGTGGACGAAAAAAACAGAAATAATGAGTTTTAACACATATGTGGTCCTTTAAACCGACGTGCTTACTTTAAAAAAATAAGAAATGGTCGTTGAGTTCAATCACTACGCAATGTGTACTCTTCAAAACGAAGACATGGGTTTTAACGTCTGCACAAGATGCTCTGTATGCGTTCACACACAGGGCCTTGGTCTTTAGTCTGATTCAAAGCACTTCCAGGGAAGTGGAGTTGTCACTGATGCTAACGCTACAGGAAAAAAAAACTCTTAGAACAAGCTTCTCCGTTGTGGCTCAAACCCAGACCATCACATTAAAAGCTCTAACCTTTTAGATGATCTCTCCTCTCTCTCACTCTCTCTCTCTCTCTCTCTCTCTCTCTCTCTCTCTCTCTCTCTCTCTCTCTCTCTCTCTCTCTCTCTCTCTCTCCTCTCTCTCTCTCTCTCTCTCTCTCTCTCTCTCTTATATATATGTATATATATATATATATATATATATATATATATATATATTATATATATATATATATATATATACATATATATATATATATACACACATATATATAGAGAGAGATATATAGATATATAGATATATATATATATAGATATATATATATAGATATATCTACTCTATCTATCTATCTATCTATCATCTATCTATCTATCTATCTATCTATCTATCTATCTATCTATCTATCTATCTATCTATCTATCTATCTATCTATCTATCTATCTATCTATATCGCGCTCGATTTACAAAGCAGCAAATTCAAAATACTTAAATACTGTAAGCGACAAAGACAAAATATTTAACACAAGCACGAACTCGAAGGATTGTCTATATAACGCTTGAATTAATTGGTACAAAGAAGGAAACTAAAAGCAAAATAAAAAAGGAAACATAACACCGACCGCAGAGAAAGGAATCTAAACAGAAAGAGGAATGAAGGAAGCAACAGACCGAAACACAGACACAGAGATCACATAGAAAGGAAAAAACAAGAACTTGAAAGCAATGACAAAAAATACCCAGAAAGAGCTAAAAGAATATGATGGGACATTTACAATGCAATTTCAGAAAAAAAAAATCATCAAAATAAGTCACTCAAAGAAAATCCTGAAAACAAAGAAAAATTTCAGTCGTGTTTGTTCTGTCCCCCAAAAATCTCCTATAATACTGACGATATATTTAATGTCCCGATGGTACCAAAAACATAAATACAGTCATGAAAAAAAAAGATAAAAGAGAGAGTGAGAAGTGGCTTGGAAAGAGAAATAAATGTTGAAGTTAACCTAAAAAGATAAACATAAACACTGTTACTTTTCTAACGCATAGATCGCTGTGAATGATTTACCTTTCTTTCTTGTTGTTTTTTCTTCCTGCTTTTCTTTTTTATTTTGTTATTTTTCCTTCTTTTGTTGTTCTTTTTTTCTTTCCTTTTTACATTCAAATGATCTTTGCTTTAGATTCGCTCTTTTGATTTTTCATCATGTAATTATTTGTTGGTTTGTTTGCTTATTTGCTTCCTTCCCTTTTTCGTATTTTCTTCTGATTTCTTTGGTTTCTTTTCTGGCTATTTTTATCTCCATGAGATAAACAGGAAAAGACAAACAACTATTATGGCAATGTGGAAACAACCGCAACAGCAACAGCAAGTCCAAAACAAAAAGAGACAAGTAAAGCCAAAACAGGGACAGCATGGAAAGCAACAGTAACAACAACTTTAACTGCAGTACAACAAATAAAACGCAACAACATTTTTTGTATTTCTATTCTAGTCTTAGTTTATTTCATTTTTTTTCAAGGATAATGGAATACACACTGATGTGCTTTTCTTACATCCTGTCCCGGTGTAACTGCAGTTTTGTGAATGTTTTCATCTATTCCCACTGGCACACAGTGGCCTACTATTCCGAAAAGCGGAACCAGCTTTACCGTATGTGCAAGATGTTCAGCGCACGTTTGCCTACAGGACCTCGGTCTACACTTTCAGCTGAAGGATGCTAGTGTAACACAGATATGCATGACAAAACAATGAAACATGAAAACATGTCGCCATTTCTTTTTCTTCAAAGCTGTTTCATGATAGCTGCTGGGTTATTTTCTACTTACGTGTAGTACCAACGGCAATCAGTAATGACACACCCACCTCCACTGATTCCCCCCTTCCCAAACTATCTCCATAATTTCTTTTCCTTTCTCAGCGAGCTACTTTCGTGTTATCAGTCAGAAATAACCAGAAATAATCGGGCATAAAAAACTTGTCATTGTTCTCTTTTTTGTTGGCTAGTTCATTCCCTCGTATAAATTCATGCTCGAGCACACTTAAATGTGTGCCTCGTACAGGTGTGTACGCGTGCGTGCTTACAACACCCACGACACACACACACACACACACACACACACACACACACACACACACACACACACACACACACACACACTGATCAAGCTTATCACACAAACATTTAAAACAAACAAAATATATATCAGGATGAATTAATAGAAAACGACAAAAGAGCTATGCTCTTTCTGAACGCAACGCTTTACATCCAGACACTTGAATAACACTTTGCACTACACTTGCAGCACTTGGAACCAGAATAAAATTAATGGATTGCAATCAGCATGTTTCATAGTCATCGCCACTGTATCAAGTTCAGACATGTTACATTGGCACGCCTTCAGCACCAGTCTCCGTAGGACAGACATCATTTCCATATCTGCTAAACTGCAATATGTTTTTTCTCTCCTCGTTCTGTTGCTTTAGCAATAATAACTTCAACTATAACAACAAAGTGGATAATGAAGCAGACAGCATCAACAATAATATCATTTGTAACAACAACCAACACGGCAGCATGATGGGTACAGCACCTCATAAAAGCTAACCGTAAAAAAACACCTCAAATCAGGAAGACCATAACAGAAAATGTAAACTTATAACAACAAAGAAATTGAGAAAATAATAGGAAATCCCCTTGCAAGCCTTCTAGAGCAAATGCTTTGTAAGAAGAATTTGGACAAGCACAGAGCTGTGTGGCTGCTAAGGATATTGATCTTGTAACCACGAGTGATACACCTGTACTAATTTCCCCTTACTTCCTTCTCAAAATACGCTTGATATGCACCACCTCTTATATTATCTAGCTAAATGTTCACTATTGTTTGAGTTACTGATGAAGGAGCAACAAAAGAAAAACCCATTTAATACACAATTACTTCTTCCACTCACTTTTTACACCAGCACTGAAACAAAACTTTTCTTCCATCCATTAGACCATGAGTGGTGGTCTGCGTCCTTGTCTTTCGGATGAGACGATAAACCGAGGTC
>CM060326.1:48256958-48286958 GCA_030674155.1 Stramonita haemastoma | reverse complement strand
ATTGGAGACTGCCTCAGACAATGGTTCAATGCAACAGCAGCTCTGAATAGGGTAGAGTGGCAGTGACTACAAGAGATTACGATGGTCAACAACTTTAACGCGTTGCATTTGCAAATGCCGAATGTTAATTTCTCAGAGTTGGCTGGCTGTTTTACTGTGAAAAAATTCTGGGAGAAGCAAGGCGACTTTGTCTCGTTTCCTAGTCTGCCATCGTTTTATCTGCTTTAGTGCTTGAGTTAAACGATTGTGTGTGCGCGTGTGCGTGTGTGTGTGTGTGTGGGGGGGGGGGGGGGGGGGCTGTGCTGCGCGCTTGCGTGCATGTGTGTGTATGTGTGTGAGTGTGTGTTTGTGTCTTTTTTTGTCTGTATTTTTTGTATTGTGCGTGTGCTGCGTACACGTATGTATGTATGTATGTATGTATGTATGTATGTATGTATGTATGTATGTAGTAGTATGTATGTATGTATAGTATGTAGTATGTATGTATGTATGTATGTGCATATAATCATTATGCATGAACAAATGTGTATTATCATGAGGTGTGGGTGTGTTTTCACGAGTGTATATTATGCAAGCTTGCATAACTGTACTAATGCATGCCTTATCGCACAAATGAATGAACTAATAACTGCTTAGACAAAACATGCATTAACGGTGGATGAATAAATGAATGAATGAATGAATCAACAGATTGATAAGGGCGTACGATAGAAGCATATCATTGACAGCGTTTCGTCAGTTCTCTTTCCTAATTGATAACAAACAATCACAAAAAAAGAGAGAAGACATCATTGTAGAAAAAAAACACACAGGATGAATGAGAATGATAGGCGGCAGTTTTAGCTGGACATTGGGGAGGTGTGAATTGTAAGGGCATGTTCCCCATCAGCGCTAATGAATAGCCTTGAGATCTGGACACTTGTCTGCCCGTCTCAACAGCTGTTGTGAAACACGTCCCAGATTAATGCAAGAACCTTCAGCTTCTTTAATTGCTCAGTTTGTTGCTTTTTTTCTTCTTTTCTCTTGTCTTGCAATCTTTTATTTCAGCACAGTTTTGTGTGTGTGTGTGTGTTAAAATTGTTGGAAGTGCTGGTGTGCTGGGTTTGGTTTGTTGTTGTTGTTATTGTTGTTGTTGTCGGTGCTGCTTTTGATGTTGTTGTTGTGAATAAGCAGAGATGCTCAATTTAATTCAATTTAAATACGTTATTATCTCACAAAGAGAGAAATGTGCATGTTTGCTATATAGGTCGAATGCAAGCGCTTTGATTTGATTTTGCAAGATGTAGCGGTATATAAATTACATGCATTATTATTATTAAGTTCACAAATATATGTATACAATTGCCTATTTTTCTAAGCAGGTTTGCAGACTGACTTTGCAACATAGGCATCAGAATGAGATGCCCACACAATTGATTGCGCTTTAGAGCAAACAACTATGTGTGCCTGCTACAGCAACTTCTTTTAAATATGAAAGTGCATCCCAAGTCTGAAAACCTGCTTTTCTATAGACGCTACACAAACACAGCGACAAGCACCTGATCGAGGATTTTTATTGTTTCTTTTACAGCAGGGGTGAAGATAATAGTCTTGTTTCTGTAAAGACCGTCTCCCAGACATGTCACAATCTGAACTTCGGATATGACACAAAAGTGAGTGATTGCAAAACGCTTTGAGCCATTAAGCATCACAGTCGTCAACTGCCAGTGCTACAGAGTGTAGAGTCAAATATTCTGTGGCTGTTCCGTTAGAATGTATCGTTCTGACAAGAATGGAACATGTTTCGATATCGTCTACTTCGGGTCTATGCTTTGTTTTTTCAAGCTCTTCGGGGTGGAGGTGGGGTGAAGAGAGAGAGGAGAGAGAGAGAGAGAGAGGAGAGAGAGGAGAGGAGAGGAGAGAGAGAGAGAGAGAGGAGAGAGAGAGAGAGAGAGAGAGAGAGAGAGAGAGAGAGAGAGAGAGAGAGAGAGAGAGAAGACAGACAGACAGACAGACAGACAGACAGACAGACAGACAGACAGACAGACAGACACAGACACAGGAGAGAGAGACAGACAGACAGACAGACGATAATTATAAAGAGAGAGAGAGAGGAGAGAAGAAGACGAGAGAGAAGAAGAGAGAGAGAGAGAGAGAGAGAGAGAGAGAGAGAGAGAGAGAGAGAGAGAGAAGAGAGAGAGAGAGAGAGAGAAGAGAGAAGAGAGAAGAGAGAGGAGAGAGAGAGAGAGAGAGAGAGAGAGAGAGAGAAGAGAGAGAGAGTAGAGAGGAGAGAGAGGCAAGGCAAGGCAAGGCAAAGTATTTTATTCGAGGATAATAGATAAGCACTCGTGTGCTTTTTACATCCAGTCCCCGCCCTTTTCAGGGATACATCAAGATGAAAAGATACTAAACAATAAGATTTTACGCAGTACCAAGCAACACACAAGAATAAGGACACTATATATGATAAGGTAATAAAAATGCACTCGATCAGAAGACAAAATCAGAAGTCACATAAAAAAGAGAGAGAGAGAGAGAGAGAGAGAGAGAGAGAGAGAGAGAGAGAGAGAGAGAGAGAGAGAGAGAGGAGAGAAGAGAGAGAGAGAGAGAAGAGAGATGAGAGAGAGGAGAGAGAGAGAGAGAGAGAGAGAGAGAGGAGAGGAGAGAGAGAGAGATGTTAGGTGAAAGCAATAACAGTCCTGCCTCTAAACTACTTAGAATTAGTGTAAATTGCAGCCACGAGACTGCTTCAAAACATTATCTATACCCTTTTTATTAAGTTTTTATCATAATGTTTTATCATTATCCTAAAGAAAGCCACGACCACTGTAGAACATTATTAAGAATAATAATATGCCTCTTCTTCATAGATGAGAGAATATATAAAAACATAAAAAACATCACTTTGGAAGGACATTATAATTTACAACTAAGTGTTGATTGATCCATTCATTAATTGATCGATTGATTACTTTTAGGATATCCATATCTGAGCTACGTAATTATAAGCTAACCTGGTTTTGACTTCTACAAAAAAACCCATAAGTTTTCTCAAACTTCCCAAAATATTTCCTAGCACATCTATTGCTGTTCTTGTTCCACGGCAATCCAGGAGTTACCTCCCTGTTTTTCCGCCATTTAAGAAAGTGTAGGGCAGGAGAGAGCTGCTTCGTCACATCAGCATTGCCTTGTTTCCTTAACAAGCAATAAACACACCTCTCCTGCATTCACTCGCTTTACAACACAGTTAACAATACATATAAACAGAAATATTCCAGTTTGCTCAGCAAGGCAGAAGAAAAGGTAACAGGCAGAGGAAATGTTTGCTTGTAGTTTGTGCAAAATTTTGTTTTTTTCAAAAACACATACGTACACGTGAATGCAAGAGTTTATGTGTGCATGCCCACACTCACACATACAGAGAGAAAGATATGATTTCAGACAATAAAAAAGAGATTGACAGACAGACAGTCATGAAAGAAACAGACAAAGACAGAAACAAACAAGCAGACTGACAGAGAGATAGAATCAAACAGTTACAAATTTCCTATACGAATCTAAATATAATACAGCTTTTCTCCTACCTTTGTAGCTAACGGTTTCTGAAATCAAATCACTTCCACTGCTGTTAAGAAAAATACTGACACAAGAGATGACTGATAAATGTATGACACATCCCAGGTTAGGAGGACGGAAAAGCCTAGTGGTCAGAATATTGCGCTCGCAATTTGACGACCCGGGTTCGATTCCCGTTAGAGGTTTTTTTTTTTTCGTGGAGTTAACATCAATGCAGACTCCACCCCCCAAAATAAATCTTTCGGATGAGACTATAAACTGAGGCCCCGAGTGCGAATGAACGCAGAACATCTTGCGCACACGTTAAATCCTGTTCCGCTTATCGTAAGAGTAGGCCATGTGTGTCGGTGGGAACAGATGGCAAGATTTACAAAACTGTATACAAACGGAGACTGGATGTAAAAAATCACTTAAGTGCTTATTCCATTATCCTCGATATAAACATAAATAAAACTAAAACAAAATAAAGGACAGGGCAGTCAGCCATAGTGTAGCACTGATCCATCACATGCCATCCTCTCCTGTCCTGACACCTGGCACACTGACAGGTCTGACATGTTGCCCTCCAAGCCAGACAAACATGGAATGACCTGTTGGCAAAATGGCCAGCCCATTGCCTGTGTTCTGGTTGTCTTGTCTTGCAGATAACCTGACACTCCTTTTTTGTCTTCTTCTGTAATCTATGACACTTACTTGCAAGATCTTTTAGCAGAAGACCTAGTGTGTTAATGTTCATAAGGAATGTTTTCTTTGCTGATTAAAGAAAAGAAGAGCAATCTCCTAGGTTTTATAATGGTGGGGTTTGTGCGTGCAATTGTTTTACCCACGTTTTTCATAGTCTAAGCACGATACTAGTTTGCTTGCGTATTTTGTATAAAGGTATTATCTATTTTTTTTAAAGTAAAGGTAAAGGTGTCCCATAACGTAGGCGGTCGTAGGGGAGCGAGGTGTCAGAGACCTCAGCTTTTCTAGGGGCCAGCATATTGAGGGCGGCACCCATCTCCTCTCTGTCACTGCTTTACCTTCCCTGACCCTTAAGAAGGCAGGTACCCATTTACAGCTGAGTGAACTAGGAGGGGTGGGGGACTGTACTGAAGCCAAGGCGCGCAAACGGTGACCCATCCAACTGGTAACCATACTCGACGCTTCCTAACTTGACTTGGGGAAAGTAAGTGCTCTGACCAGTTAGCTATCCCACCCCCTAATCTCATTTTTACCGGGACGAATTTGCATACTCTTCCGAATTGCAGGGCGGTTCTAACCTATACGCAAGACGTTCAGCATTTTATCCATTTATAGTCATACTCGAGGGACTTTTGGGAGAGTGGAGTTGGTGCTAATGTTAGCTCTCTTTTCTTTTTTTTTTTTTTGGGGGGGGGGGTCCTCTTCAACTGGCGTCTCAGTTCTGGTTCAAATCCAAACTGTCAGATCACAAGCTCAATACAATAGTCAATACACAAAAATAGACAAAAATCACATAAAACAAAACCATATACAAACAGTTCGTGTTTTACATTTTGTTCCTTGATCATGGTTGGACATTGCATTTCTTTCTTTTAGTTACAAAAAATGTGAGTTTTCTCAAGGTATATTATTTTTCTTTTGTTGTCTACTGTTTAGCTTATGCTAGCACAGTCATTAATATATATGTATAGCAGAAAAAAACCCACTTCAAATCAGCACTAAGTGAAAAGACATTTTTTTTTATTATCATTAAGACACAATGTCAAGTTTTTTTTTAGCTTACTATAACAATGACCCGAAAACAAGAAAATTTACTGTAAAATGAATCAGCCTATCCTCCTCCTTACATAACGGGCCCTTATCTTATTTATGTCTCCTTCATTTTTGCCAGTAGGCACAATAAAAAACGCCAGGAAATATACAAGCAAAAATTCTTTTTTTCCGTTGTTTTCTGAATCTTCAGAATATAGTTTATTTGTTTTTTTTTCTCGGTGAAGAAAAATGCTGAGTTTGTTAAACTTTGTAAAATCTTCAAATGTTTGATATTTCCTACATTCATGTTTTAAATTCGTTTCCTTTTTCTTTTCATTTATTGGGGAGAAAGGTGGGTTTATAGTATGCGTGTGGGGGAGAGAGAAAGAGAGAGAGAGAGAGAGAGAGAGAGAGGAGAGAGAGAGAGAGGAGAGAGAGAGAGAGAGAGAGAGAGAGAGAGAGAGAGAGAGAGAGAGTGAGAGAGAGATGGAGAGAGAGAGAGGAGAGGAGAGAGGGAGAGAGAGAGAGGAGAGAGAGAGAGAGAGAGAAGAGAGAGAGAGAGAGAGAGAGGAGAGAGAGAGAGAGAGAGAGAGAGAGAGAGAAGAGAGGGGAGAGAGAGCAGACAGACAGACAGACAGACAGACAGACAGACAGACAGACAGACAGACAGACAGACAGACAGACAGGACAGACAGAGACAGAGAGAGACAGAAAGAGAGAGAGTGTGAGAGAGAGTGATAGACAGCCATGTGCAAACAGATACAAAGGTACAAACTGAGGGACAGGCGGACAGACAGACAAACAGACAGAGAGAGAAACACACACCCACTTAGATAAATGATTTTGCTAAACCCCCCACCCCACCCCCACACACACAAATACCCGCGCGCGTGTGCGCGCGAATGCACACTGACACACACACGTTCACTCAGCGAATTACTGGCAAACACACTAAAATAAGAAAAAAAATCACCATTAAGATTAATCTCTTAGAAATCAAGCCAAACAATACAAATCAAATTAAGGTAGAGGAGTAACCATCCATGCAGCAACCTTTATCCATACACAAAAAATATTGTTTTGGATTCCTGTTATTTAATGTGTTTAAAAACCTGTGTTAGCTGATGAAATATTGATGACACACGCCGAATGTACGTGTGCAGAACGAAACAAGAACACGTGAATTTATATATTAGTTTGCGACATACTCTCATTGTCATTCCTTCTTTAATTAATTAATTGCTTCAATGTGCTGTTGTTTTGTGTTTATTAAGAGATGATCATATACTGTATAGTTCTTGTTTGATTTTTCTCCCTTACTTTAATCACATAGCCATCACATCAATCTCTCAAGTGACTGGACAGGTAGAGAGTGTGTACAAAAGTACGTTCGTCTTTTGGCTTGTTTTCTGTTCTTGTTTTTTTCTCAAAAATTTCTACTAAACAACACCTACTTTAAACTAACAATCTATCCATACACTCGCTTCACTGTTTTTATCGTTTCTATCTACTGTTGTATCCTGAATGAACGTTTGCGCGCCTTGGTTTCAGTCCAGTCCCCCCAGTTCACCCAGCTGTAAATGGGTTCCTGCCTTCTTTAGGGTCAGGGAAGGTAAAGCAACGAGGGAGAGGAGATGCACGCCACCCTCAAAATGCTGGTCTCTAGAGAAGCTGAGGTTTCTGATGCTTCGCTCCTCTACGACCACACAGGTTATGAGACACCTTTACCTTTTGCCTATCTACTGTTTATCCCTTGGTGATAACCTGACGGGGTTTCTGAATTATGAGTGCTACACCACCACCTTAGCAGCCCCTACTGCTTCAGAATTATTGTGAATTATATGAGTTCCAATTTTACAGGGAATGAGAGCAGTATATAAATATCTATGATTAAATACAGCAGCTGTAAATTCTGATTTTATCACAGGTCTCACGAAGTTATTATTATTTTTGGGTGGAAAACTTCATTATAGCTTGTGTGTCCAAAACTGACAGAAACGTACACATCCCCACACTAATTCATTGACATAGTTTTATTTTCCTGATCTTGTTAACAACAAAAAACCTGACAAGCATCTACGCCCATCAAATGAGAACAGTGTCTCCAATCAGCTGTGAAAGATTTTCATGGCCATGACATCCCTGCTCTTTTGACAGCGCTTTCAACAAGTGGGAGCCTTGATGATGATGATGATGGTGATGGTTGTCGTGTTGTCAGCGTTAATGAAGGCCTCTTTCAGGCTGCTGATCATATGCTTTGAGTTATGAGCTGTTGTCATTCTGTATCGTGTGTCATGTCTATGTGTGTGTGTGTGTGTGGGGGGGGGGGGGGGTACGTGTGTGTGGGGGGGGAGGGGGGGGGGCTGTGTGTGTGTGTGTGTGTGTGTGTGTGTGTGTGTGTGTGTGTGTTGTGTGTGTGTGTGTGTGTGTGTGTGTGTGTGTGTGTGTGGAGGAGGGGTGTTTGTGTTATGTGTGTGTGTGTGTGTGTGTGTGTGTGTGTGTTGTGTGTGTGTGTGTGTGTGTGTGTGTGTGTTGTTGGAGCACGCGAGCGTGTCAAGTGTAAATGCTAGTCTGTGCGTATGTATGTATGTATGTATGTATGTATGTATGTATGTATGTATGTATGTATGTATGATGTATGTATGTATGTATGTATGTATGTATGTATGTATGTATGTATGTATGTATGTATGCATGTCTGTCTGTTGTCTGTTGGTCTGTCTGTCTGTCTGTCTGTCTGCATGTATGTATGCATGTATGCATGTATGTGCGTATGTGTGTGTGAGAGAGAGAGTGTGTGTGTGTAAGTTATTGACAAAAAGAGAGACATCGACACATAGATACATACATAGATACATACATAGATACATACAGACATACATACATACATAGATACATACATACATACATACATACAGACAGACAGACAGACAGACAGACAGACATACAGACAGTCAGACAGACAGACAGACAGACAGACAGACAGACAGACGGACGGACAGACAGACAGACAGACAGACAGACAGTAAAAAGACAGACAGTAAAAAAGACTGAGAGCGAGAGACAGAGATAGGTTTAGATATACATGATCTAATTTAGAGGAGAGAGAGAAGTGTTACACCAAGTAATACAAGCACACATAGAGGGGGATTTAAATAAACACAATCAAACAAGAAGAGAATAATACACATTTATTAAAAAAAAAAGAAACAGAAAAGATTGAAAAGAAACAAAGAAATAAATACTAGTTTTAAGGAAGGTAGCAATTATGCTAAAAGCAGCTATCATCAGTACAAAAATGTCTACAAAACAAATTTAAAAAGCGAAACAAAAAACATACACTGATTTCTCTTTGTCCTGTTCATGCTTGTAACTTTTGAGTTTTTATTTCGGAGGTTTAAGATTCATGTTTGCTGGTTAAATATTAATCAGTAAACACACATATGTAAAACTCAAAGAAAAACATAGCAGTTAAGACAATGAGTTTTGGATTCTCTTTTTCTGTTCAGAATTCTTTTATCTAGCTTGTGTCTAGTTTTTACAAGTCATTGTTTATATTTATCTAGAGGGTTTTATTTTCTGATACCATTGTTTTCTTTGCGTCTTGTTTGTTGAGGCGTTTGCTTAGCATGGGAGGAGTTGGTAAATGAATTATAAACAAAACGTTTAGGTTTGGCGGAGGAGGAGAGAGGAGAGGAGAGAGAGAGGGAGAGAGAGAGGGAGAGAGAGAGAGAGAGGAGAGAGAGAGAGAGAGAGAGAGAGAGAGAGAGGAGAGGAGAGAGAGAGGAGAGAGAGAGGAGAAGAGAGAGAATTAGAGAGAGATTTTAAATTTATTTATTATTCTTTGATATCGAGGATAATGGAATATGCACTCTTGTGCTTTTTTACGTCCAGTCCCCGTGTATATGCAGATTTATGAATGTCATCTGTTCCCACCAGCACACGTGTGCGCAAGATGTTCAGCGTGCGTTCGCACACGGGGCCTCGGTCTTATACTAATATAAACTAATATCCTTATTGGAGGGATGGGTAAATACGAGAGAGAGAGAGAGAGAGAGAGAGAGAGAGAGAGAGAGAGAGGGAGGAGAGAGAGAGAGGAGAGAGAGAGAGAGGAGAAGAGAGAGAAGAGGAGAGAGAGAAGAGAGAGGGAGGGCAGGAGAGACAGAGAGGAGACGAGAGACAGAGAGGAAGAGACAGACAGGCAGACGAGAGAGAGAAGAGGGAGAGAGGGAGAGAGGAGAGAGAGAGAGAGAGGAGAGAGGAGAGAAGAGAGAGAGGAGAGAGAGAGAGAGAGGAGAGAGAGAGAAGAGAGGAGAGGGAGAGAGAGAGAGAGAGGAGAGAGAGAGAGAGAGAGAGAGAGAGAGAGAGAGAGAGAGGCAGAGAAGGGGACAAGGCAAGGCAAGGCAAAGAAGGCAAGGCAAGGCAAAATTCTTTCATTCGAGGATAATGAAAAAGCACTCCAATACTTTTTTTACATCCAGTCCCCGCCCTTATTAGGGATGCATCAAGATAAAAAACCTAACAACAACAGTAATAATGATCCAAATACCAAGAGCAAGAAACCATACCAAGTAGCAAACATAGACAAGAAATAAGAAAGAAATACATTAATAAGGTAATTATTTTTAAAGGTACGCATTCAGAAACGAAAATAAGTAAGAATCAAATGATGATTTTGATCTTTAAAAAAAAAGCGCAATAAAGACCAAACATGAGAATATAATGAGGTAAACGATTGAAAACATCAGTTCCACCACCATCTATAACAAAATAAGTCATTCAAATCATAACATTTTGATAAAAGGGGAGGAGAGAGAGATTTTTATTTTCCAAGGGTTACAGATAAGCATTAGCATAAATTATTTTCCTCCGGCCCTTGATCCTGATTAGGGACTATCAATAAATCAAGAAGGAACGCCTTCGAAAATCTGACAACCATTAAGATAAAGGAACAAGAGGTAAGTAAACGAACAGGTCACGACAGGTACACGTTCTCTCCTTCTGTTAAAAAAAAAGAAGAAAGAAAAGAAAGGCACACATTTCCTGAGAAAAATAAAATTAAATTGTCAACAGCCTGAAGACGTTCCCATTTATTGCACATTTATATAACCTGCTGTCCCTAGGAGAGATTTACATGCAGGGTGTTCGAGATATGTACTTACAAGGCCTTCTCTCACTCCCTTTTCATTTGTATCGGGATGAAGGTAGCAATAATCTATGCCGAACATAGAACATCTACAATCAACTATTCTTTTAAAAGCATGTTAGGAAAAAAATATTAAAATTACAATTTACCTTTCGTTTATCTTATTTTGCCTATAATTGTTCCATGTTGCGACTAATACTTGACGCCTAGAATTCCCTCCCCTGACTATGAAAAACACTCTTGCCTTCTTTAAAGCTACTAAAATTCATAAAGGATTATCGCCCCATGCTTTGAATTGCCTGCCTTATCAAGAACGCTGTGGTCTTCTTTGTTGTTACTAAAATTCATAAAGGATCGCCGTTTCAGGGGAGTTAATTAAAGAAAGCTACAAAATAACCTACACCACGAAGAATCTTTGGTGTCTAGTTTTGAATATATTGCATCATTTATATCCTTAAAATACCATTCTGACGGTAGATATCCCAAGATCATTATTTTGCTCGACTTCAGAAGACATTTTGTTTGAAACTCAAAGATGATGTGTAAGGATTGAATTTTTTGTCCCAGGAGGTGTCAGAGCATGTGACGCATCCCCTATGCAGTACGTAACACATCGGCAACACACGGTTAGCAGAGACATGGCTAGGTACATAACTTTACGTACTTGCGATGTCTGTAATATTTGTTTTTCTTCCACAAAACCAGATAAGCTATTTCTTTCACAAAAACCTGGTAAGCTATTTCCTCCATAAAAAGTAGGTAAACAAGTGTTTCACCCACAAAATCCAGGCTAACCCTTCCGCTAAAGTACAGGTACACTTTTTACCACAAAACTTACTACTCTCTCTCTTTCTTCCTCAAAACAAGGGAAACTTTTCTTCCACAAAACCAGGTACGCTTTTTTCTTCCACAAATACCATTTAAAATCATTCTTTCTCTATCTGCAATGTATGCTGTTTATTTATCTATTCTTTTATATCGAGGATAATGAAATTAAGCCACTTATGTGCTTTTTTACATCCAGTCCCGTGTGTATGCAGTTTTGTAAATGTTATATGTTCCCACCCGCACACGATGGCCTACTCTTACGAAAAGCGGAACATGATTTAACATGGGCGCAAGATGTTTTGCGTGCGTTCGCACACGGGGCTTCGGTTTATAGTCTCATCCGAAGTACTTTGGGGAGAGTGGAGTCGGCACTGATGTTAACTCCAGGAGAAAAATCTCCTCAACCGGGAATCGAACCCGGGTCGTCAAATTGCGAGCGCAATGTTCTGACCACTAGGCTATCCCGTCCCGTATGTTAAACGTATGTTTCTGTTTCATCGATCTATTACACGCTGGTAAAACAGGCAGGAACTTTAACGTGTACGTTTGATGCTGTGTATATGAGAAAAACCTTACATGCAGTTAAAAACTGAAAGTGGACGTGTAAGATTACCATCATAATTTTTTGAAAGCCCTAATCCACTAGACAGTTAGAGGGGTGAATTTGGTCACGTCGTACGATATGCCATTTCAGAATGTCATCGTTTGTCCAATGGTTTCACCATCCATCAAAGAGTAGTAAAGGAAGGCGTGTTTGTTCCTTGGCTAGAGCTCCAAGGTTCACTAATGGGACAATCTGCCTATTTACTAGGGGTTTTGTTCGCTATTTAGGCAGCCGCATGTCGATGTCTAAGCATGAGATCTGTGTGCATACGTTTATTTTTGTGTTTTTTTATAAATCTATTTCTCCTGTCACGCAATGGCCTATTGTTCTGAAAGGTGAAATGAGTTCAAATGTGCACGTAAAAAGTATGCGTACAGGAAGTCATTTAGAAGTCTCGCCAGAAGGATTTTTAGGGCGATTGGAGTCCGCATAAGTAGTGACACCACAAGGAAAATCCTCTCAAACAGTGCCTCGGTGTTGGTTCAAACCCAAGCCCTAAGATTCCGAGCTCTAACCACTTGGCTATCCTATCTCCCTATATGATTAGTATCTTTGGGTTCTTTCTTTTTATCGTCTTTAATCCCTTCTGAGAATTTGTTTTTACTTGCAGTCTGCAACAAATAATTCAGCTGCACTTGGTTTTTTCTTCATTATTTTTTTTTCACTGCTAATCATTATCACCTTACAATTTGTCTTCGTTCGCTTGGTTAATGCGGCATTGTTTCTAGAAATAGTTCAATCATCCTATATCTTCTTTCAGAAGTTAGAATCAGACTCACTGACAATTATTATTTGATTTTTTTAAAGCGTAATTAACCGTGTCATAACTATTTATTGATTATGCCTCAGACACATTATCAGGGTTACTGCACTCTATTTCTATAACATTGTAGGAGTCTCTTCAGACAGATGTGTTCAATTTGTTTTTAACAAAAACAAAAACACAAGAAACTCCCATGACAGAGAACATCCCAGAATGACATTGTTTTTTTGCGACAGTTGATAATGTCAGTGTATGAAGTGTTTATTAGCAATGTTTAAACACTTGAAGACACTAATTAATCGTGTCGACAGTCTGAAAATTCTTCTTCTTCTTCTTCTTCTTCTTTTTTTTTCTTCTTCTTCTTTTTCTTCTTCTTCTTCTTCTTCTTCTTCTTCTTCTTCTTCTTCTTCTTCTTCTTCTTCTTCTTCTTCTTTTCTTCTTCTTCTTCTTCTTCTTCACTTCTTCTATCCCATAGTCTGTTTAGACAATAGGGGCGCCACGGAAAACCTCGCAACCAGCTCTATCCATTTCCCTCTGTCCTCGACCTTTCTCGGGTGTCACTCAGCCTGAGGCCCGTCCACTCTCGGATGTTGTCCTCCCATCTCTTTGTCTGCCTCTCCTTCTCCCGCCTTGCACGGTTCCTTGCAGTATCGTCTTGGCAAGCCCTGTTGATCTTGCGACGTGCCCATACCACCAGTTTGCGTTTTTTGACTGTGGTCAGGAGTGTGGTCTGAAAATTAATATATGAAAATTGATATGCATAGATGGCGCCTTCTAAATGGCTAGAATTGAGAGCTGTTACTACCCTTTCTTGAACATTGGTACAAATGTACGTGTGTCCACGTGTAGGATTGCGCGTGCCGCGCGCACGCGCGCGCGCGTGCGTGTGTGTATGTGTTAATGCCTGGAATGTTTTAAGCCTTTTTGAATGCATGTGTGTGCATGCACAAAGGCTTATGTATTCATCTGTGACAGTACATGGAAGAAAGAAATGTATAGATTGGCAGATAGGCACGCACACAAACGTATAGGCGCATACACTATGTGCAACAAAAGAGCGGAGCGAGCGACGAGCGAGCAGAGGCAGAGCGAGAGAGAGAGGAGAGGAGAGAGGAGGAGGAGGAGAGAGAGAGAGAAGAAAAAGAGAGACGAAGAGAGACGAGAGAGAAGAATGGACAGAGACGCAGTAAACAAATAGAAACAGGAAATACACAGAAGCAAAGATCAGCGACTTGGAAAACATGAATAAGACATGGGAATAACTCTTTGACGACGTTACAGACGACAGTTTAGAGACATGGCTCGCGCACGGTGCAGATCAGTCATACGTAAAACACCCTTATCCTGAAATGAAATACACCAGCAGTCTGTCATTTTTGGGGTTCTTGCACAAAAGTTGAGGTGTCCGCCTCCATAGCCTAATGTGCCACTCATTTTCAGCTTTTCTGGTCCAACAGATACAATCACACATTGTCCTTTTCATTTATTACTTCTGTTATAAGCGTTTTGCTTTGAATTATAAAGACATGAATTATAAGTCTTGGAAATTTTCATCTGCTTGTATTTACAATTCTGTGCAGCACTGTAGTGCGTGTCAATATTATGCGATATATTTTCCTTGTGACTTTTGTTGTTTATTTTGTTTAGGTTAGTTTCAAACATGGCTGTGTGTGGAGTTTAAGCACACACGTTAAAAGATTTTTTTTTAAAATTGGATGAAGAAATGACGGTTTAGAAAACAAGTTAGTCACACAAGCATTTCTTTCAATAAAAGACTTAATCAGATCGGCTGTGAACTCAGCTGACCACGCAAATTCACAGGTAGGTATGCTTCATGCAAAATTTCACTTAGCATTGCCTCTGTGCCCCTCGCGATCGCTTTCCCCCAGTCAAGTCAAGCAGCGTCGGCATGGTTAAACCCGTTGGATGGGTGACCGTTTGCATGCCTTGGCTTCAGCACGGTCCCCCCACTTCACCCAGCTGTAAATGGGTACCTGCCCTCTTTAGGGTCAGGGAAGGTAAATGCAGCGAGGGAGAGGAGATGGACTTCGCCCTCAATATGCTGGCCCTTAGAGAAGCTGAGGTCTCTGATGCTTCGCTCCCCTACGACCGCGTAGGTTATGGGACACCTTTACCTTTTACCTTATTGCCTATGTGCCTTCTTCATATTCCATGGTAATTGTGGATAGCTGACACTCTCCCAGTCACCTTTATGCTGACCAAAACCACTCCTCCTCCTACTTCTACTACTAACAATGACATCATCCATCAACAGCAACAGCATCATTATCTCATCTCATCATCATCATCATCATCATCTCATCATCATCATCATCATCATCTTCATCATCATCATTATCATCATCATAATCTCTATCATATCATCATATAATCACAATATCATAATATAATAATAATAATAATGAGGTAGGTGAAAGGGTAAAGGTGTCCCATATTATGACCTATCAGGTCGTAGGGAAGCAAGGCGTCAGAGACCTCAGCTTCTCTAGTGGCCAGCATATCGAGGGCGGAGCCAATCTCTTCTCCCTCGCTGCTTTGCCTTCCAGACCCTAAAGAGGGCTGGTACCCATTTACGTTGAGTGAACTGGGGGGACTGTAGCTGAAGCCAAGGCGCGCAAACGGTCACCCATCCAACTGGTAACCACGCTCGACGCGGGCTTAACTTGACTTGGGGAAAGCGAGCCGCTATAGACTATTGCTAACTAATACCCCATAATGATTGACTAATAATAACAACAAGAACACTACTACTACTACTACTACTACTATACTACTACTACTATTACTACTACTACTAATACTACAACACATACTACTACAACTATATAAATTAACAGATAATGAAATACACCACATACATACATTCAAATATAACATAACAAGAAAAAAAAACTAAAAATAAAACAAGATCAATAAACACAAAACAACAACATATATAATAAGAAAAAAATAAAGAGGGCAATACATAATAAGCAAAACCAAACACGATATCACGAGATTACGAAAAAAGGGGAACAAAGAGGGGATTAAAAAAAGCAGAGAGACAGACACACAGGAAGGGAATGGGAATTTTAGACAAAAACAGTTACGTTTTAAAAATAGGGAAGAAGAATGGATGTTTTATTTGAAAAATCCAACTTTGAACGATTAAACGCAAATTAAGTGAAAAGGGTGATAACTCTCTAGACAGCAACTGTCAATTTTAGAAATAATAAGGAAAAAACCAGGATGAAAGAACTACGTGCGGCTTATTTTTTTGTATCACAAACTACATCAACATATTTTTTTCCCTGTTTATTTGAACAAGCGTTTGAAAATCAATATAAGCCAATCAATTATTTACAAACCAGGCGCAGCTCTTTAGATTAAGCGAAGATATCTATCAGCTAAGATAAACAGGTTTCTAGTCTTTTTGATTTTTTACAATACTCTTTTTTCTCAATAACTTTTTAACAAAAGATTCGATAATTTAAAAAAAAATATTTTTGCTTCTGTGCAATTGTTTTCTTCCTGTCGCATTTATTCTGTTTTGGTTCTCTAAAAATTTGAGTGTATCTTCACAAGTTTTTTATGCAAATCTGATGAAAGATTGCTTACAAAAACACCAGAAAGCAGCTCATGTTGCTGTGACAAGAGAAGTACAACGCTACTCGGGAAATTGTTTCCGTAAACTTTAGGGAATAACTATACTTTTGTATAAAAAAGTTCTTAAAAATGGGGTAAAAAACCTCGACAAATTGATGATCATAATATTCATTGTTTTGTGTTGAAGCTTTTATAAAGTGACGATTTCTAATTAACAGTTTTACTTAGTAATTGTCATTTCAAACAGGATACTCATATGCACCAATATTTCTAAGACACACTTTTAGCAGGTGCTTGATCGGCTGTGTACTTAGATGTGATGGTAAAACGGTGGTCTAAATGTAATGCACTTACTTATAAAGCAAAAAGTGCAGGCTCTCAGTGTATGGTGAATCGATCTACTATGCTATGCATGCTATGCTATATGCTTGTACTGCTATGCTACTGCTACTTACTATGTATACTGTACTGTATGTACTGTACTGTACTGTACTGTACTGTACTGTACTGTACTGATGTACTGTTACTGTACTGTACTGCACTGTCACTGACTGTATTACATACTAATAACCATACTACACCATACTCACTATTCTATCATGCTATGCTATGCTACTTTCTACGCTATACTCTACTCTACTCTACTCTACTCTACTCTACTCTGTGATAGGCATGCCCTCATGGATCCCAATACCAACATTAGTCACATCTGTTTTGACTTTTTATTAGAGAGCTAAGGTTACGACGTACGCTGACACCTTGGACAAACTGCAATAACTACGTAATGGTACAGTCCCTAGATCTGATACTCTAGATGTGCGACTCCCTAATACTTTCCCCCAAAAGAGAAATAACCTTTACATCTTTATTCGTGGTTCAGGAAGCAACTCAAAGCTTTAAACCCAAACTCTAGACCCAGCCCCTTTGAAGAAAACGTGCTTTGCTTTATACCCCACTCCGTAGTTCCATCTCTGGCTCCATACAGAAAAGGGGCAGAGAGGAGTAAGGAAGGGAGAGCCAGTTATTAAACTAAACACATTTTTCTCTGGTATGCCTCTATCATTCTTTTTATCGACTTCAGTCTCCACAAAATAAATGATGTCTAAATCTGTGACAAATGCATGGACGTGTTTTTGTGGTGTGCTTGTTTTCTTTTCTTTCTTTCCCAGCCCCTCCCCTGCACAGCCAACTGGAAACTGTGCCCCATTTTGTGTTTATCACAATGTTATTTTTTAATACTATTGTTTCTGTCTGATTTTGTATTTTCCTTTTTCTTCTTTGAACACAAAGACAGCAACTACTGTTTTTTTTCTTTCAAATGAGGACCAAGAAGGCAGAGACTTAATAGGAAGAAAGTGACAGGAAGAAAAGAAACACAGCATAAAGAAAGAGAGGGATAGAAAAGAGGAAAATCCTAGCACGTGATTTACAGAAGTATGGATCTATATTATACTCAGAGGTCCCTGGCATCCTCATAGGGATTTTGTATGTTCTATATCAATCTAGGGATCTAGATTTGGAAAAACAAGTATCACAGTTTTTCATGATTGACTACAGTCTGTACAGTTAGCATCATAGAGCAATAATGGGCTCAAAAACGTACAGCCCATAATAATGTCATTTATTGACACAAATATATAATCTAATTCCAGTTTGGCAAACTGTTTTGTCAAAATGTCTTGTTCTATTTTGATGATATTTCTAACTAGTTCGCAAAATTGTAGCTCAGATAAAACAAGGGCGGTGTTTCCCATTTGGAGCGGAGTGTTTTCATGGCAATGGCCAGAGCCTGTTTCTTGCTGTCCTTAAACCTGTGAAAATCGGGATGAATTGTGCTGTCAGTGTGAACAGAGGCCTGATTAATGTCTTGTTTTCTTTGAATTACAAGCTGTTATCCCTTCTTTTTCGGAGGGGAGTGTTTGTGAGGGATTTCGGAGGGGTGTCGTGTGTGTGTGTGTGTGTGTGTGTGTGTGTGTGTGTGTGTGTGTGTGTGTGTGTGTGTGTTTTGTGTGTGTGTGTGTGTGTGTGTAGGTTGTTGTGTGTGTGTGTGTTTGTGTGTGTGTGTGTGTGTGTGTGTGTGTGCGCGCGCATATGTACAGCTACGCATGAAAGTAGGTGTGGGGAAACAAGGAGATTAAGAATGAAAGTAAAGGAGAAAGAGTGAAGAGAGAGATAAGAGCGCTCACACACACACACACACACACCACACCACACGCACACCACACACACACACACACACACACACACACACACACACACGAAAATCATACTTCAATGAATAAAAAATCCCATGCAGAAAATTGTCTACAGAAATCTTTTGAAATACGGCTTTGTCACATACTGATATTAAATGAAATATAAATATCCTTACAAATAATTCAAATCCCAAGTTCTCTCGAAAAACAAAACAACACACAAACACACACACACACACACACACACACACACACACACACACACACACACACACAACACACACACACACACACACACAAACACTGCGCGCGCGGGCATTTAAAACAACAAACAATTCCATGCCTACTGTTCAAAGAGGCGAAACATTATCTAAGCAAATGGACACTAGATTCAAAGCATTGTCCATTAATTTGCTGTTTTACTTCTTGGGGGGTTCCTTGGTCAGAGCTTTAAGATTCATCAATGGTGAAATGTTGTACATACAACTAGTTTTGATCAACAGATTGGCATCAGCATTCCTGCATTTTTATGAAGCCCAAACTCACTAGTATGTGTGCGTGTGTATGTACGTGTGTGTGTGTGTGTGTGTGTGTGTGTGTGTGTGTGTGTGTGTGTGTGTGTGGTGTGCTGTGCGTGCGTGGTGGTGCGTGTGTGGTGTGTGTGTGTGTGTGTGGTGTGTGTGTGAGTGAGAGAGTGTGTGTGTGTATACATGCGCGTGCGTGCACATATGTGTGTGTTGTGTGTGTGTGTTTGTGTTGTGGTGTGTATGTGTGTGAGAGAGTGTGTGTGTATACACGCGCGTGCGTGCACATATGTGTGTGTTTGTGCATATTGTGTGTGTGCATGTGGCCGCGCGCCCGTGTTTGCGTATGTCTGTGTGGTGTAAATTTGATAAAGCTGTTCCTACCGAAACTAATTGGCCTACTCTTACAAAGGGCGGAATATGCATCAATGTAAGCAAGAAGGTTTTTTTTTTAGCGTGCTCTCATACAGGTCTTCTGTTTAAAGATTCACCCAAAGGACTTAAAAGGGCTGAACTTTTAAAATGTATCCGAAAAACAAGATAGAGATTTGTATTGCAAAATGTACAGACAACAGAGCAGACATTCACACTACAGTGCAGACCACTCACACAGAAAACTCTCTTATCCTGAACTTCAAACACAGCAAGAGATTTGACACTCAGAATTTTTTTTTTAGCAAACAAGTCAAGTGTACACTTCCAGTAAAACGCATTACCGATTCCTGTTTTCTGGTCTAGCTGACAGACTAACCCAATTTATCTTCATGATAATAATATCTCGCTTGTGTCAAGGCAGTTATGTTTTTGCAGCGTTAATGTATGATTGCATAGATGCTTGTGTTGTTTTCTGCGAGTAGCTAGTAACAGTAGTTTAAACATTTTTTTTAGTGAACTTTGATAGACAAGGTGTTGTTCTGTTATGAGAATTGTTGCTTCCTTGAGAAGTTGTTTTTGTACATTAGATGTTGATACAAACTCACACACAACACAACACACACACACCAACAACACACACGCGCGCGCGCGCGCGCGCAGCACACACAACACACAAACATAATACATATTGACAGCAGTGCATAATATAATACCATGGTAAATTGACATATGCTTGTAGGCAGATGTGTATCAGTCAACGAAGCATACTATGAATTTATCAACAAAACCAAGTCAACATGATGATCAATAAAACCTAGTCAATCCTTCTTTTCAGAAACCGAATGCTCACTGTCGTGTTCTACAGTTGAAAATTGAGAGAGAGAGAGATATAGAGAGAGAGAGAGAGAGAGAGGAGAGAGAGAGAGAGAGAGAGAAGAGAGAGAGAGAGAGAGAGAGAGAGAGAGAGAGAGAGAGAGAGAGAGAGAGAGAGAGAGAGAGGAGAGAGAGAGGGAGAGGGAGAGAGAGGAGGAGAAGAGAGACAGACAGACAGACAGACAGGCAGACAGACAGACAGACAGACAGACAGAGAGGAAGAAGAGACAGGAGACAGAGAGACAGGAGACAGAGACAGAAGACAGACAGATAGACAGAGACAGACAGAGACAGAAGACAGACAAACATAGAGAGACAGAAATAGAGAACAAAGAGAGGTTTGCAGAAAAATGTATTGAGATAAAACAGAGAACAAACGTAGTTGAAAGGGATGAAACAGATCTAAAGACAAAGACACATCACCTAGAACAAAGAGAATAACCATGCGGACAGAGGCTATTATCAAAACAGGGCCATGAAAACAAATACAGTGAACAGAAATCTTCAGGATTTGTTTTATCTCCTATGCTGTTGGTGTTCACCTCTTTTCTAAACAAACAAAAACAAACATCACACTACAAAGAAAGAAATAATCAAGACAGAAAGCTGATGTCATCAGAACAATTTGATGCAACACAAGTTCAAGCAAACACAGCAACAGCAAAACAAACTTTATTTTTTGTACCTGACTTTTGTTTTTACTTTTTTCATGTGTGTTTTTAAGTTTTGTCACAATCTGTGTTAGCTGGAAAACGTATTGATAAAATAATCGTACATGTGTAAAACCAAAACATTTGATTTGAGCTTAAAGCAGAAGTTTTCTCTCTTCTTTTTTGTATGTGTTTTTGCTGAACAAAAATAATCATATTATCTGCTGAAAAAAGTTTTTTTTTTTATTCCCAGGCTTCTCATTATTTTAGTTTTCTTTAAGTTGTCTTCGACCTAGTAAATTCTCCCTTATTATATACATTTATATTATTTTCGTTCTATTTATTTTATTCTTTTTCTTTCGTGATTAATTTCTGTACGTTGACACTCCTATAAGGCATTAAAGATATTGCTAATGAATAATGAACAAAAGCAATCATTTTTGTCCTAAGAGAGACATGCTGTTAAGCTAAGAATGCTAGCGTTATTCATTGATAACTAACATGTCATCAGAAAAGTGTAAAGGTTTAGCAAGACATGCTTTCAAAAAGAAGATGGGGATAGCCTAGTACTTGAAGCATTGCGCTTGCAAGTTGACGACCCAGGTTCAATTCCCGTTCGAGGGGATTTTTTATGGAGTTAGCATAAGTGCAGACTCCACTCTCCCCAAACGTCCTTCGGATGATACTATAAACTGAGGTCCCGTGTGCGAACGTACGCAGAACATCTTGCGCATACGTTAAATCCTGTTCCGCTTTTCGTAGGAGTAAGCAATCGTGTGCCAGTGGAAATAGATGACAAGATTTACAAAACTGCATGCGCACGGGGATTGGCTGTAAAAGGTACATGAGTGCTTATTCTATTAACATCGATATAAAAGAATAAATAAGTAAATAAATAAATGAATAAATAAAAAGAATACATTTCAATAAAGAGTATCCCTGGCCCATGCTGCCTAGTTTTGGGGGCTGGTGCGAAAGGCAGCTGTACTTTTTTGTCACAAGGATGTGGCACTACGTGTGGAACATCCCACATGACGCGTTATATTGAACCTCTCGTTTGCAGATATCTAGCCTCTAGGGGACTGGTGGTAAAAAAGTACATGAGTGCTTATTCCATTATCCTTTATATAAAAGAATAAAATAAACGAATATATATACAAATGAATAAATAAACACATAGATAAAAAAAAATAAATAAAATAAATAAATGAATAAATAAATACATAAAGGGAAAAAAAAATAACGCCATGTGCTAGTTAAGTCTGATTTGCCATTGTCTTTTAATGTCCACCAACTACTGACGTAAAGTGCATGATCGTTTAACGCGTATAGTTATTTGATCTTCTGCAAGCATGGGTACTAGATAGGAGTAGATATCATTCACTAAAGGAGGTGATCAAAGCAGTCTCTAAGACATAAACAGAAGTTTGAATCTGCAAGCTGTCTTTGTAAGTCATCTTCCGCTAGAGGCTCATCTCTTCAGCCAGCTCGCTATGCCATTAATTTTGTGGGCATGCAGAAGAAATATTTGTTGGGTTGTGTGGTTTGTTTTTCCTTTTTTTTGGGGGGATGGTGGTGGTGGTTTTATTTTCTCTTAGATATACACAATAAAACATTAAGCATG
The DNA here is from genome assembly GCA_030674155.1 of Stramonita haemastoma. Taxonomy (NCBI): domain Eukaryota; kingdom Metazoa; phylum Mollusca; class Gastropoda; order Neogastropoda; family Muricidae; genus Stramonita; species Stramonita haemastoma. Next base: position 48,264,499 of record CM060326.1, on the reverse strand, counting down.
CACTGAACAATAAGATATATTTGACATTACTCATAAGTATGCCATGTTTAACTTTAATTGTAAGACATATTCGGCATTAATCATATGGCAAGTTTGACTTTAATCATGAAACATGTTTGAATTTAATGATGAAACATGTTTGACTTTAATTATAAGACACGTTTGACTTTAATTTTAAGGCATGTTTGACTTTAATTATTAAACATGTTTGACTTAACAATAAAACATTTTTGACTTTATTGTAAGACATATTTGGCCCTTTAACATTTCTTCTACCTTCTTATTACCAATTAAACCCCATGCATTTTTTTTTACAGATTTTTTTTCTCTGGTTTGCTGATAAAATCAAGGACGGTGCCTGGCATAAAATAGCTATGTTGCACTGCTCTTTCTCAAGGTCGCTGTTTTCACTTCATAAAGTACATAAGAAACACCGAAAAATGTTTCCTGCTCTTAGCACACGTTACACAGATTCCACAGCTCTATGTTTATTTTGTGTCTGACAATATCAGCAAAGAAATAGCAGACGATAATACACATGAAGGGACAGACGACAGTGTTCCAGTTTCTCTTGACCTCTCGTCGTGGCATCATCTCAAGTGTTTATTGACGATCCCCCATTAAGACTGAGCACCCTGGTTGATGTTTGCAGCTTCAAAAAACGATGTCTAAACAATGCCTTTGCTTGGTTTGTATTAGGAAGTGTTGTCATCAGGGTTTTTTTCTTTCGAGCACGCGCACGTGCATACTTGCATGCGTGTACTTCTTGGAAACATGGATACTGTGTGTGTGTGTGTGTGTGTGTGTGGGTGTGTGTGTGTGTGTGTGTGTGTGTGTGTGTGTGTGTGTGGGGTGTGTGGGGTGTGGTGTGCGCGCGTATGTTTGTTTGTTTATGTGCGTGTTGGAGAGAGAGAAAGAGAGATACAGAGATAAGAGATATAGAGACAGAGACAGAAATAGAGAGAGGGAGGGAGAGACAGAACAGACAGAGACAGACAGACAGAGACAGATACAGCCATGTAGCAAAGAAGACAATCAAACAAACACGGATATTGACACATACTGACACAGACAGCAAGACAGACGCCCCCCCCCCCCCCTCCCCCATACACACACATTCTTAGAGGTACAGAATCACACACAAAACCAAAACCACATCATACATACTTCCCATACCATATACACACTTTTCTACGTTAACAGACCCCAAAAGCAAATCCCCTATTACCGCTTTGAGCAATACAAATCAGTCAGACATGACTTAATAATTTATTGAACAATCACATCTCGTTGAAGACAGGCTAGTCCGCCCTTACACAGTACGCATGAGTCACATGGAACACTTCCTGTCCTGAACTGTGGAAACAGATGACAATATTTAAACAACTGCATATTCACGGGGACTGGATAAAAAAACACACACGAGTGCTTATCCCATTATCCTCGATATAAAAGAATAAAATAAAATAAAAATAAAATAAAATAAAATTGTCCCGGGAACGTAATAGCCTTGTGGTCAGAGTGACTGTTTTTTTTTTGTGTTTTTTTTTTGTTTTCAGCTTCATTATTTGTGGTATTCGTCTCTTTTTTCTGCCTGTTTTCTTTACATCTCAGCTATTTCATTTTTTTCTTACATACCGTAGAAAACTGCTAATGAATAAGAAAAAAAAACTAAAACACATGCATCTATAAGTCAGAAGTCATGAGATATTCATTGCTGGATGAATCAATAAGGGCAAAACCAAATAATGATCACTAAGACATTCAACTGGAGCAAAAACTAAGAAGATGGAACTCGTGTTTTTTTGTTCATTTTTCATTATTGACCAATGTATATTTCAGTTATTGTTTTTACATATGGGGACAGGATAGCTCAGTGGCAGAGCATTCGCTTTTCCATGGCTTATGTCAAGCCCCGTTGACCGTTTGTGCGCCCTTGTCTTGCAAGGGGGAGGGAGATGGGCGCCGCCCTTAATATGCTGGACCCTACAGAAGCTGAGGTCTCTGACATCTTCTCCCCAAAGACCACAGCTACGAGACACCTTTACCTTTCCCAAAGAGACATTACCGCACGCAACACTCAGTTAAACTTTTCTCTATAAACAGTCTGTTGACAAGTACTTTTCTACTTGCCCAACCATTTAAATAGACAATAGTCAGATTGCATGCTGGACTTGCCTTTATAAAGTTAGAAGATGTGACGAAATGCATATTTTGTTCTTCCGTATATGACAATGTACACGCGAAGGGAAGTAAGCCACACATCTTTAAGTTAAAAAATTTCCAAACGACTCGCTGTGCCTATTTCACCTCTACCTATAGAATGTAGGCAGTATGGAGAGGATGTTAAATATCATTGGGGTAAAAGACATTCATCTTTTTTACCTAGCCATCGTATTCTTTAAAAAGAAACCAGTAACATTAAAATAATACTGATTTCTCAAGTACATTTCTTTGTGCTTTATGAGTTATTTTCTTTATTTCATTGAACATTTATTCAACAATTTCTGCTTAATAAAGCAATCAATTACTTTCTGACATGTATGCGTTTTCTTTCCTTGGTTATTTTACAAATCTATGATAATTGCATCTACTATAATATCAATCCAATTCCTTTTATCCACACCTTTCTTCTTTGCATTTCCCTTTTTGCTACGCCTTTCTTTCATAAACTTATTTTGCCATGATACGTTTTAAGAATTTTCCTCCGATGACGATTATTTGCCAATAATTCTGTTGTTTTTCCTGTAATGCCAAAAAACCACCATAGTTTTGAATGCGTATTTGAAACACAATAATAATTATGATTTCAGCTACACCCACAGTTCACAATGCTGCACAACTCTTCAGCAGTTCAATTTAGAGCCCGTCTGATGTTATTGACAAACAATTCAAATGTCAAAAGCTGAGAATATAACAGCGCCCTACTTCTCTGGCAATCCGTGTGGAGATAATGGCTTGAATGTTGCCTCGCCATTAATCGTGTTGTCAGCCTAAAGAAAGGCCTGATTAGTGCATCTTGTCTGTTTTGAATGTCAAGCTGTATTCTTGGAAAAAAGTGTGTCAGTGTGTGTATGTGTGTGTGTTGTGTGTGTGTGTGTGTGTGGTGTGCGTGTGTGTGCGGGGTGTTTGCGCGTGTAAGTGAGTGTGTGTGTTTATGTCCAAGCGACATGTTTACATCTTTGCCATCTTTGTTGGGCGTTCTCGTGCTTTAACGCCCTGAGGATAACCTAGAGTATATTCCTCCAGTCTCACTTATCGCACATGAAAATCACTGTGAAAACACACACACACCACACACACACACACACACACACACACACACACACATCAACAAAACACATAAATCATCAAAAATCAACACAATTTATCAGATGTACATGAGTAAGCAGCGATCTGTTTTCAAAACCATCTATCTAAAGAAAGAAAAGAAAATCAAACAATATACACACACTAGATAAGCACCTTACGGTATGCTGTTTGCTAGTACATTACCATGAAGGCAACCATAATCCAGTATCAGATGGTTTTTCTTCCTCTGTAGCGTTTTGTACGGTTTGCTAATCCAAGAACTTGTTAAGGCTTAAGGCAATTATGATGATGCATATAACATAATATATCAATATTTTAATGCAGGCCTTTGCCCTTTGCCTCCATCAATAACTGACAAAGCTTTCAGCCAAGACCAGACTGACTGCATAGGAAGGCAAGGTAAGCAGGTAAAGGTGTCCCCAAACCCATGTGGTCGCTAGGGGAGCAAGGCATCACAGACCTTAGCTTCTCTGGGGGCCAGCATATTTATGGCGGCGCCCATCTTCTCTCCCTCGCTGTTTTACCTTACCTGACCCTAAAGAGGGCAGGTACCTATTTACAGCTGGGTGAACTGGGGAACTGTACCGAAGCCAAGCGCGTAAAGGATCACCCACCAACTTGGTACCACGCTCAATGCTGCTTAACCTTAGCTTGGGGAAAGCGTGTGCTCTGACCACGAGCTATCCCGTCCCCCTAGAGAGGTACAGACGCAAAAAGTAAGAACAGTCTACTTCTAGGTTGTAGCTCTTGAAGAAGCTAAACGCTAAGATGAAAGCTCTCGTCCCATTTTGAAACAAACAACAACAACAACAACCCAAAAAAGCAACTTGGCCGTGTTCTATAACTCTATTATATAATACATCTCAGCGAGGACAGGTCAGTCACCGATCCTTTCTTCAGTGCTGCCAAGTCACACGGAAAACTCTCTTTGTCTTGAACTTTAAACACACTGGCAAGTCTGACACCTTGGGCTTTTTTTAAGCAGAGCTAGAGCTAATACGGTAGCACCTTTTAGAACAACTCGCTGCCAGCTCGTCGGCGTTTGATTTCAGAGAGAAAATAGTTCTTTTTGTTTTCTTCCGTATTCATTGTGGGGAGTGTAGGCATCCGTGAGTCTTGCTCTAAAGGCTCTAGAGCGCAAAGTCTGAGTAAGTAAGTATAGAGGGTAAGCTGTTACCCATGCAGCGAGATATTAAAGACCTTTTATAAAATTTCTCTTGTTTATTGCAGCTATTCTTGATTACATGCTTTCTTATTTTGATAACTATCAACAACTTAAGTATTAGGATTATAATCCGTTAGTCTCGGAAGATTATGGAGTTGATCTCTAGGGCTCTAGGCTCTAGAGCGTAAAGCTTGTGTAAGTATGGAGGGAAGCTGTTACATGCAGCAAGGGTATTAAAGATCTTTTAAAAAATTTCTCTTGTCTTATGGCAGACATTCTTGATAACATACTTTCTTTATTTTGATATATTAACAACTAAGTACTAGGACTACAATTAGGGCTAAGGGCTTGGTATACCAATGTGCGCGTTGAAAATTCAGATAATCTTTTGCAGGTGTATTAGCATAATAATTATGTTTTTCACACCTGACCAAAACAAACAAAAAAGAGCAGCAACAGCATACACACACAACCGCACACACATTACACACATTCACACATCACACACACATACATACACAAACTCACACACACACACACCAAAGCGTCACACACACAAACACACACAAACACACAAACACACACATTCACACACATCACACACACATACACACACACGTACACACACACACACACACACACACACACACGTACACACACACACACACACTCACACACACACGTACACGCACACACACACACACATACACACCACACACACACACACACACACACACACACACACACACACACACACACACACACACACACACACACACATACACCCCCAAAACAAGATTGTGTAGAATTATGTTTCTTTAAATTACAGACTTCTTTCTTTCCTACTACTTCCCTGTTTCGACAACACACAACGACAAATCTAGCACGAGGATGCAGATCAGTGAACAAACACACATTTCTGAAGCATCAACACAGAACATGCTGTAGACTTAATGAGTCTGGTGTTTTCTTTTCATAGCTGCATATTGTCAATACTTTATCTGCTCTCCTTTTCTAGCATTATTTTTTTTTTTTTTTCTGTTTTTGTGCTTGTTTGTTGAGGAAAAAGTAGTTGAGGAAAAGCAAGTGCAGGTAACAAAATTGTGTTTGTTTGCTGAGTGTTTTCTTTTTTTTGTTAATTTTTTTTTGCCTAGTGCAATTATTTTCATATGTGGGATATTCTTGCACAAAATAAATACTTTTGAGAAAAAAGTAGCGGAGGAAAAATATGTCTGTAATTTTTCCTCCAATGAATACTTTTGTGCAAAGGGATTTCTTGTTCTCCTTGTTCTTGTTTTTCTTGTTCATGTTGTTTTTGATTTCTGTTTCTTGTTCTTGTTCGTTTTGTTCTTGTCTTCTTGTCTTGCTCTTTTTATTTTACTCTTCTCTTTGTTCTTTGTCTTTTTTGTTCTTGTTCTTCTTCTTGTTCTTGTTGTTCTTTTGTTCTTGTTCTTGTTGTTCTTGTTGTTTTGTTTTGTTCTTGTTTTGTTTTGTTCTTCTTCTTCTTCTTCTTCTTCTTCTTCTTTTTCTTCTTCTTCTTCTTCTTCTTCTTTGTCATCGTCGTCGTCGTCGTCGTTTGTTATCGTCATCGTCATCTCATCGTCACAGCATCCACGGCCGACAAGTCAAGCCCAGCGTATCCCGACTTCGGCGTAGGAAAAAAATTGATATCTTTTTAGTCTTTGTGGATAAGAAGGCAGAAGAAACGACCAAGATGGAAAAAAAATATAAAGGCGAGGAGGAGAGGTAACAGAAAGAAAATGAAACAATCAGAAACAATGAGAAGGTTGAAAATAACGGAATGCATAACACAGAATTTCCAGAAGGTGGAGATGCTATTATACTGACAGGATCTTGGCTTCCTCGCGGGGAAGAACAAAAGTGACGATTATATAAAGAGTGGAGGGGGAGTTAGGTGTGTGTGTTGTGTGTGTGTGTGTGTGTGTGTGTGTGTGTTGTGTTTGTGTGTGTGTGTGTGTGTTTGTGTAGGTGTGGTGTGTGTGTGTGTGTGTGTGCGTTTTGTTTTTTCTAATAAAACAATGTTTATCACGTGACTTTCTCATCAAATTTTATTTGCACTTTTGTGGACACCTTTCAATAAAATAACGTGTCGAATCAGTTCAATGTGTATCTCCACTATAACCACAGAAACAGGCCCATTCTATTATACAGCAAACTTATCCTTGTGATCGTATTAATCCTGTATTTCTGAGCTGGTCCGTAGAGAGTTTCTTTTCATTAACGGGTATAGACCTGCTTCTCATGGCCCGTCACACGCAAGGCATTAACTGGTTTGTTCAGTGAAACATCCATCGTCCTGTGTGTTGATTTATATATCAGAAACATGTTTGATCTTTCTTCCAAATGCAACACCCAAGTGTGTCGTGTACATCGTTTTAATGTTGTTCTTGATATGATTTTCGAGATCAGTCAAATATTTTAGGTAAGCGGGCTTGTTTGGTTACAGACATGTCGACATAAGATTGTACAAATATAGAGGCGGACATATTTTTCGAGCCTATTGCTGAGGAAGTAACAGGGGTGATTTTGTCCGGTTTTCTTGTTTCCATAGGGAAGCAGTATTTTTGCCAGTGAAAGTGGCTAAACTGTGCGTCTTTTTATTTTAAGATAGCCAACTATTTTGTCTGTCTGCGTGTTGTTTTTCATCTGTTGGTCTCTCTATCTCTGTGTCTGTCTGTATGTTTCCCTGTTTCAGTCTCTATGTCTCTGTCCGGGTGTCTGTCTGTCTGTCTGTCTGTCTGTCTGTCTGTCTGTCTGTCTGTCTGTCTGTCTGTCTGTCTGTCTGTCTGTCTGTCTGTCTGTCTGTCTGTCTGTCTGTCTCTCTCTCTCTCTCTCTCTCTCTCTCTCTCTCTCTCTCTCTCTCTCTCTCTCTCTCTCTCTCTCTCTCTCTCTCTTTTCTCTCTCTCTCTCTCTCTCTCTCTCTCTCTCTTCTCTCTCCCCCTATCTCTTTCTCGATATCTGCCTTTGTTTGTTTATTTGTGTGTTTTTTTTAATACAGTTTCTTTACCTGTTCTGTTGTGTTTGTACTCCCAGAGTCAGAAGT
>CM060326.1:48249458-48251958 GCA_030674155.1 Stramonita haemastoma | reverse complement strand
ATTACACAACGACCTTGACTTTAAGACCCATTCTATATTATTTCTAATCAGCAAGTACCTTTGCTCTTCATCTCTCTCCACATAAGTTTGCTGTGATAGCTGCCACACCAGCTTGACCCATTCCTAGTTACAGAGCTGAATGTGACATTTGTCAGGCGAAAAGACAGGAAAACAACACGTAAATGTCCTTCAACAAGCTAGAACTAATGTATCTAAACTTGTTTGATGATCACACGATATCCCCAGGACTATCGACAGACATGGAAGATCAAAGCTGATTGTATATTATCCAAAGTCTACAGCAGGGTGATGAATATTTCATAGAACAAACCAGCTATAGTACAGTGTGGGACAGGGCATGGGAAGAGGTGTGTGTCGGAGAGAAAGGCATCTCTCTGAGGTCTGTTTGATGAGCAAGAGTCAATCATCATAAGGGTACATTTGATACTGATAGAGCGAGTCTGTATGTTTTTGAGGGACCAAGGTCGAAATGGTTTAAGTCATTTTGAAGTAAGTTTTAAAAAAAAACGTCTATAGGGTTGTCATGAACTTGTGGCACACACACCCACACGACGCACGCACGCACCACGACACGACACACACACACACACACACACACGCAAGCACAACGCTCGCACACCACGACACACACACACACACACACACACACACACAACACACCGTAACATACACACACGCGCGCGCGCGCGCCGCACACAACACACACACACACACACACAACACGCACACACACACACGCACGCACAAACACACACACACGCACACACAAACACACACACACACACACCACACCTTTGTGTACCAAAATATGCATGCGTCAAATCTTAGAATCAAAGCTTATACATTAACTGATTTCATGATCGTATTTGCTAATCAGTGATAATATTTCATTTAAATGCAAAGAGAATCCCCTGCATAATTGAATTTATGTTTGTTCGGTTATCTATTTTGTTTTGTTATTATTTTTTATACTAAATATCTAGAAGTAACGTTCACATTGCGAAACAAACAGGAGTATAGATACACACTTCTATAAAGAAAAACTTGGTATTATTAATTATGTTCAGTTTTTATGTGCATGATTTGCTACGGTAAATAGGCTGTTCATAAGCAAACGCACATATATTCATCCGTATTCAGAGTATGACCAAACCATGTACAGACTAACAACAAAAAATGTAATCAAAAACATTTACACTATACGACATAAAGTTGTTTTGAGTAAATTCATACCTCTCTGTCTCTCTAACTGTCTTGCCCATCTGTTTGTTTGTATGTTTCTTTGTCTATCTGTATGTATGTTGCTTGTGTATTTATCGATCTGTTGTTTTTTTGTCATCTGTTGTTTTGGTATGTATCCTGGTGTCGTCCATCTGTATTTGTAATTATGTTAGTCTGTTGTTTGGTGTATTTGTGTGTTCCCACATTCGCTATTGTGTAATTTTGTCTGGCTTCGTCTGTGATGTTTGTATGTGTTGTTTGTTTTCATCTGTTTTTATGTTTACTTGTCCGTCTGTTTGTCTAACTATTGATGTTTTGGTCTGTTTAGCTATCGTCCTGTTTGTCTGTATCTCTGAGCTACAAATCACAATCTACATTATTTTGCAATTAATTTTTTCCCGTTTGTTCTAATACGGGAAGCCAAGCTGGATAGCTATGGATAGGTGGATTGGTTGTGTAGAGGTAACACACCTGTCTAGAAAGTGAACCATTGTAAGTATGATCAATAAACTTAAGTTTAGATTTACCTTCTTTTTAACAGAGAAATTTTATTCTGTTGGGCCTCTTCCACAAAAAACTTGGTAGCTAAAACTGGAGACACAGTTCCCCAAACGTAATGCTTTTTTTTTTTTACTGTAGTTTTAGATCTGGCTTTTGTCCTAATAGTGCTGAGACTGTTTTAGCATTTGATAAGGCTGTTCTTGTGACTCCCCTACTCTTTTAAGGATAAGTATCTGATAATGCCCTTTGAAGACAGTCCAAGATTCTGGTAGATATTCCTTGGGATGATACTATAACCGTTACCCGTGCAGACGCACGCAGAACATCTTACCAAAGATAGTACGTCCTACGTACCATCTTTGATCTTACTCACACGTTAAAAATGTTCCCCTTTTCAGAAATATAGACTGTTACGTAGGTGCCGGTGAGAACAGATGATGAAATTTAAAAAAAAAAACATAACAGAGGGACTAGTTTTTTAAATATCAAACCCATTTGAGTGCTTATTCTATTTTACTTAAATTAAAAGAATAAAACAATATATGAAATAAATAGACAGGTGTACAGGCAGAAAAAGAAGTCAAAAAAAAAACCAAACCTTACGATAGGCAGGCAGACAGACACACGGACAGATAAACATGGATGAGCCCAGACCAATCGTTACTCTGGACATTGCCAATGCAGAAAGGTGAAAAAGAAGAAGGCAAGCCATGATCATGAAAGAAGGAAACATGACAGCATGACAATGATTTCCTCT
>CM060326.1:48204458-48231958 GCA_030674155.1 Stramonita haemastoma | reverse complement strand
AATAAAGTGCCAAAGTTGTTCAGGAGTGAGATCATAGCAAATCGTTCTCTGAAGTCCTTGGGTTCCATTTAGAGTGGTTATTAAACTTTTGTTCGTTTTCATTTTAAACTTAGAGTTAACAGAGATGGTTATTAAACTTTTGTTCTTTTTTTAAATTTTAACTCAGAGTTCACAAAGGTGGTTATTAACTTTTGTTCCTTTTTTTTAATTTAAACTGAAGGCTAGCAATGGTGGTTATTTAAACTTTTGTTTTTGTTTTTATTTAAACTCAGAGCTAGCAAAGGTGGTTATTAAACTTTTTTAAAAATTTCAACTCAGAGTAACAAAGGTGGTTATTAAACTTTTGGCCATTTAAAAAAAAATGTAAACTCAGAGTTAACAAAGGTGGTTATTAATTTTTTTAAAATTTCAACTCAGATTTAACAAAGGTTGGTTATTAAACTTGTGTTCCTTTTTTTAAAAATTTTAAACCAGAGTTAACAAAGGTTTTGACTCCATTCTCATGCACAACTTACAGACAATACTGTACATAAAAGTCTCGATGACAAACGTGCTACAAAAAAAAAGTTTTCTTGCTGATGCTTTGTCACCATTTGTCTTTCGTAAAGAATCAGGATAGATATGACTGGTGGGGTTGTATGAACGCTGCCAATATAGTCCTTGTGGCCAGACAGCCAACAGACATCTGCCCCCACTTCAACCTGTCTCTTTCTGCTATTTCAGACACAAATGTGTTGATGTTGTTGGCTGGTCACAGGTGAAAAATGGAAAAGTTTTGCTGAACATGTCAGGGTCTGTCACAAGTTCAGATAACAGTTTCACACTTGCAGTCTATTTACACTGCTATTGTTCACGTCTTATATAGAAAGTAATTTTCCAGTTTTTGAATTGATCTTTCGAGTGTTTGTTTCTCGACAAGTTTAGATATTCTCTGATGGAATTTTTCACTTACTGGCTTTGCTATCTAACTGTCAAAGACACCTTGCGACACATTACGTTAGAAACCTTCACTTATTTTTTTTTTTTAATCTATTTACCACATTGGCCCTGTGGTTATTGATGTAGACTGGCGCCAAGAAAGTCGTGGGTTTGAACATCAACAGAAGCAATGCCAAACATGTTTGGCATTAAAGGCACAGCCCTCACCTGGTTCATTTCATACCTTAAAGACCGAGTCCACACAGTTGCAGTAAACAAGATTCAATCAGCACCTGCCAAACTGGAATGTGGTGTCCCTCAGGGATCAGTTCTGGGCCCTCTTCTCTTTACCCTCTATACTGCTCCACTGTCACATATAATAGACCGTCATCATATCAATTATCACTTTTATGCTGACGACTCGCAGATTCAAAGCAGCGACACACCTGAAAATCTTCCTTTTCTCTTGACAAATATGACCAGCTGCCTTCAAAACATCCAACACTGGATGATACAAAACAAATTACAACTAAATGCAGATAAAACCGAAGCCATGCTTGTAGGCACCAAACACAAACTCCTCCTCCATTCCAACAACTTCAATAGAATTCGGCAATACGTCAGTTCCGCTATCCACTTCTGTGAAGTATCTAGGAATCGATGTGGACAACACTCTCTCCATGCAAAAATTCATTACCCAAAACTGTCAGTCATGCTACTATCAACTACGGCGTATTAGCGCAATTCGAAAGTACCTGTCCACTAATGCAACATCCAAACTCGTCACTTCTCTTATTCTCTCACGTCTGGACTATTGCAATTCTCTTTTGGCTGGTCTGCCAGCATCATCCATCCACTCCCTTCAACGTATACAAAACTCTGCTGCTCGTCTTGTCCTCAGAAAGAAAAAAAATCTGAGCACATTACCCCTCTCTTGAAATCTCTCCATTGGCTGCCTGTACCACAGAGAGTAAACTACATGATCAATACCCTCTGTTACAAATGTCTCCACAATACTGCACCCTCCTACCTCTGTGAATGTCTTCACTTGTACACACCTTCTCGCTCCCTCCGCTCGTCGGCAGATACTTTGTCCTTAAGAATACCCAGATTCAACCTATCTACCGTTGGCCGCCGCTCTTTCTCTGTTTCTGGTCCATCGATCTGGAACGACCTTCCTCTCTCCCTCCGGCAAAAGCCTACTTATGACACTTTTAAATCCAACCTCAAGACACACTTATTCCAAACCTAAGTTTTCTCCTTTCCGCTTCCATCTCTTACCTGTCCCTGCCTTCAACATCCACCTGCCAAAGTGCATAACGTTTGTAGGTGTGTGTGCCCGCGCGCGTGTTGCGTGCTTGCGTTCGTGCGTGCGTGAGTGTGTGTGTGTACATTCGAATTTTTTTAAAACTGTAAATTGTTGTTAATTGTGTGTTGTGTTGGTCGAATGCAAGCGCTTTGATTTGTTTTTACAAGATATAGCGCTATACAAATTCCATGTATTATTATTATTAAGCATATGCTGCCGAGATATTTCAGGAAACAGTCAGCTCCTGCGCAGATAATTATGAGTTTTGTCTTCTCATGGTTAGAAACATTGGAATGCTAGTCATTCATCTGATCAGTGCTACAAGTATTATATATATATATATATATATATATATTATATATATATATATATATATATATATATATATATATATATATATATATATATATATATATATATATATATATATATATAGTAGGCCTCCGTCAGTCAGTGTCGACTATGGAATTCGCGCCAAAAGAAAGGTCATTTGTTCAGCGACAACGCCGGCTGTGGCTGGTCAGTCCAATGCGGGAGTGGCAGTCTCTGTTGCATCTGATGCAGATGTGGCTTGTTGAGGTGGCTGGAGCACATGCCTTCCGCTTGGCTCTCTTTTCGTTTGCTGCAGTGTGGATCTTTTCTTCACCACACTTCAGCTGTTTGTGTAGAGCACTGCGCCATTTCCTGCGGGCAGCCACTACCTCCTCCCAGTTCTCTGTGTTGATGTCCAGGGCTTTTATGTCACGCTTGCAGACGTCTTTGTAGCGCAGTTGGGGGCGGCCAATGCTTCTCTTGCCGGAGGCAAGTTCACCATAGAGGAGATCTTTAGGAATGCGTCCATCCTCCATCCTTCGCATGTGACCGAGCCATCTGAGTCTGTGTTGTCTGAGGAGTGTGTACATGGTGGGAAGACCTGCAACCTCGAGGACCTGAGCGTTGGTAAATTTGCCACTCCAGTGGATGCCGAGGATGCGACGGAGAGAGCGCAGGTGGAAGCTGTTCTGTTTGCGCTCCTGTTTGGAGTATGTTGTCCATGTTTCACTGCCATATAGGAGAGTGCTGACGATGCAAGTGTTGTACACTGCCATCTTGGTGGAAATTGTCAGCTTTGGGCTCTCCCAGACACGGGTAGTGAGGCGTCCTAAGGTCGTAGCAGCCTTGCCGATGTGCTTGTTGATATCGGCGTCAAGGGATAGGTTGTCACTGATGGTGGATCCCAGGTATGTGAACTGGTGTACGACATCGAGCTGGTAGTCATCGATGTAGATGGCTGGTTTAGTTACCACGTCCTGGCTCAGCACATTGGTCTTTTTTCAGGCTGATTGTCAGTCCAAAGTCTTTGCAGGCCTGGGAAAACCTATCCATGAGGCATTGGAGTTCTTGCTCAGTGTGAGAAGTGACAGCAGCATCATCAGCAAAAAGCATGTCCCTAATTGTTTTCTCCATCACTTTTGTTTTTGCTTTCAACCGAGCCAGGTTGAATAATCGACCACTGGATCTGGTGCGTAAGTATACACCTTCTGTTGCAGTTCCAAAAGCGTGCTTTAGGAGCAGGCAAAGAAGATGCCAAAGAGGGTGGGAGCAAGGACACAGCCTTGCTTGACTCCACTCTTGATGTCAAATGGGTTGGACATGCTGCCCTCATACTGGATTGTTGCCTTCATGTCATCATGAAAGGATCTGATGAGACTGTGGAGTTTTGGGGGGCAACCAATTTTTGGAAGGATGTTGAATAGCCCTTCCCTGCTGACTAGGTCAAAGGCCTTGGTCAGGTCTCTCTCTCTATAAAAATATTATATATAATTATATTATATAATTATATATATATATATAATTATATATATATATATATGTATATATATATATATGTGTGTGTGTGTGTGTGTGTGTGTGTGTGTGTGTGTGTGTGTGTGTATGTGTGTGTGTGTGTGTGTGTGTGTGTGTGTGTGTGTGTATGTGTATGTGTGTGTGTGTGTGTATGTGTGTGTGTGTGTGTGTGTTTCACACACGATGGAGTGCAAGATATACGGCAAATAAAAACTGAACATTGTGCAGATACAGATTACACAGACTCATGCCATTCCTCTTCCTCACCCTCCCTGTGAGAGTTTGCATACATAAGAGTTTGCTTACTGTCAGACATCTCAAAAATGGTAAAATAGGAATAAAACTTACAAGAATTACAAAGAAAATCTAGATACCAAAGCAGTCACGCCATACTGTTTTTAACACAAGATCATTTACATTTAAAAAAGGTAAGGGGCGAGGTGTAGATGGGTCGGTGGTCTATAGGTAACGCGCCTGTCTAGAAAGCGAAAAATCCGGGTCGGAGTGTGCGGTGGTTCAAATCCCGTTTGGGCCAAAAACTTTTCCCCCATCCATTAGGTCATGAGTGGTGGTCTAGGTGCTAGTCTTCCGGATGAGACAATAAACCGAGGTCCCGTGTGTTACACATCACTATTTAGCGCACGTAAAAGAACCCACGGCAACAAGAGTGTAGTTCCTGGCAAAATGTTGTAGAAAAAAGCCACTCATAGAGGAAAACAAGTACAACTGCAGACAGGAAAAAGAAAAAAAAAATGGGTAAGCGCTACACTTGTGGCGACGCGCCCTCCCCGGGGAGAGCAGCCCAAATTTCACGCAGAGAAATCTGCTGTGACATAATTAGTGGTATACATAAATGAATAAGTAAATAAATAAATAAATAAATAAATAAATAAATAAATATTGTAGCAGCCTTCAGGTTTTCATGTTGATCTCAGGATCGGTAACGGCGGGCTCAAGCTACCACTCAAGCGCCCGTTGACAGGATTTTTTTTTTTTTACATAGAGTTAAAATCAGTACCTAAGGTTTTCCTTTACCGCCATAAAGTACTTTAAATGAGCCTACAAACTTAGACTTCATGTAGAAAGACACGCAGAACACTTGCACACACGTCAAACCCTGCTCCACCATTTTGAAAGAGTACGACGTTATGTGCCGGTAGAAACAGATAATAAAATGAGCAATACAACACACACACATACAATATTCCCGAAGGCAACCTCAAAGGCTGACATATTAATGGTCACATAATACACCGTATCTCACAATTGGTGAACCACGGACATGACAGCAGAAAAATGAAAAAAAAAAATGAAAAAAAAACAAGAAAGACACACACTTAAAAAGAGTGTCGCTGAAGAAAGTATAGCATACATCCAAGACCAAAAGCTGTATTCAAATCATGAACAGGAAATCTAAATGACATAAAAAAGGAGGAAGCAGAGAGGATGGGGATAACGAGTCCATGGAGGAAGAAAGGAAGGAAAGAATTGATAAGCAGCAGTGAAAGTAAGGGATTGCCACCACGTTGAAGGAGGCGAAAGTGCAGTTCGGATTTTTTGGCTCTGTTTCAGTATTTAAATCAATACATCTATCTTTCTCTCTCTGTCTCGCTTTATTATTCACTCCCTACCTCTGTCTGTCAGTCGCATACACATGCACACACAAACAAACATAATTATGCACACAAAAACATACACGTACACAAACACACAGACATACAAACACTCACACAAATATATGAACACACAAACACACACATACACAAACGCACACACACAAATACACAAAAAACACACACACAAACAATCAAACACACACATAAACACACAAATACAAACACAAACACACACAAAAACAAACACACACACAAACACACACATAAATTCTCACACAAACACACACACATGCAAACACACACGCACACACATATACATATACAAACACTCCCCACACACACACGCTCACATACATAAACACACACACACACACACACACACACACACACAACACACACACACACACACACACACACACACACAACACACACACACACACACACACACACACACACACACGCACGCACGCACGACAATACACAAACATACACAACCACACACACAATCCCCCACCCCCACCCCACACACGCACACGCGTACATGATTTTGCTAATATCTACAGCCTTTCTCTCCATCTGAATCTAATCTAACAGTTTTTCCCTTTCCCCACAAGGTCTAACGCGTGATACACCACACCATCACTTAATACTTTCTCAACACTGGCTGCCACATAAATACTGAATACATTCTTTGTTTCTTTCCCTTCATTCTATGCCATTGACACTTCACGGCATTTTCATTTCCATGCATCCTGTTTTCTTTGAAATTTTGGACACAGACAAAAAACAGTATTAATTTTTGTCTGCTCTCTTCTTGACATGCAATATCGTTTATATTAGTTTTTGACACATTTTCTTAATATGATATATCATAATGTAATAAACATGAAACTGTTGAAAGCACGCAGAGACACAGAGACAGATACATACACAAACACAGGCAGACAGACAAACAGACAGACAGACAGATAGACAGACAGAAAGACAGACACAAAACTACACACACACACATACACACACGTACACACACGCACACACACGCACATACACACGTACACACACACAGTTGATGTTATTTTTGTTCCTAAGTAGAAGTTGGCTTTATGAAAAGAAACAAATCATTGCTTTTTCAATGTACCATCTAGAAATAAAAATTTGACTTGATATGACAGGTGTATATCCGCACACACACACAGACGCACGTGCAGACACGCACACACTCACAGACACACATACAACACACGCAAATAACACACACACACACACACACACGCACACAAAGGATCCCCACACACACGCACGCGCGTGCACACACACACAACACACACACACACACACACACACACACACACACACACACACACACACACACACACACACACCATACACACAACACACACATACACACAAAGAGAGAAAAAAAAAGGATATACACACACGCGCGCGCGTGCGTGCGCACACACACACAGAAAAAAGTCATTGACAATAAAATCAAAGTCATCTCAGATAAAACAGATATAATTACAACATAAACACACATATTTTGTTCCAGGATAATGTGAATGATGTGTCTATCTCTAAACAAGCCAGAAACCCTAGACAAGAAGCAGGATATGAATGCAGCAAACAAACCCCCAAAACCACACACACACAAAAACAACAAAACAAATGGAAATCTAATGTAATCTCATTCACACATCAGACGTCACTTTGCAATGCGCACATCTTTTGGTGGGAGAGGTCAGCGTGTTTTACTATCAGCAATGGATCCTTTTTATTTGTTTTATTTTCTTTTTTTTATTCTTTGACATCGTGGATAATGGACTAAGGCAATTCATAATGCTTTTTTTACACCAGTCCCCGTGTGTATGCAGTTTTAAATGTCATCTGTTCCCATCGGACACCATGGCCTACTCTTACGAAAAGCGGAACAGGATTTAACGTGTGCGCAAGATTCTCTGCGTGCGTTCGCACACAGGGCCTCGGTTTTTAGTCTCATCCGAAAAACTTTTGGGGGGTAGTGGAGTCAGCGCTGATGTTAACTCCAGAGTAAAATCCACTCGACCGGGAATCAAACTGGGTCGTCAAATTGCGAGCGCACTGTTGAATGAATGAATGAATAAATGATCTTTATTTTTCAAGGGTTATAGAGTAAGCATTACATACTACATGCTACATACATGTTCTGACCACTAGGCTATCCTGGAGGAGGAGAGAGAGAGAGAGAGAGAGAGGAGGAGAGAGAGAGAGAGAGAGAGAGGAGAGAGAGGAGAGAGAGAGAGAGGAGAGAGAGAGAGAGAGAGAGAGAGAGAGAGGGAGAGAGAGAGGAGAGAGAGAGAGAGAGAGAGAGGAGGAGACGGTTATAGTGGTAAGTAAGAAAGAACGATGAAGATTGGTTGATTAGAGAAGGGAGATGAGTGGGTGAGCCTAGAGAGAAGAGAAAGATGATGAGAAATGAATCTGTTTTTAATAGTGTGTAATGTAAGAAATGTCACGCATGTCATACGATTTGGTTTTCATTTAAAAAAGGGGAAATTGATAGCTGGGTTTCTGGAAGCCTCTAACAAAAAAGATAATTTATTGTATTATTTAATAATAATAATAATAATAATAATAATAATAATAATAATAATAATAATATAATAATAAAATAAATAATATAATAATAATAATAATGATAATATATAATAATAATAATAATAATATATAATGAAACATAATAAAAATACATGAAATTGATATAGCGCTATATCTTGCAAAAAAACAACAAATCAAAGCGATTGACCATACCTCTGAGAATAAATAATATAATCTTCAAAACAAAGAAGGATGCATCACAAACATACCCAGAAACACACCCAGAAACGTAAGAAGCTACATCACACTTTGAGTGAAAACGTTGTCGTAAAAGGACCGAGGCGGAATGTCAAAAAACATCTGATATAGGATCGGAATAGAAACCTATATTGCTCCCCTGGGATGCCAGGCGCGGAGGTTTGTGGGTGGAAACAACATTCCCATATTCTGGAAATTCTGTTGAAGGCTTACCCTCTTTTTTCTATTCCGTTTTTTTCTTTCTTTCTGCCTTCTCCACTTTCTTCCTGTCACTCCCTTGTTACCTAGTTTCTGCCTTCTTGGTCTATTCTCTGTCTCCTCCTCCCCCCCCCCCCCCCCCCCTTCGTACAGAAAGACTTCAAGGAGACCAATTCTCTCTTACACAAAACATTGTATTTGCTAGGTCGGACTTTTCAGTCCAATCCAATCCAATCCAATGATGTTGCTTATAGCCCCGCCGACCACATAGGCCATATCAGGGCTATCACCTCGTCACATTTTAAAACTCGTATTAAAAGTGTGCGACTATGTACAGTTTAAAACGAGGCATAAAACCAACTCAACTGTCCTTGCTTGTATCGACGCCCCGGTCGACCATAAGGGTCACTTTTCAGTCAATTACTTACTAGCAGCACAACACAGTTTCACTCAGACGGCAAACAACAATAGTTCAGTCTGAGCGTTCTAAAAGAAGAAGGAGACGAATAATGAGAAGAAGAAGAAGAAAAGAGAGTGAGGTGGGTGATGTAAGCAGAGAAGATGGCTCCCCACTAACCAGTCCCTGTGGGATCTGAAGACAGGAGTTGATGAACAGAGCTGGGAGTGAGAGGGTGACATGAAGAAGAAGGAAGTCTGAATATTTCAAATGGGGGATTTGTTTGTTTGTTTATTCTTTTGTGCTCTATGTCTCTCTTTCTTACTCTCTCTCTTATCTTCTCTTCTTTCTTCTGCTTCTTCTTCTCTCTCGTCTCTTCTCTCTGTCTCTCTCTCTCTCTCTTCTCTTCTTCTGTCTCTCTCTGTCTCTCTCTCTGTCTCTCTTCTCTCTCTCTCTCTCTCTCTCTCTCTCTTCCTCTCTCTCTCTCTCCTCTCTCTCTCTCTCTGACATCCTCTACACACACACACACACGTGTGCGCGCGCGCACACACACACACCCACACATACACACATACACTCACACACATGTGTGCCGGTGGGAAGGGATGACAAAATCGACAAAACGGCATACACACAGGTACTGGATGTAAAAAAAGCACATGAGTGTTTATCTCATTATCCTCGAAATAAAAGAAAAAAAAAGAATGTACTTACTCACATAGACGCATATACCCAAACGCACACACAGAGATATACACACTGAACCACACACAAACACACACACACACACACACACACACACACACACACACACACACACACACACACACACACACACACAAACACACACACACACACATACACACACACACACACACACACACAAACACACACACAAACACACACACACACAAACACACACGCACACGCACATACATACACACACACTCATTGAACTTTTCCACACTTTTCCTTTACGATTCTGTAATGCAAGTTTGCCAGAATACCCAGAAGATTTAACGGGATATAAATTACACCAACATCTAGGCCAAATTTTCTTAAGAAAAAAAAACGCCAACAAAAACTTGGCGCCATCTTTGTTAGGAGACATCTCTCCTTTCCTTTTTCTCTCTACACTAACATTTCTTTGTAGAACTGATAAGAAAAGGAGGGACACGAAAAAACAAAGAAAATGGAATAAACAAAACAAAAAAAACACGGTTTATTTTTTTTTTCTTAGACATCGACGATTAAGTACATACTATTTTGTAGACTATGCTGCTTCCCTACGATACAAATGTGTATAGAATGTATTGATTACTCACACAAACTTCTGTTCATACACACACAAACAAAAAACTATTGAACAACAGAGCACCAATCACACTCGTCCTTGGGGTTATGATATATGTTTGTTTTGTTTATTGTTGTTGTGAACTGCCAATATGAACGTACCAATGTGCTATAGAAAATAGAGATCTGGTAGTACGAATTACATAGCTTTTTTTTTTTAGCAATATAAATGACGTCTCTTACAGCAGCAAAGATGTGACCTGAAACAGAAAGCAACCTATAAATGCAGAAAATGTACCCCCTCCAAAAAAAAGAAAAAGAAATAAACAGAATACTCAGACATGCGGTTATTGCATTGCAACTCATCGACAGGGGAGGTCAGCGTGTTGAAAATCAGCAAACTGATAGCAGATTTTTACACTTTTTTTCAAAGGCATAACAGTCATATAAATATCTCTCTCTGTCTCTGTCTCTTTCTCTGTCTCTGTCGCTCTCTCTCTCCCCCTAAAAAAGGCTAAAGAAAGAAGCATTTCAAAATCTATCATTTTTTTGTCTTCCTAACAAAACCATGACCCCTAATATGAGTGAATGTGAAATTCTGCCACATAAAATGTTAACAAAAAGAAAAAAAAAGTAAACAAGCACAAACAAGAAAACAAAACATTTAACTCTATCTATCTATGTATATATCTATATTATCTATGTATATGTATGTATGTAGTATGTATGTATGTATGTATGTATGTATGTATGTATGTATGTATGTATGTATGTATGTATGTATGTATGTATCCATCCATCCATCCATCCATCCATCCATCCATCCATCCATCCATCCATCCATCCATCCATCCATCATCTATCTATCTATCTATCTATCTATCTATCTATCTATCTATCTATCTATCTATCTATCTATCTATCTATCTATCTATCTTTTCTATCTTCTATCTGTCTATCTGTCAATGTGTATATGTATCTACCTTTCTATCTACTTATCTACCTACCTACCTACCTACCTACCTACCTACCTACCTACCTACCTACCTACCTATCTATCTATCTATTATTCTATCTATCTATCTATCTATCTATCTACTATTACCTATCTATCTATCTATCTATCTATCTATCTATTATCTATCTATCTATCTATCTATCTATCTATCTATCTATCTATCTATCATCTATCTATCTATCTATCTATCTGTCTGTCTGTCTGTCTGTCCAGTATGTCAGTCTGTCAGTCTGTCAGTCTGTCAGTCTGTCAGTCTGTCAGTCTGTTCTATCTATCTATCTATCTATCTATCTATCTATCTATCTATCTATCTATCTATCTATCTATCTATCTATCTATCTATCTATCTATCTATCTATCTATCTATCTATCTATTATCTGTCTATCTTCTATCTATCTGTCTGTCTGTCTGTCTATCTGTCTTCTATCTATCTATCTATCTATCTATCTATCTATCTATCTATCTATCTATCTATCTATCTATCCATCCATCCATCCATCCATCCATCCATCCATCCATCCATCCATCCATCCATCCATCCATCCATCCATCCATCCATCCATCCATCCATCCATCCATCCATCCATCATCTATCTATCTATCTATCTATCTATCTATCTATCTATCTATCTATCTTATCTATCTATCTATCTATCTATTATCTATCTACATCTATCATCTATCTGCCTATCTACCTATCTACCTATCTTCCTATCTAACTGTCTATCTATCGATCGGTCTGTCTGTTTGTCTGTCTGTCTGTCTATCTACACACAAACACACACCACACACAAACACACACACACGCGCACGCGCAAACACACACACATATATATATGTATATATTTACATATATATATATATATATATATATATATATATATATATATATATATATATATATATATATATATATAAAATATCCATATCCTCTGCAAAAGAATCATTGGATGGGAATATGCACTCTAACTGTAACACAACTCAGCAATAAACTCATTCATGACACTGTTTATGAGATGGGACATGCAGTAATGGCTGCACATAAAAAAGAGAAAGGAGTAAATGAGCCAGAGGTGAATGCTCTTATTTCATTTTGCCTATAGCCCCATCCACTACAAAGGCAATACCAGGGCTGCTACATTATATCAACTTTATCAATTCCAGTAGCGTTCACCCCAGTTTTAAAATCATCACTGTCATCAATAAAATTTTCTTAGGTCCAGGAACAGGCTATTAAAAAAACAACTTTATACAATTTATTTTGTTGTTAAAGATACATGCACGAATGACTAGCATTATCAATAAAAAGAAATGTTGTTCATTTGCAGTCGTATGTTTATGAGTGCACATTAATATTGAACAGAATTGAAATATATGACATGCATCTACAATATTTCAAGCCTGCATATATAAATCCATCCGTACATTCAAAAATACAAATATGTATACACAAACACATGTGCACTTACATACTTACGTACATACATAATACATACATACATACATACATACATACATACATACATACATACATACATACATACTCATACATACATACATACATACATACATACATACATACATACATACACACACAATATACATACATACATACATACATACATACATACATACATACATACATACATACATACATACATACATCATACATACATACATACATACATACATATATACAGACAGACAGACAGAAGACAGACAGACAGACAGACAGACAGACAAACAGACAGACAAACAGACACACACACATAGACACACAGCCCACACAGACAGACACACAAACATACAGACATTCACAAATAGGCATTTTATACAGTGCACTGTTTACATACTATGCCATATAAAGAATACTGCAAGAAACTTTTGTCATTTGTCTTTCCCCTTTACAGTAAGGCTTGCTTATGGGAGGTTCTCAAGAATTGGGTCTTTTTATCCCCAGCTGTGTTTTCTGATGGTTTATCCATGCTTTATGTGACTACAAATAGCGATTTGTAATGAATCCATTCTATTCTAAATGTCATAAGGTTATTTACAGTTCTTACATTATGCTACTCGGTTTTAAATCTGTTATGTAGCTATGCTTCCAAGAAGGGAGAAAAAGAGGCAGACAAATGAAGAGATGGGAGGACAACACCAGCGAATGGACAGGCCTAGAACTCAACAAAACTTTGAGAAAGGCATAACAGAGAGAGGAATGGAGGGAACTGGTTGTCAAGTCTTCAGGGGAGGCCCCACGGTTGCCAGACTAAGGGAGGGATTGATAGATAGATAGATAGATAGATAGATAGATAGATAGATAGTAGATAGATAGAAGATAGATAATAGATAGATAGATAGATGACAGACAGACATATAGATAGATAGATAGATAGATAGATAGACAGACAGACAGACAGACAGACAGACAGACAGACAGACAGAGACAGACAGACAGACAGACAGACAGACAGACAGACAGACAGACAGACAGACAGATAGATAGATAAATAGATAGATAATAGATAGATAGTAATCGATAGATAGATAGATAGATAGATAGATAGATAGATAGAAATAGATAGATAATAGATAGATAGATAGATAGATAGATAAAGACAAACAGACAGTAAGATAGATAGATAGATAGAAGATAGATAATAATAGATAATAGATAGATAGATAGATAGATAATAGATAGATGGATGATAGATAGATAAATATGCTTGAAGAACAGAAAAAAATTGGTATATCTGTAGCAATTTTGCATCTGTAGACGTGTAACGTAGCAAGCAGCAGTATCAAATGAAAGGTGTTATGTAAGAACAGGCTATTAGAAAAAAACCATCAAACACAGACCACCTGTTTTGCTTTATCATATGAAGAAAATTTCCACTAAGAGTGCTGAGGATGCAAGCTATTCCACTTAAGTTATCATTCGAAAGCTCCTTAAAGGTTAAAAAAAAGGGATTGCGCTGGCAATTTGATGACTCGGGTTCGATTCCGGTTGAGGAGATTTTTCTCCTGGAGTTAACATCAGTACTAACTCCACTCTCCCCAAAAGTCTTTCGGATGAGACGATAAACCGAGGCCCCGTGTGCGAACACACGCAGAACATCTTGTGCACACGTTAATCCTGTTCCGCTTTTCGTGAGAGTAGGCCATCGTGTGCCGGTGGGAACAGATGACATTTACAAAACTGCATACACACGGGGACTGCATGTAAAAAAGCACATGAGTGCTTATTCCATTATCCCCGATATAAAAGAATAAAAAAATAAATACATAAAAAATAACATAATGTATAGCAGAAACGTCCCTACCCTGCAGTGTCCACACAACTCACTTCAGTCTATGCGTAAGCTCTTACATTGCGTCCTCAACGCCAATATCCAAGATAAATCTTTTCGATGTTTGGTTGCTTTGAGGCCCCCTTAAAGAAGAGCCCTGCATTGCCACTACGACAATTCTGTAGTCTTCATAGTAATATATACAGAATTTGTATAGTCGCATTCTTGCAATAACAAATCAAAGGCTTCATTAAGCCACAGAGCACAATCGCACTATTCATTTCCAAAGAATGAACACACACAACACAAAACAAAAACAAAAACAACAAAAACACGAAACGTCCACCACCAGCAGCACCCACCACACACACCACAAAGTATCACTTTGCGGGTCCAAAGACACTTAGTTAAATGTGTGTCTAGTGGATTTAAAATGCATAAGTGCTTTTGCGAGGGAGGAGAGGTCGTGACGTCATGACCGAACAGAGAAGAGCGCGGCCTCAACGTAATAGTTAACTGTCTTAGACAAATATAGTGCCAGTTGTAAGCCAATTTTAGAGTCCAGTTTTCAAATGAGCTTCAAAAGGAGCCATCTGGTTCCCCAAAAAAACAACAACAACAAAACAAAAACAAATAAACAAAAAACAAAATCCAACCAAACCAACCAAAAAAAAATCCCCCCAAACCGTGTGACTCTATGGATTTGAACCTATCGCCAGCCATCCAGCTCGTGATCTACCATGCTAACCCTTACATCATCACCACTGCGCAAACAAGTGTTGCGCAGAGTTATGTACGTGGTATACAATATGACAGAATGCATTTCAACGGAATAGCTTATACACTCGGCTACCACTGTTACCACCATTACTGCTACAAGCCCCCCCCCCCCCCCCCCCTCCATTATCAACTCACCACAACACCATTCCCATCATAACTATCATTACATTGCAATCTCATCACCAACACCATCACCAGAATTACTACTACCATCACCGTCACCATCTCACTACCACCACCCCATTACCACCACCACTATTATCATTACTATTACCACACCTATTGTCATCCCACCACCACCACCACCATCACGACCACCACCACCACCACCACCGCCACCACCACACACCACCACCACCACCACCACCACCACCATCTCACATCATCATCATCATCATCATCATCATCATCATCATCATCATCATCATCATCATCATCATCACATCACCACCACCACCACCACCACCACCACCACCACCACCACCACCACCACCACCATTACTACTACCACACCTATTGTCATATCAACCCACCACCACCACCACCACCACCACCACACCACCACCACCACCACCACCACCACCACCACCACCACCACCACCACCACCACCCAAAATCATTACTCCAACAACACCTATTGTCATCCCACCATCCACCACCACACCACCACCACCACCACCACCACCACCACCACCACCACCACCACTTCCACAAACACACTACACAACATCTACCGCCATGTTAATGAACAGACAGAGGGAAAATCAGGAAACACATTATTATGTCTGACATGTCACAGGGTCAAGGTGGACAGTATTTGCTGGTTAGATGGCAACGCCCTCATCTCACTCCATTCAGCCACGCATGTAAGTATTTTCTAACATAGTTCCACAATTCCACTACTGTGCTGAGTTGATTTCTGCGTATACGTACTTAGGCCTATCTAAAAAATGTTAAAGATAATTGTGGTGATCAGTTTACATAGCAGAAACATTTCTGGAGTGGTGTGATTTTGGAGATAATGTCAAGCACTGTCGTGCGTAAAGGAACACACACACAGACACACATGCACACAGACACACACTTAATATACTTACGGCATTTGTAAAAGAGCATATTCAAACTACCTATTCTGATCATCTCAAAATATATACTGATGGTTCCATTCTTAATACTAATGAGGGAGGTGCGGCTTTTATTATTCCATCATTGAAAGTAGAACGATCTTTCAACCTGGGAAAAAATAAATCCATATTTACAGCTGAGCTAACGGCTATAATATTTGCGCTGTACTATGTACTTAACTTTCCTAAAGATATTTTCAACATACTTGTGTGTGTTGATTCTAAATCGGTTTTACATGATTCAAAGCATTCTAATCTTAAAATGAGAAAAGACCTTCTCATTGAAATCAAGCATCTGGTGCATCTTGTTATTTTAGGAGGTAGTACTGTTACTTTTTGTTGGGTTCCCTCACACAGTGGAATCTATTTTAATGAAAAAGTAGACACCCTTGCAAAATTTGGGGCGAGGTATAGAGACGATTCTTGTGAAATAGATGTTGCATTATCTTTGCATGAGGGATACAGCTTGCTGCAAAACGCTTGTTGGAAGCATTTCAGAAAGAAGATCAGCAATTCTGGCTATCGGCTTTATGATAGAGTATAAATAATATGATAAATTTTCAAAATATCTTAACTTCTGACAAAGTCTGTGGTTGGTACAATCGCAGAAATGCGTTATCCCTCATGTAAGATTTAAACTAAATGCCTTCAAGACGAAATACTCAAAGGATGTAAACTGTATTTGTGGAGATAAGATAACGAATAGTCATATTCTTCTTTGTGGATATCAAAACCACTTTTACCTGTTGTGCCTAATCTATCACTGGACCAATTGTTGTCATGAACCATCGCGATTGTTGGATCATTGTGTTAACGCTAATAAGAAGTCCGATAATTCAATATTTATAGTTTGTTAAAGTTTGTTTTATATTTTAACTTTGTTATCTGGCATTGGTTTCAGCTATTGTTCAATTTTTCTTGTTCACGGTTGGGTTTTTTTGTGGTCTAAAATCACTTAATGTGAATAGACGTTAAACTGAAGAACATACACACATGCGTGCGCCGCGCGCGCACACACACACACACACACACACACACACAACACACACACACACACAACAAAACACACATAAAAACAATACAGAAATTAGAAAAAAAAAAAACATAACATTATCATCAATACCCACTTCCACTACCATCGCCGCCACTATCAATACCGCCACAACTGCCTGATCATTAGCCCTAAAATAACCAAAAGGGATAACAACAACTGGAAGCTAAAATAAAATCAATCAAAGAACAATCTAATAAATGTAAGTTTATGTAAAAAAAACCAAACAAAACATTTATTTACAGTATGAAAATGATGCCTGCAAAAAGAAAAATTTAATTTTCTAATCAACTTTATAGCCTCTTCGTTCTCTCACTTTGCAGTACAAAAATAAACCTACCAGACCCTGCTACCTCAGACCAAGTACTTAATTTTCTGCGTGAAATTTCATTGTCAGACATTCAGCACATGTTTAAGAACCATCAGCAATAACGATGCTACAATGAACAAGATGGTTGGGATCTTTTTTTCAAAAACAAACTCAAAGTTTACAAAAATAATGTCTCTTTGGGGATCCTTTCTTTTCGTTTTGTATTTTCCACCTTTCTTTCTTCATTTTTGTTCCCTTTCAATCAATCTTCTCTTCAATCCATCTCCCGTGCTTCCATTTTTCGTTTCCTCTTTATTTTTCTCTAACATGTCCTCTTTCCTTTCACCCTCTCTTTTCACTAATCGTCCATTCACCAATATAAAGATCCCATTCATTCCTCCGTTTATTCATATATTCAGATTGAGCTGACAAAAAAGGTTTAGCAGGGACCATCCCAAAAACAACATGCTCCGAAGACAAGTAAGTAAGCAAGCGTCAGGTGAGAGCATCTGCTTTGATTAAAACAGACCGCCAGAGCCACACCCGAAAACAGGTTGTGGCAATGCAGGTTCCATCTAGTCAGTGGCCTGACGGCGGCTTAACGAGTGTGGCTCCGCGCGTGTGAAATTACCGCGGACAGAGGATTGCGAAAGAACAAAACAGTGTGTGTTGATCAATCCGGTATTGACTGCGCGTGGGATGAGTGGCGTGGGAGGGTAAAAAAAAGGGTGTGTGTGTGTGTGTGTGTGTGTGTGTGTGTGTGTGTGTGTGTGTGTGTGTGTGTGTGTGTGTGTGTGTGTGTGTGTGTGTGTGTTGTGTGTGTGTGTGTGTGTGTGTGTGTGTGGTGTGTGTGTGTAGTGTGTGTGTGTCGTGTGTGTTGTCCGTGTGTCCGTGTGTGTGTGTGTTGAGTGTATCCGTGTGAATGTGTGTCTGTGTGTGTGTGTGTGTGTGTGGTGTGTGCATAGTTTGGGTGTATGTGTGACAAGGCATACACAAATACATTCTCCATTACAAATTTTTTTAGCATTACACAAAAAAAATCTACCCAACTCTTGTTTCCACACACTTTCCTCTTAAAACCGTGACATATCCAACGAAAATAGTTTCTCCTAATGGCATGTTGCCCATTCAGAAACGACTCTCAGAGTGGCCACAAATAAGTCTAGCCCAACACACACACACACACACTCACACAAAACACACACACACACACACTCGCGCGCGCGGTGCCCTCCGCACACCACAAGCGCGCGCACACACACACACACACACCCCACACACACACACACACACACACACACACACACACACACACACACACACTTTCCCCGCCCATTATAAAGCAAAGACAAAAAAACACACCCCACAAGTTCATAAAAAATAAAATTAAAAAATGAGCAGGACAAAAGTTGTCCACCTACACAAGGGTTCCCCCCCCCCACCCCCCTCCTCTCCTCTCTCTCTCTCTCTCTTCTCCTCTCTCTCTCTCTCTCTCTCCTCCTCTCCTCTCTCTCTCTCTCTCTCTCTCTCTCTCTCTCTCTCTCTCTCTCTCTCTCTCTCTCTTCCCCAGTCCGCTAGTCATTGAAACCTTCAACAAACCACGGAAATAGCCGCGCGAATCACAGCAGTCTGGAGAAGGGCGGTAACTCGATTTGAATGTTGGGCAAATCAGAGCTGGCACTGTCTTACAACAAGCATTGGCTGCAGGTTCGTTCTCTCTCTGTCTCTGTTCTCTCTCTTTGTTGAGCAGCTCTCCTCTCTCTCTCTCTCTCTCTCTCCTCCTCTCTCTCTTCTCTCCTCTCTCTCCTCTCTCTCTCTCTCTCTCTCCTCTCCCCCTCTCTCTCTCTCCCTCTCTCCTCTCTCTCTCTCTTCTCTCTCTCTCTCTCTCTCTCTCTCTCTACTGCACGCGCCCGACACACCAAACACACACACACACACACACACGCACACGCACCAAGCGCTGGCCTGCTGGTGTCTACTACCCCATCCTCCTCCTCCTACCCAGTGGCTGCTGCTGCAGAGGCAGGAGGGTTCTTGTATAAGTGGTCCCAACCACTCTTTCTCACTGTGCGCGTGCGAAGGTGTGGGGGTCAGAACTGCTGCTGCTACTGCTCGTCCAAAGTCCGCAACTTAAACCGCTGCCTATCCAATCCGAGTCCACGACCCAGTCCAAGTTTTGCCTCAAGTTTGGTTCCCGTCTGCTTCTCATGAACTGACAGTTTTGATAGTTAGGTTTCTACTTCTTCTACTTCTTCTACCCTACTCCTACAAGTCCAGAGTTTGAAGAGATTTCTTTCTGACAGTTTTGCTTCAGGTAATTGCGTTGTTGTTGTTTTTTTCTTTCTTTGTCTGTCTGTTTTTGTTTGTTTGTTTAAGGGAGTTTCTTTGTATTTTCTGGTTTTTTTCTTAATCTTTGAATATGGTTTTACCTGTCTTGACATTTTACCGATGTAGTTACTTTTAGTTTTAGGGAAACTATTATTTTTGTACTGAATAGTAAAAGTTAATGTTAGCAGTTTTTGCAGTTTGTTTCACTGTCGGAAAAAAACAACTTTATCCCAGAATTTCTCATTTGTCATTTCTACTCTCTCAAATGCAGCACTGTTCTCTTCCTCTCTCTATCCCCGTTCCCGCGTCCCCACCCAAAAATTTCCAACTGTTCTGAATGAAAAATTGACAATTCTCGAATTACGTGATCTGTCAACTATTTTTTTTTGTGTGTGTGTAAAACGATTGGTAATATGTCCATTGAGTGGGCGGCATTCAGTTTGCATGTAAAGTAGGAACCAGAGTCGTAGGAAAACAACAATCTGCATATCGATGATAGTGTTATAACAATGAAACAATCTGCATATTGATGATAATGTTATCACAATATAACAATCTGCACTCGATGATAGCGTTAATACAACACAACAATCTGCATATCGATGAAAGTGTTACTTTTTTCTAGGCAAATACATTTTGACAGCTTTTGCATTTCATCCCTTGCCGGTTTCCTATCTCTCAGCTAGTCTTTTTTTTCTTTGAGTGAATTTACATAGAATAGTTTTGGTGTTGCTATATAAGCTCCAATCAGCATAGGGTTTTTAAAGTATTTTTTCTATTGCCTAAACCACATAACCACATACGTTTCTACCTTTGAAAATCTACATATATGATCTTAATTCACGAAACTGAATTCAACGTCCTGTTTTTTAGTCTTTTTATTATCGTTCCTTTTTTTTCAAATTTTGATTGTAGATTGTGTTGACTTCATTACTTTTTTTTTAATTCTTTTTTCCTCTCTTTCTTGTTGTCTTTATCCATCCATCAATCCATTTTTCTTTCCTTATTTCTTCCTTATTTTTTTTTTTTTCTTCTTCTTTCTTTCTTCTTCTTTCTTCTCTTTCTTTCTTTTCTTTCTTTCTTTCTTCTTTCCTTTCTTTCTTTCCTCTTTATTTCTTTCTTTCTTCCTTTCTTTCCCTACTTCTTTTCCTTCTTTCTTTTCTTCTTTCTTTTTCTTTCTTTCTTTCTTTCTTTCTCTTTCTCTTTCTTTCTTTCTTTCTTCTTTCTTTCTTTCTCTTTCTTGCTCTATTCCTTCTCTGCTCCTTTCTTTCCCCCTTCTCTTTTTCTCTGTCACTCTCTCCATCTCTCCCTCTCCGCCTCTCTGTCTTTGTGCCTCTGTTTTGCCCTATTCTTTCCAATTTGTCTTTCTTCCACGCTTTTATATGTTCGTTTTCTCCCTTTTCTTTCTTCTTTTCCAAAGGTTTTCAATTTCTCTTAGTACATGTTATTTTCTTTCTTTTCAAATCGTTCTTTCCTTCCTTTTCTTTCATTCTTTCTCTCTTTCGTTTATTCTCTATTTACTCTTTCCTTCTTTTTGTTCCAGATTTTGTTTCCTTTTGTTTTACCATGAAATGGTCACTCTTCCCGTTGTTTTTTCAGACAACTTCTGGACTGAACATTTTCGTCCCACTCTTTCCATTTCTCTCTTTTTGATAAAGAATAATATTTTGTTTGTATGTTTCTTTGTTTGTTTCCTTGTTTTCTTTTTCTTTTCCTTCTGTCGTCTTTTTTTTAAAATAGCTTTTCATCTTGATTGTTGTTTTCACGACTTCTCTGTATACTTTTCTGCATTTTTGTTTTTCTTTAATCAATCTATATATATCTACATACATATCTATCCATCGATCTGTCTGCCTTTGTATCTAGCTTTTCTTTCATTATGGCAACTTTTCTAAGGTGTGTAGACATTTTTTTCTCTCTTTTTTTTTAGTTTAGTGTCACTTTCTCGTACTTTTTCTTTTCGAATTTTTTTCTAACAGATTCCTGGTTGCTGCATTTTCACATCATTTCTTTCTTCTTTTTTTTAAAGAAATAAAACTTTGGTTGTCTGCTTGTTTGTCTCTGTCGCATTTTTTTTATTGCTTATGTTCTATCGTTCCTCTTGCTGTTACCTGTTTTGTCTTCTTTCTTGTTCTTTCTTTTTTGTTCTGTCCTAGTCTGATTCGCTCTGTCTTCATTCTCTCTTTTGTTTCTGTCATTTGTATTTTTCTTCCCTTTTTTGAGGAATCTATCATTTTCTGACCATGTTGTTTTTTTTCTTGTTCATTTTGTTTTGTTTTGTTTCGTTTTGTTTTATGCCTGTCTTTTCTTTACTCAGTGTTTCTGTCAACGGTTTTGACGGTTTCCTGACTGTCATAATGTCTTTTTCATTCTCTTCTTTCTGTTTTTTTTGTGTTTTTGTTTTGAAAACACTCCTATTTGTGTGTTTCTGCATTTTTTTTGACAACTTCTGTGTTGTTTTCTTCCTATTTTGTTCTGCTTGTTTCATTGTTCATATATCCCTCATATTCTTCTTTTTTTTCTCAATCTGTCCGTCTGTATGTTTTTTCTTGTTTTTTCTGTCTTTCTTTCGTTTTTTGTGTCTTTTTTTTCTTCTTTCTTATTTTTTCTTGTGTTTGTATTTTTTTTTGCTATATCTTCAACTCTATCTTGACTTGATTTCTTCTTTTGATAGAATTTTGCCTTTCCCTTTTTCTCTTTTATTTTGTGCTTCAGTTCTCTTCGTTTTTTTTTTGTTTTCTGTCGTTTATTCTTATTGTTTCATCTCTTTTTTTCTGATTGATTTTTGGGTTTCCTTCACCCTGTTCCTTTTTTTCTGATTTCTTGTTAATTCATTTTTATCTCACTCCTGTTGTGTGTGTGTGTGTGTGTGTGTGTGTGTGTGTGTGTGTGTGTGTGTGTGTGTGTGTGTGTGTGTGTGGGGTGTGTGTGTGTGTGTGTGTGTGTGTGTGTGTGTGTGTTGGTTTGTTTTTTTGATTTTTTTCTGGCATCTTTTCGACAATTTCTCATATCTAAACTTTGTTTTCAATGTGTTGCTTATTTTTCTTCCTTTGTTACTTTGATTTTTTCTTTCTTTCTTTGTTCTTTCACTTGGCTCAGTCGTGTTATTATATCAATATAATCTGTAATACGTTTATTGAAACGAAATGCTTATTGTGCACATGATTGCAGTTATATGCTCCACACTTCGTCGTTTTTGAGTCTATTGATTGATTGTGTAATTATTTGGTTAAAAACCTGTTATTGCTAACAGAGCTTAATTGGATTAAAAGATTTATATTTGAATTGATTTGATTTGATTTGGTTTTGTATGACTCTCTTTCTCGCTACCCTCTCCCTCCCTCCCCTCTCTCCCTCCCCCTCTCTCTCCTCTTCTCTTCTTCTCTCTTCTCTCTCTCTCTCTCTCTCTCTCTCTCTCCTCTCCCTCTCTCTCTCTCTCTCTCTCCCTCCCTCCTCCCTCCTCTCTCTCTCTCTCTCTCCTCTCCTCCTCTCCTCCTCTCTCTCTCTCTCTCTCTCTCTCTCTCTCTCTCTCTCTCTCTCTCTCTCTCTCTCCCTCTCTCTCTCTCTCTCTCTCTCTCTTCTCTCTCTCTCTCTCTCTCTCTCCTCCCGAAAAGACTTTGAACAAGAGAGAAATACGCATTGTCGTTGCACGTAGCTAGGTAACGTAACTATATTGTCATCATTCTGGTCTTTCAGCCACTGTGAGAAAAACCAAAGGAAGATTGCTTTTTGCTGACTGACAACACTACCTCTATGTGGATGGCATCAGGCGATGAACACCACACCGTGTTTTTATTTTGTCCTCTAAGGCCAGAGAAAGTAACGTCAGCACAAAGTATGGCAGATTCTGTTGTTGGTTTTTTTTTCGAACGGATGCATATGTGTTCAATACAGAAAGAGAACACGTAGCCAACGAAGTCATTACTTTATTTTCATTTTAGTGTATTTGTTTTATTGCTGAAAGCAATGGAATAAGCATTCGTGTTTTATTTGTTTTGTTTTGCCTTGTTTGTTTGCTTGTTTGTTTGTGTTTTTTTTGGGGGGTAGGGTTTGTTTTTTTGCTTTTTTTTTACATCCAGTTATCATGTATATGTAGTTTTGAAAATGTTGTCATCCGCTCCCCACCGCTAACGACAATATACTTTTTCGGAAAAGTGGAACAGGTTTAACGTGTGCACAAAAAAAATGTCATGACCAGTTGAGAGCAGCAAAACATCAACAGAAACAAGTGGAAGACAACGATGATCTTCGTGACAAATCACTGCTTGTGCTTAGTGCAAACCATCAACAAAGAGGTACAGACTTTCCTGCTGAACAAAAAGAGAACTAGACCAAAGCAAAACACTAGCTACACAGGATAATTTTTATGCAATCATGGTGAAGAGGTGAGAACAGAGAAACAACATGGTGTTCAAGGATCAGATCAATACGAGGCATCATTTTGTGTGACTGACTGTACCGTTGGTACGTGTAGATCCTTTGGAAACGGAATCAGATATCTAGTCTGCTGTAGGGAGATCAGTAGACAGACTCTGCTCTCCCATAGTGAGAAAAAAACTATCACACTGACCAATGTGCTGACTCCACTCTCCCCAAAAGTCTTTCGGATGAGACTATAAACCGAGACCCCGACTCCGAACGTACGCAGAACATCTTGCGCACGCGTTAAATCTTGTTCCGCTTTTCGTATGAGTAGGCCATCGTGTTTCGGTGGAACAGACGACAAGATTTACAAAACTGCACACACACGGGGACTGGACGTAAAAAAGTACATGAGTGCTTATTCTATTATCCTCGATATAAACGCATAAAATGAATATAAAAGAATAAACTAAATGAATAAAAAAAAAAACCGATGCAAAGAAGTATTGACATTAAGAGTAGAAACGATTATTTTTTTCATAAAAGTTGTGGTTCTTCAGTCTGGTGATACTTGTGTGAGACAGATGGTATTGCAGCAGATTATCTGCAGTTATTTGTTGATGATGCTTGTGTTTATTGGGTATACAAAAGTGGGAACATTCATGCTGGAAGAAGAACGTGATAAGCTGACCAGTGCGAGGCAAGTAAAAATGTACCAATTCTTAACACAGAGGTACACCCTTGTGTCACACTTTACGCGGTCTTCTGTTGTTATCCAGTGATTAACATACGGCAAACGCAGTTTTGCTCTTTCCTGTCTTTCCTAGTGATCTGAAGGTTATAATTTTTTGTTCAACGGTTGTTTCTATGCCGTGTTTTAGCGCCATAGTTGGTTGTGAACATGACGTAAACAATTTTTTTTTAAAAAAGCTTGTATCAATGCTTAAGTTCAATGCTAACTGGCTTCTAAAACTTTATAAGCTACCGGTGTGTTCAGTGGTCTGTTTGCTTCAATAACATTCACTGTTTTCAATACGTAATTCAAAATTTACGATATCTTCGTTTGCTGTTAATCTTAAAAGCATGATATGGAATCCATTGCATGATGATTATTTTTGGATTGTATAGAATATATTCTGTATTCTTCACAGTTTGATAACATGTATGTGTCTTTTTCCCAAGACCCCTTGCACCGTTCCATTGTGAAGGGGCTTAAAGCCTCATCCAAACAGATTATTGTCATTGTCAAAGTATACTCTCCTCTCTCTCTCTCTCTCTCTCTCTCCTCTCTCTCTCTCTCTCTCTCTCTCTCTCTCTCTCTCTCTCTCTCTCTCTCTCTCTCTCCTCTCTCTCTCTCTCTCTCTCTCTCTCTCTCTCTCTCTCGCACACCCCACACCACACCCACACCACACACACACACAACACACACACACACACCTCCACCCACACACACTTTTTCAGGTACAGATAAACGTGCGCATTTCTTCCCAATGACATAGGGCACTTGTAGTCAGATCAGGATTTTTTCCCCCATTTTTTTTCTTAGAGAGCCTACTTCACCTGACTCAGAACAGTTATGCGCATGCTGAACTAACAGACACCAGTGTTCGGTTGATCTATGCTTATGTAAGGGTCTTGCTAAATGCACTGGACTCATTAGTGCAAGGTCGTGTAATTGCACCTCCACTCTCGATAGGAACTTGACAGTCATGAATACGAGTGTCATGCACATGATCTTTCTTTGATGTATCTTTTTCTTAGCTATGTTTTTAAGAGCTAGAGGTAGTTTCGTTTTCTCGGTTTTTTTTTCTTGATCTTTTGTTCTTTTTTTTCTTGTTTTCTTGTTTTTTTTCTTTCTTTTTTGTATTTTGTTTTTCTTTTGAAGTCATTTTTGCTATTTTTCTTTTAGTTTTCGTTTTTTTTCTTTCTTTTTTTTCTGTCTTTCTCTCATTCTTTCTTTCCCTGTGTCTTTCTTCATTTCTTTCTTTCCTTCTTTTTTCTGTGTTTCTGTTTTGTTTTGCTTTCTTTCTTTTCTTTTTCTTTTTAAAACTATTTTCTCATGTTTTCTTTCTTTTTTTTTTTCTTTCTTTCTTTCTTTCTTTCCTTTTTCTTTCTTTCGTGTGTTGTTTCTTTCTTTCCTTACTTCCTTCCCTCTTTCTTTCTTTCTTTCTTTCTTCTTTCTTTCTTTCTTTCTTTCTTTCTTTCTTTCTTCTTCTTTCTTTCTTTCTTTTCTTTCTTTCTCTTCTCCCTTCCTTTCTTTCTTTCTTTCTTTCATTTTCTTTCTTCCCTTTCTTTCTTTCTTTCTTTGGATTTTCCTTAACACTAGATATCTTTGTCTTTGATTTTCTTCTTCTTTTTTCTAACATTTTCACGTGGCTTTCTCTCTTTTCCCGTTTGTATTTCTTTCTTATTCCCTTTCTTTCTTTCTTATGCTTTTTTCCCCCTTTCTGTTCAACTTAAAGGTAACGGTAAAGGTGTCCCATAACCTGTGTGGTCGTAGGGGAGCGAAGCGTCAGAGACCTCAGCTTCTCTAGGGGCCACCATGTTGAGGGCGGCGCCCATCTCCTCTTCCTCTTCTCTTAAACCATACCATCTTTATGCTTGTTTTTCTAGCTGTCTTTTTCTTTGCTCTCTTTTTGGTCTCTCTATTTGTTTGTTTCTGTCTTTCTTTATTCTTTTTTTTTCTTTCTTCCTTCTCAATAACGGGGACAGAATAATTTTTGTGTTGATAAAACATTTAAACCTTGCCCGAAAAACACCACCCCTTTCTCTAGAGAACGTTACTAGGCATATAAATGTCGATCGAGACTTTTGTCAGGAATTTTCAGCGATTATTTTTCTGTGGT
>CM060326.1:48171958-48176958 GCA_030674155.1 Stramonita haemastoma | reverse complement strand
GATGGCGTTTCAACCTTGATATTTTTGGTGGTGGTGGTTTTTATTTGTACTTTAATGACGCAAAAGATGATACTGGGCATAGCGGCCAAGTGTTTTCAAGATGACAGGCTTCAGATGATTCTGAACTGGCAGTTCTTAGGTTTGAGTCTAGCAGGCGCCATACTGATGATTATATGGTATACTTTTACAATTTCCTAGGTCAACTTTTGTGCAGACCCGCTGTTGTCTACTCTCGTTCATGTAGCGATGTATGCTTAAGATATAGCAACACAATAAAGATCTTGCATTCCATGTCAATGATCATGTCATTGGTCAGCATTCTGCTACAAAGAGGAGTTTTTGGTACACGTGGAATGTCGTGCATAGCCATGGTTTTACACCTGATGACACTTTTGTCACAGTGTCAGGAAAGAGAAATGATGGTTTTACACCAGATGACCTTGCCGGCAGAAAAGTGAAATGATGGTTTTTACACCAGACAACACTTCTGTCAGAAAAGTGAGATACTTTTTCTCCCTGTTTTAGCTCTGACGACCGCCAAGGAAGATGACAGGGCTGACATAACCACGGTTTCTCTGTCAAAGGCAGGGGCTTAGCCTAGTGGTTAAAAGTCAGTTCGTTTCTCTGTCGTTGGTAGCTGGATGACTTTGGATGGTTAAGAGCCATGATCGTGACTTCCTCAATAACTAAAGTCACAGGTTAAAATTCCCACTCCCTAAAAGAGTTTTGCTTGAGAAAGGTTTGGCATCTATCATAACTTGAAGAAAAGGTAAAGATTGAGGAAAAAGTAGTGGAGGAATAACAAGGAGGCAAAAGTAAAGATTGTCATAGATCGTTTTCTTCACGACCAATTTTTCAGCCACAAAAAAGGATAAACGACTTTCTGATACACCCTCTTTTTTAAGCTGGGCGAATTCAGAATGGCATCACCAGACGAACATCTCTCAACTGAACCACGTTTCTCTGACAACTAAACCAAATGGCATGTCTCCAC
The DNA here is from genome assembly GCA_030674155.1 of Stramonita haemastoma. Taxonomy (NCBI): domain Eukaryota; kingdom Metazoa; phylum Mollusca; class Gastropoda; order Neogastropoda; family Muricidae; genus Stramonita; species Stramonita haemastoma. Next base: position 48,175,964 of record CM060326.1, on the reverse strand, counting down.
AACACAGGCATCTATCCGGATCTGAGTTTGGATGAATTCAATCAGGCCCACACATTCATAGCAGCCACTTTCCCTCCCACACAGGGAATATCTGTATCCCTGCTCATCCCTCTTTCCTGCTATTGCCCTGAGAGGATAGAGTTTGATGTGCTAAAATCACAATGACCCTATCTCACCATCTGCCTGATAATATCAATTTTTAGCGTTGTCTGTAAGTAACAAGAGAAAGCGACACAGAGAGGCCGTTATAATCACAACAATGGAACGACAAAAAAAAAAACTGATGCCGTATTCGTTTTCAATAAACTGATTTAGTATTCCAAACTAACTGCCACACATCAGACAGGGAGCGATTTATGTATGACAGAAGCGGTTTGCATAACATAGAGAAGAGGAACTCAGAAAGTGTCAGTGTTCTCAGTTCCATCCCAGTGGCTTTGGAGGCTGACATTGCCACGAAAAGCTGCCATTGCTAAACAGGAAAACAAAGTGTGATTATTGCTTTTTTCCGCCCAAAAAATCACAGAGGTGTGGGCATCTGAGTGTGTAACGTGATTAGGTTTGTTTTGATATCAGCCATATTTCATTTTGCGTTCCGATCAAATGGTTGTTTATAAAGGAATGCAAATGTCCATCATGACTCAACATTATATTCCCTCTGCGTAGGTATTATAGCTTTTGTCCGTGTGTCTGTATCAGTTATCATTGTGTGTGTGTGTGTGTGTGTGTGTGTGTGTGTGTGTGTGTGTGTGTGTGTGTGTGTGTGTGTGTGAGTGTGTGTGTCTGTGTGTCTGTGTGTCTGTGTGTGTGTGTGTGAATGTGTGTGTGTGTGTGTGTGTGTTTCTATATGTCTATCTGTCTGTCTAAACATCCACCCGCAATTAGGTCAGGTCACTGTCACAAAAAAACTTTTAGCAGCACCAGCAACAGCAACAGTAGCAGCAGCAACAGTAACAGAAGCAGTAGCAACAGTAGTTGGAGTAGTAGTAGCAGCAGCAACAGCAGCAGTACCAGTAGTAGAAGTAATAGTAGTAGCAGCAGCAGCAGCGGCAGCAGCTACAGCAGCAGCAGCAACAGCAGCAGCAGTATCAGCAACATTAGCAGTATGTGACAGCAACAGCAGCACTATTCACACGAATAGTGTTATCACACATCAAGAACGCTAATACGTCGTAATCATCCATTAACCAAAAAACATTCGTACTTTAGCAGGGACAAGCTCTCAGCATTTGGCAGATTAACTCTTTACAGTCGGAGCTAAACTGCACCTTTGACTTAGCAGCAAAGCTGCATACTCGTTACACGCGCAACTTACATTTTAAAATGGTCGTAGAGAGAGAGAAAAAAAATCTTCCAGCCTAAAGTGTGGTAAGGTTATCGAGACCCTAATGGGTAGCGTTTAGCAGGAAAGTAAGTCTCATCGCTGCAAGGAAGCATCGCCGTTTTAAACTGTGTAACCACTTACCGAAGCAGTAAGCAGGATGCGTGTAATGACTGTGGGAGATAGCGATTTACATGACTTGGACAGGATTTGACGATCACAGTTTCGGATCAATACTCTCACGTGAAAAAAAAAACAAAAAAACTTACCACTGAGAGTTCCACTACAGATCTTTCAAAGACAGCTAGCAGGCACTAACAATGAGGTGTTTTGCTGCTAGCGTGACTAATGAATTATGGATGAAGATGCTTTTAAATCACTGTTGATTGGAGAGTGTTAAAACACCGGAAATGAGGCAAACGGTAAAACGACTTGCCATTAAGTGCATTTTAGAGATGTCTTTACAGGCTGGTTACCTGTCTGGAATAGTCTTGTGGTTATAATCTGGTAGTATAACAACTACAGGTTAGGGTTTTAGTTTCCAATGTGGCATACATTCAAGGGGATTTGTCTCCTGGGAGTTAGCATCAGTACTGACTCCTCTCCCTTCTCCAATGGAACACTAAACAGACATCCTGTATTACGCAAAACATCATGGCATACTTTAAAGCCCTGCCTGCCTTTCCTAGATAGATAGCTAGGCCAGCTATGGCAAATGGCATGAGCGATATGAACATACCCAGCATGCATCCTCCTACTTGATATGGGGTGGGCTCTTCCAGATTTGCATGACCCAGGACTCTCTTCCTGAAGAGAATCAGAGCAGAGTCACCAAAGAGTGCTGGTGGAAAGAAGGGAGAATGCCTACGTCAGTCAGAAAGCCTTCTAGTTCTGAACGAGTGTTGGTGGAATCTAAGATAGTTTACTAGAAACCTGTGGAATTTTTTTCTCCATTTCTAGAAGGATAAGAAGATGACAAAGAACGAAAAAAGAAAAGAAACAATCAAAAACAAAGAAAGGAAGAAAAAAAGAAAGGAAAAAAGAAAGAAAGAAAGAAAGAAAGAAAAGAAAAAAGAAAAAAGAAAGAAAGAAAGAAAGAAAGAAAGGGAGGAAGGAAGGAAGGAAAAAAGAAAAAAAAGAAAGAAAGAAAGAAAGAAAGAAAGAAAGAAAGAAAGAAAGAGAGAAAGAAAGAAAGAAAAGAGAGAAAGAAAGAAAGAAAGAAAAAAAATGTTTTATAAAAATGGGTGGCACTGCTATTGTGGCGACGTGAAAGTAACCCGAATTTCAGGCAAGGAAAGCTGCTGTGACAGATTGCGGTGTACTGTTCACTGAAGTAAAATGTGTGGCAATGTGTGTGTAGGGGGGGGGGGGGGTCTTGGTAAGCAAGGTGGCGGTGCGGCAACAGCTTAATGACCAGGTTTCCCTCTCCCAGTAATCTGGGTTGATGATGCTTGTAGATGCGGACACAGGGAGCTAGCTCCAGAGATGTAGGTTACCTGTGACATTTTCCATAGCTTTGCCTTCTTCCCATCCAATTGCTCACCATCCAGCTTGGGATTCCTGAGGCCGGACTGATTCTTCTTTATGTTTGGTGGACTGTTTACAGTAATCGGTGGTGTGTGTGTGTGTGTGTGTGTGTGTGTGTGTGTGTGTGTGTGTGTGTGTGTGTGTGTTGTGTGTGTGTGTGTGTGTGTGTGTGTGTGTGTGTATGTTTGTTTGTGTGTGTGTGTGTGTGTTTGTTTGTGTGTGCGTGTTTGTTTGTGCGTGTTTGTGTGTTTGTTGTGTGTGCGTGTTTGTGTGTGCGTGTGTGTGTCAGTATGTGTGTGTGTGAGTTTGCTTCTTTGATTGTTTTTTCGTTGTGTGTGTGTGTATGTGTACGTGTGGTTGTGTGTGTCTCCTGAATATAAGATCCCTGAGAGTTTGTTCAAGAAATCGGCCATTCTTTGCTTCTAAAACGTCACGTTTCATATTGTGCTAAAACTTTAGACTAACGATATGTTTTTGTTCAGATCTGGCTTCATGTTTGAATTCAAAACAATAAGTTCATCGACTGAGCTGTGGACATTCTCATACAACTGAAAACAAATAAACAAAGTTGATAAAATAAGTATAATAATTTAGTGTTAAAAACACACCATCTTTTCAGATACTTAATACCTACAGTGTATTTAAGTTTAGGTCGTTAGCTCAACATATTATTAATGACTGTAGAAATTGATGACACACGTTTGTTGCCAAAAATTACCCAAACTTAAAACTATGCCCTGGCGTTTTGTAAGAAAGGAAGTCAACAAACTAGAGTACTCCCTGGTCTGTATAAACTTTTATTACAAGTATCTTTGCTGGCCTCTCTGGCAAAATATGAATATACATGACCCATTTTGTACCTAACTGCTGAGAGAATCATGACTATGTAAAAGACATATTATTTTTTATTGCTACGATTTAATGGGGGAGGAGGATGGCTCTGTGATCAGAACACTGTAATTGCCCTTCAGGGGATGATTAAAGTGTTTTTGACTTGACTTCACGACTTGAACACATGCTGCTAACCATGGTAAAGTTAAACAGTATTGAGCGTGGTCGACCCGCGGGTGGGTGACCGTTTGCACTCCTCGGCTTCAGTGCAGTCCCCGGTTTATCCAGTGGTAAGATTAATGGATGTATACCTGCCCTCTATAGAGT
>CM060326.1:48161958-48166958 GCA_030674155.1 Stramonita haemastoma | reverse complement strand
ATGAATAAATAAATATACATATATATAAATAAATACATAAATAAATAAACTATGCATGGACACTTATCTACCTAGAGATAGAGACAGAGACAGACAGACAGAGACAGATATAGACAGAGACAGATATAGACAGAAAGAGGCAGAGACAGACAGTTTCGACAGACATAGAGAAACGCAGAGACAAAGGCAGACATACAGAGACAGATACAAAGACATTTTACAACCTTTCCTAAATTGTTTTCATGGCACAGTATGTAGTGGGGCGTTTAGTGTGAGCGTACAGAAAATGACAGAAACCAAGAAAAAATTGAACAGTAGTTTTAAGTAACAATTGCTGTGAGATGGCGGGGAAAGCTTTTTCTCTTTGGCCAACTATTAGGATTTCACAATCTTTCCACCTACAACCCTGCTGCTGGTCTGCGCACACTCATAAAAAACTATTCTGTGACTCAGATACTTTCTGTGTTTCTCAAGGCTGCGTAATTGTGTGTGGAACTTAACTTCCTAAACCTTTTCTCTGATTACTTAAACCATATACAAAATGATCACGCATCGCCATTTTATAATATCGTGTGTTCTGTGCACGTGAAACCAACATAGCTGAAACCCATGTGGGTAATTTTTTTCGATGGTTTTACACTTCATTCTGCCAAACGTATAGAGTAAAAAATGAGAGCCAGAAACATCTTTTACAATGTGCTTCAGCAGTCCTGGGCTAAAGTACAGCATCACAGCGGTGGATGTTCAAGCGTTGTGACACTGAACTATGACGCGAGAAGAGGCGTGACTGTCCATAAAGACATGGTAATCACGCCTATAGTCAAGCCTTCACCCTCTGTCTGCCTGACCACCCCCAGTCTTAGGGGCTGTTGTGGGCTGTGCATTGTTCTTTCTATCGATTCTTTGCTTTTTTCGTTTCAAAAAAGTGTCCCCTCATCATGGCTGGTCATTTCTCCTTGTGTTTATTAGTTGCTTTTTTTGCACAGAAGAGAGAGAAAAGAAGAAAAGGTTGTGTGGAGGAGGCAAGAAACGGGAATAAAGGGAGGAGGGCGGGGGGAGGAATAAAGGCTGAGATAAAAAAGTATGGGTGGGACAATTATTGTTCGTTGTGCACAAAGTGTTGTTGCAAGGCAATTGCTCATTTTTAAAGCTGTGAACACAGCAATGCGATTCTCGTTAGACTGTTTTCATAACAAAGCAGCTCAGCAGTAGTTTAAAGAAAAGTATAAAAACATGATCATGGTTAAAGCGCTTCTTTTTAAGAGTACTTGATGCAGTATAGCAGCAGTGGATATCAGTCTATGGCAGTCATTCTTTGTCGAACTGCAGAAGAAAAAACGTTGTCTTTTCATTTCAGTATTAGTGTTCTTAGATATAACAGATCGGCGTTTTACAACTTGTATTTGTTCATGCTCTTACAGTGAAGAGATCTTTAGAAATAGTTTGCTCTTGTCTTGCATTCACCGCAGTTACAAGCATTCGAATCACATGAAATGCATGACACTTCAGAATCATGCAATGCATTGCAGGGGAGTAAACCACCTTACACAAAGGTATACTGCAATTGAACGTTAAGAACGCAGTCATTCCAGTCTAAAGTAAGTTATATTCAATACAAGATAACCAGAGGATCAGACCATGAACATTTCAGACCAATCTTTTTGAAGTCATAATACTAGACAAAACAACCAATGAACAAGAAAAGAAGAGAATTTAAGGGTGTGTTTGTATCAATTCAGAATAACCAAAGTCTTTGAGAAGTTTTACCATTTAGGAAAAACGCCAGGACCTACCTTTGACTAGAGTATCAGAAATAAGTGTCACTTTCACACAATGGTCAGGTCAATAGTGTACTTGTAATGAACCTGTGTAGGCAGTGTTGGCTACCTTCTGATGCGTACCTTTTCCTAGTGAACTTGACCATGTTTGGTGATCGTAGTGTTAAACGACATTCCCTATGCAACCAACAGTTAGCTCACATAACGACAACGGCAACAAGAATTCCCTTGTAAAATTCTGTCAGAAAAAAAGTAATTATTTCTAGTGGAGTAACTTACCATGACACACCACCCCCACACAGGAAAGGCAGATTGTAAAATGTTTGTGGTTAATCATTTTCCCTGGCAAAAACAATCAGACTCAATGCAAAAAAAACTCAACAAAACAAACAAAGCACATCAATAGAAATACTGGGGTAAAAAAAAAAGCTAACCAGAAATAGAATCCACTGATTGGATTACACTTGTACACTACAGCGTGGAGGACTGTGATGCTACATATAAACATACATTTCCATTCAGAGAGCTTGCGTCACACTGTGCCCTTTCATGTCTTTGCTGTCTTTACCTCATTTTGCTCTTTTTTGTTTTTTTCCCCCACTCTCCACTTTTACTTTTTATGCTTTATATATTTTTTTCTTCTTAACTGCCTCAAACATTACTGTACTCAAGAATGCGAAATGTTTTTAAGGGCAGAGAGAGAGAATGAATAGAAAAAGGTGCCTTATAACTCACGGGAGACACATACATTGGGGGTTGGGGGTCGGGGTGGGGTGTGATGATGTGGGCAGAGAGTGAAGACTTTACTACAGACGTCATGACCCTGTCCTGTCATTGGCTATTGTGAACAGTCACGTGTCTCTACTTTATAGTTCACTGTCACAGCATAAGATACTTGTCCTGTGGGTTTCAGCTTTAAGTCCAGCTTCTGTTAACTTTTTTTTTTATCAGAGCCGCCAATAACCTTGTGTGTTTTTTTCCCCATGATCTCCAAATGTAACTTGACAGGCTGTGTTGAAAACATTATAATTATGTATATCCTATACGAAGAAACAGTATACTGAAAACTGAAACGTAGTTTCGGATATATCCTCCGTTTTTGTAGCATGAGTTAGATGCAGTATTAGGAGCAAAAGCTGTATGATTTACATGAATCTTGCAGAATGCTTGTTCGTATCTTCTCATTTTTCTTTTTCTTGATCCTGTTCTTGACTTTTTTCTCTTCTTTTTCTCTCATATTCTGTCTACCTTGCCATTCTCCTCTCCTCTATCCTCTCGCTCCTCTTCCTCCTCCTCCTCCTCCTTCTCTCCTCCTCCTCCTCCTTCTTCTTCTTCTTCTTCTTCTTCTTCTTCTTCTTCTTTCTTCTTCTTCTTTTCTTCTTTACTTTCTTTCCTTATGAAACACAATTTTGGAAGACAATTTAGAAAAATGATATCATAAAGTAACTTATTCTATGCTGTTAAGTAATTTTGGGTTTTTTTTCGTATTGTCTCCTCAAAGAGGTGGCTGATATTGTTTCGCAACAACGTATCTGATAAGTCTCAGAGCAAGAAATCCGTTCCAAATACCTATTTTATCTTGTAGAAAGCACTGTACAGTGGTTTCATACAGACTTGTGCTAAGTATTGTACTATAATGAGTCATAAAAAAAACTTTTCTTAATGTTATGCATGCAAGTCTCGCCTGCCGAGGAGTGTACATGCAATGTGTGCTTGTATGTATTTTTTGGTACACACACACACAACCACGCACACACGCACACACACACAAATGCACGCACGCACGCACACACCACACAACACACACACACAAGCACACACATACATACACACATACACACACATACACACACACAAACGTGTGTCTGCCATCACTGAGACACTCATTTTAATGAGATTCTTTCCATCAAAATAACATCAGTGCCGACTCCACTCCCGCAAAAGTCCTTAAGCGGAGACTACAAATTGAGGACGGTATGCAAATGGATGCAGAATATTTTATGCATACATTAAAACCTGTTCATTCCTTTTGGAGGAGTAAGTCATTGTGATGAACCGGTGAGAATAGATGATACATGAAATAACATGAAATAAAAAGACACATGCACATGGCGGCTGGTTTATAAAAAAGGCTTATAAGTGCTTATTTCACTGTCTTTAATATGGATTTCGGAGCAAATAACGGAATCAATCAATCAATCAATCAACTAATCAATAAAGCAGTCACTCATTTGATCAACATCTAATAGATCAACGACTAGATAAGCAAACATATAAATAAATGCCTGTTTACATGGGCAAGCGTGTGCGTTTTTACCAACCATTTTTTAAATTCTTTTTTTACCCAAAGTAACAGGTTTACCTCTGAAAACTTTAATCAACAAATGCTGGCAGCAACAAAAAAAAAAACACAGCAAAATACAAACAACAAATCTAGCGCAGCTGCCTGCTGTAAACATAAGCTGTGGTCACTGACATACGTGTTCCATCAGCCGATAGCCATGGGCTATTAGAGGGGGGGCCGAGTCATCTAGGGGTCAATGATAAACTCTGTGGACAAGCGCCAGACTCTGCAATATCATCTTCAAAGGTCAGAGAATTCTTTCCTGAATCCTCGGGCTTCTTGCGTAATGAATGTTAATTGAGCAAAGTTAGTACACTGGCTGGTCTTAGTATCAGTATCAGTTTTGGTGGTAAACTTAGCGAACAATGTTATCGCTGCTTGTGGTGTTCATTTCTGTTGGTTTTCTTTATTTTTTTTCTTTCTTTAGTTATTTTCATTATGCCACGTTGTCAAACCTTGCTGGGTTTTTCCTGCCACCCGTCCCCTCTCTCTCGGTTTCTGTCTCTCTGTCTCAATCTTTCTACCTCTCCCTGTGTCTCTGTCTCTCTGTATATGTCTGTGTCTTTCTATGTCTCTCTGTCTTTGTCTCTCTGTTTCTGGAGGGGAGTGTTTTGGTTGTTATGTTGGATTCAAAATGTATTCTTACCATTTGAATATAGAAATGTGTTTTCATGTAGCTGTTTGTGTTTAAAGGGTTTTTATGTTGTTGTTTTTTTAATCTGTTTTTTTCCCCTTTTATGCCTACTTTTCTTGTTTTCCCGCTTACACACACACACACACACACACACAACACACACACACACACACACACACACACACACACACACACACACACACACACACACACACACCACACCACACACGTTTGTTTAAATAAT
>CM060326.1:48149458-48154458 GCA_030674155.1 Stramonita haemastoma | reverse complement strand
AAAAGATAACTGGCGTTAATAATTTCAACAAACAGTCCAATTTGTAGCAAATTATTTCACTTACGTAAGACATTATTTTTGGTTAACAAGATGTTGGTGAAACAAAAAAATGATGGGTTTTTTTTTTTTTTTTGTACTTGTTATCTGAGGACTTTTTGTTTTTAATCATGATTGTGTTTTTTTGAATTACATCAACAATATTGCGCACTTGCTTGTAAAAAAGTGTCTTAAACTGTATGATAATGAAACTACTGTGTTTTGTTAAGCATATGTTCTTAAAGAACCTTATCATAGTCTACGTTTTTATCTATTGCTGTTTTATTTGTTACCGTTCTGTATTCCCTTGCCTTCTCTACATTTATCCCGTTTCTTTGAGTTTGGTGCAGACAACAAAGATATCAGCACCAAACTGAAAGAAAAACGCTTATGACTAACAAATTCTTTATAGAAAAAATATTCAGAAAGACACATTTGAAATCCATAGAAATTGCTGGCGTTTCTATCACAAAAAAGAGAAAACATAAGAAGATTCATACACTTTATTAAATGCAAATTCAAAGCCATTACGCAATAGGCTACCTTTTTTATTCATCAGAATAACAACGGAGCCGTAAGTGCAATCATTTCGTATATTTTCATGTTAACTTATTGTATGCAGAAAGTACTATGTCCTTGATTGACTGTGGTCATTATATGTCTACTGTATGGACAAATCTATAGCTGTTTTATAAACGTATTCGTGATACAACAACAGTTATTCAATTGGCGTAAACATGCTAATAATCCTCTTATGAAGAAGCTGAAGGGAAGAAACAAAGAACCAAACTAAAATGCACATGGAAAATGTGACGCTCCACCACATAATGAGTCGCATTGCACCAGAGGTCATAGTTTAGTTATTGACTGTTATTAATCTGCAAAAAAAGCTATTAAATACAGAAAACAGACTAAAAATTCGGATCAGTCTAGGTAAAGTTATTACAAATTGAAATGATGCACTGCAGGATGTCAAAAAATGAGAAATGGACGAGTTTATTTTCATAACAGGGGGTCAGAACGGGAGCTAAGGTATTCTTAACACGCTAGTGCATAGCAGTCTGACATTTTGTCTTTGACTCTACTAAGTATTGGGATAACTCATCAATTAGTACTTTATAAATCTGTTGGATGAATAAAACATGCATTTGCGCATGCAACATAATCATTCAGTCCTCTTCTTCTGTCTATCTACCATAACATTGTTCTTTCTGATCTGTGTTTTTTTCTTGAAATTACAAAGAGATACTTCTATGGCTTTAGTATTATAAAACGAACACAGTTCTTTTCTACAATTTCTCTACACGAAGTGAAATATAGAAATCTAGAGAAAGTAAGTGCGGAAAATATTTGTATCTTCTGATCTAAGTAGCAACACATGAGCGCCAACAGCAACAGCAAAAGCAACTGCAGCTGCAGCAACGAAAACAGCAGGTATAGAAGTCGTAGCAGCAGCATCAGTAGCATCAGTGGCATCAGCAGCAGCAGCAGCAGCAGCAGCAGCAGCAGCAGCAGCAGCAGCAGCAGCAGCAGCAGCAGCAGCAGCAGCAGCAGCGGTAGCAGCAGCAGCAGAAGAAGACGACGACGAAGACGAAGAAGTAGTAGTAGTAACAGTAGTAGTAGTAGTAGTAGTAGTAGTAGTAGTAGTAGTAGTAGTAGTAGTAGTAGTAGTAGTAGTAGTAAAAATCTAGTTGTAGTAGTGGTAGGAGGAGGAGGAGTTGCAATAATAGAACTGATGCGCAAATCGGCGAATGGTAATGTTGTGCAATTCCGATGACGAGAGATGTCTGGTTAGTTTCATCAGACGACGTTATGATCTCTGTTGTAAGAGTAAGTGGGGGGGGGGGTCTCCATTCTTCTGACTAGGAACCAGATTTGTCACCATGCAACCTACGAGTCAGGGATGCAACCTACAACAGTTGGGTTGGCCTACATATGTTGAATCAGAAAAGTGGCTTGATTAACATCATTACAAGGAGTAATTAATAAAGAAAAAAAGTGTTGCTATAAATCCAACAAAGGATTTACTTTTTTAGTTTTAAACCCCTGAAGTTAGAATTTGGTTACCTTCATAGTAAGAAAAAATGGTCACATACAAAATATTTGATCATTGTTGAATCTCTAACCAAGAAAGAAAAACATCTAAATGTTTGTTTTTATTTGTGAAAAATCTCAAGTCTCATCAGTGATCTAAGTAAGCATAAACTTACTAGAAAGTTGCGTGTGGACAACGGTATAATGCAGTGTCTTATTCAATACAGAAAAAAAACAGAAATGGAAAGGAAAAAAAACCCTGATATTTTCAGCTAGAAGCGAAGATGTTATACTGAATGGAATAAAACATTGATAACAAATTATTTATGATGAGAGTTGTCTGGCTGCTACTTCCTGGACGAGACATTTCGCAGCAACTTTAGAGCAGCGCTTAAGGAAGCTTGCAGACACGGCAGCCAGCCTCATTAGTAAAATCTGGGCTAGGACGTTAACCCTGAAGAATTCTGTCTTACTTCTAGATTGAGTATGTCAATATCTGTGTTAACCATTGACCATTTTCCCTTCAATATTAATGAGCTTCTTACTCAAACAGTTGTCGTGTTGTTCTTAATATCAGGAAATTTTTACCTTCAGTTTCTTTTTTTCGTTTTCTCAATTGTCTGTAGGGAGAAAGACCCAGTATTTAACACGGTATATCACTTTCTCACAATCACACACAATGATATCATATATTGAATAACGAAAAATGTACAATAACTCTTGCACTTCTTTAAACGTAGGAAATAAATAACGTAGCTGTCTGTTTCTTTGTTTTCATATATACTGAAACACAAAACACGACGAAACAAAAGAATGAAGAGGAAAATGAAACAAGTTTACCAAAAGCAGCTATACAAATACAGTCATTGGGACAACACATCACCCCAAGCTTGCATCCTTATATGCTTTGAAGATTAACACACACACACACATACACACACACACACACACACACACACACACACACACACACACACACTCACACACACACACACACACACACACACACACACACACACACACACACACACACACATACACACACACACACACACACACACACACACACACACACTCACACTCACACACACCAAACACACAAACGGGCAATAAATTACATCAGAAAAATGTACCAAATCCAACTTGACAACATAAATGATTATATTTTTGAGAACGGACTTTCTTTTTTCGCAGAAAAAACACATCTAGTACTTTTTAACAATGGTAGTAATCCAGATGAGCTACCGATTTTCAGGATTGGCAGTGAAATTATTCAATATAAAAACATAATAAAATTTTTGGGTGTTATTCTTACGTCTAAGCTATCTTGGAACGCACATATCGAGTATACCTTAACTAAAGCAAGAAAGTGTTTGAATTTACTTAAAATGGTAAGTAAGCAATTTTGGGGACAAAGCACTTTAAATCTTAAATGTTTAGCAACATCTCTTATTCGTTCCAAACTGTCTTATGGACAAGAGGTATTCTTCAATGCACCAAAGTATTTACTTAAAAAGTTACAAAGTATGGACTGTAAGGCATACAGACTTGCCCTCGGAGTACCTTTTCATGCACCGACTCTTGGAACTTACCGTGAAATTGGAGAATTGCCACTAGATGAATACCGACAGTTGGCATGTGCAAAATACGTACTCAGAAGCACAACTACGGAAAATTTCACTACAGACGAAGTAAAGATAAAATCAGAAATCAAATTTCCTAAAAGGGCGAAACAGATAACTTCTGTAAAGACAATTGGTACGTATGTTTCAGACCTTTTTGAAAAATCTGGAATCAATCAACATATCATGGATACTCAAACTAAAATTCTACCTTATCCCTTATGGGAAATGAACAAAGCAAATTTTGATATAGAATACACAAATATGGCTAAGAGTGAAAATCAAAATATCATGATCTCTGAAGTCCGATCGCACATTGATCAGAAATATTGTCACCATCTAAAAGTTTTTACAGATGGTTCACATCTAGATGATCAAGAAACAGGTTCAGCTTTTGTAATACCATCGCTTAAAGTAGAAAAATGTTATTATGTTGGTAAACATCATTCGATATTCACAGCTGAGCTAATAGCAATTTTAATGGCTCTTAACCATATTCTCGATCTTCCGCTGAATATATTTCAAACTTTACTCTGCGTTGATTCAAAATCGGTACTCTACGCATTGAAATCCACAAATTCTAAGAAAAAGTCTAAAGTTATATTAGAGATCAATCATGTTATACATGTTTTAGCTTTAAGGGGTATTTGTGTCACTTTCTGTTGGGTACCTTCTCATGTGGGATTCTTACCAAATGAGTGGGCTGATAGAGCTGCAAAGAGAGGTGCAAAACATGGAGAGGATTCTATAGAATTACACGTTCCATTATCTTTACAAGAAGGCTATCACTTACTAGAAGAGGCATCGTGGAGCAGGGCCAAAAAGGCTTATTATCCAAAGGAGCGCATATCAGAAAGGTCTTCATACACTGTCCCTGATTTAAAGGTTATCGATCGCTCTGAGATCAATACAAGTTTTTTCACGGCAAGAAAGGTCAGGGCTTTATTTTTTCGGATAAAACTGAATGCGTTCACCACTAAATATAGCAAAAATACAAAATGTTTGTGCGGTGAGAAAATCACAAACAGTCACATAATTTTTGAATGTAAGAGTCTAAAACCATTCTTACCTTCTTTCTCGGAAAAATCCTTGGATAAGATTTTTAAAAATCTGAATTTGGCATTTCGTATAACAAAATCTTTAATGAATAGTTCTTTAGGAAATTTGTTATAGTTTTAAGTCATACTAGCAATTGTTATGTATTTACTTGTTGTTATTACTGTTTAGCCCAAATTTATGTACTGTATACTTTATTAAGAAAAAGACACCCATTTTACTGCACACATCCATCAACATACTAGACCCTCC
>CM060326.1:48141958-48144458 GCA_030674155.1 Stramonita haemastoma | reverse complement strand
TACAAAGAAAGACGGGAAAGAATACATCTGTAGCGTGAATTGTGTATGGACAACATCCATTAGAGAACTACGACGCTTCGAAATAGTTAGTATAAAATCATATGGGAGATTTTATACATTTTCTTTCAAAGATCACTGAATATTAATCGATTACTGTTAATTTCATAACTATACAGGGATACACACATGCGTTGATATTCATGTCGTTTCCGAATACAGTATTCTAATCAGACGGAAGCGACGAAGTCCCAGGATAGGTTTGTTCACAAGTCATACATTTGCATTACAATCTTTATACTTTATGACTTTGTGAAAAAGGGAAAAGGGTAAAGGTGTCCCATAACCTTTTGTAGTCGTAGGGGAGCGAGGCATCAGAGACCTCAGCTTCTCTAGGCGCCAGCATGTGAGGGCGACGCCCATCTCCTCTCTCCCCTTCCCTGACCCTAAAGAGAGCAGGTACCCATTGACACCTGGGTGAACTGAGGGAACTATACTGAAGCCAGGGCGCGCAAACGGTCACCCATCCAATTGGTAATCACGCTCGACGCTGCTTAACTTGACTTGGAGAAAGCGAGTGTTTTGACCACTTAGCTATCACGCCCCCTATAACTTTGTAGTAATGTCAAAAATCATTTATTGTAACACAGACAAATTATTTTTTGCCTGTTTCTTTGTTATTACTTTAATAAAAAGTAATGTATGACAACAATTTAAAAGAAGACCCACAAACGTAAACTATGTTAGCAAATGCCGACAAAATAAGTAAACAAAACACTAAAAAAAAAAAGTGCTACCCTTATCATCTGCAAGTGTGAACTATTCAACGGACCCGTTGGCTGCAGTGCCTGTTAGTGCATCACAAACATAAGCCATAAACGATGGCAGCTTTCCTTGGACTAGAAACAAAACTGCCAGATATGTGAGAAATCAAATGGGCCTGTGTACTACAGTACAGTACAGTACAGTACAGTACAGTACAGTACAGTACAGTACAGTACAGATACAGTACAGTACAATACAGTACAGTACAGTACAGTACAGTACAGTACAGTACAGTGCAGTACACTACAGTACACTACAGTCACACCTACAGTACACTACAGTACATACACTACAGTACACTACATACACTACAGTACACTACACTACACACTTTACACTACACTACACTACACTTCACTACACTACACTACACTACACTACACTACACTCACAATACACGACACTACACGACACTACACGACACTACACGACACACACACACGACACGACACGCACACAGCCTGCACTCACTACACTACACTAATTACACTACACTAACTACATACAAGACAGACACACAGACACGACACGACACGACGTACGATCGTACTAGACACGACAGACACGACACGACACACCGACACGGACACGACATCGACACTACACTACAGCTACACTACAACTTCACATCTACACTACACTACACTACACTACACTACCTACACTACAGTACACTATATTTCATGTCCCACGAATGTACTCAGTTACAGCATGTGCTAAAGTTCAGTGCTGTGGTTTTAGACAGAAGACCCGACGCAATAGCCGAATGGTTAAGACTGTTCGACTTCAATCACATGGTCCATAAATTCGTTGGTTCGAATCTCGATTGCTTTGACGAATCAAGGGTAGCAGTGGATTTTTACGAGCTCCCAGGTCAAGTTCAAGTGTAGACCTGCCAATAGTCTAAATTCTCCTTATGTTATACATATGACCATAAAAGTAAGCAGATTAAAGATCCGTAATCATGTCTGCGTTCAGTGGACTACGAAACACACATAGTTACGCTGCATACATCCCCAATGTTGGTAGCCTTCATGGAGGCAAAATGGTCGCATACGCATAATTTCGCAAATGGTGAACCTTGGAGCTCTAGCCGAGGTAACCCCCAAAAACAAACAAAACAAAACAAAAAACAACAAGCAAACAAACAAACAAACAAAAAACCGTACTTTTTAACAAAGACAGAAAGTCATAAAGCCAGAAGACAGACAGACAGATAGACAGAGAGACATACAGCAGATAGATAGATAATAGATAGAATAGATAGAGATAGATAGATAGATGATAGATAAAATAGATAATAGATAGATAGATAGATAGTAATAGATAGATAGATAACAATAGATAAATAGATTTTTTAAACTACAAAGGATGCACATTCAAGAAATTTAACTTTAAGTAAGAGTTGATGGATGTGTTGTGCTTCATCTTTTTGACACACATAAACATAAAAAACAATAAGAAACAGGCAAAACAACAACACAAAACAAAACAAAAGAGCAACAGAATTAGCATTTAACCATTGTTTTTTTTTCTGAAACCATGTGTGCATTGTATTATTTTTATTTTGTTTATCTCTTTTTTGTTGTTGTTGTCTTTGTTGCATCAATCATAACGTTGTATGAAAACAAAGAGGTGGCTATGTCACAGACTAGCCGTGATTCAACAGCAAAAGTTT
>CM060326.1:48136958-48139458 GCA_030674155.1 Stramonita haemastoma | reverse complement strand
TGGGGGACTGTACTGAAGCCAAGGCGCGCAAACGGTCACCATCCAACTGGTAAGAACGCTTGATGCTGCTTTAATGATGGACAAAAATTCATAATTATTCGCAAAATCTCTTCATTGGTGACTCTTGGAGTTCCCGCCAAGGATATAAAAAATCATTATTGATATTTGAAGAAACACTGAAATGTTCAGATGATAACACTGGCATAAGTCATTCAGAAATGAGAGGGTTTCTCAGAACTAATGCTTCTCCTCAGTGTCCACTCACGAACCCTCAGTCATACATCTTTCCTTAACTATCACTCTGATACTTCTGCCAGATATCTCTCTACCAGGAAGGTTCAGACAGAAAATGCTGACACTAAATAATGTGGATTTTTTTTTCGGAAAGAAAGAAAGGGTAGTTAAGATGCATCAACTTTTTGTGCCAGAGGCTTTTTTTTGTCTTAAATTCAGCGGAGATTTGAAAGTGAGTGTCATGATGTGAATCATGAAATCTGTCATGCTTAGTTTTGATTGAGATTAAGGATATCTGTCTCTCTCCCTCTCTCTCTGTCTCTCTCTGTGTCTCTCTGTGTCTCTATCTCTGTCTGTCTGTCTGTCTGTCTGTCTGTCTGTCTGTCTGTCTGTCTGTCTGTCTGTCTGTCTGTCTGTCTGTCTGTCTGTCTGTCTCGTCTCTCTCTCTCTCTCTCTCTCTCTCTCTCTCTCTCTCTCTCTCTCTCTCTCTCTCCTCTCTCTCCTCTCTCCTCTCTCTCTCTCTCTCTCCACACACACACACATACACACACTTACACACTTACACACACATACACACAAACACACAAACACACACGCACATATACACACACAAACACGCAGAAACAGGACATATTTCATATTCAAATAACACAAATGATGACTTCATCGAAATAAAAACTGTTTAACACAAAAATAACAAATTTCTATATTTAGTTTTTTTGCTATCTTATCTGTGTTTATTGTCTTTGTTTTCACACTTTTCAACATAAATGTTGATAGAACTAACTATTTAGGCGAAGCATACTAACACAGAACACGCACACAGGGTTAATGCAAAATTTGGGTTTCTTTATTCATAATAGCCCCATCATCTTAAAGGCCACTCCTTAACACAGTTTTTCATACATATAGAAACACTGTTACAGAACATGAATTCACAAGCTATCTCCCTGCAGGGCCTGTGTTAAATTGCCAAGACAATTGAAATATTACTTCCTCCTCGGATGGGGTTATAGACTAAACAAATGAAGCGAGGTTCAAGGGTTGCTAATAAAAACTTCAGAATGCTCTTGAACGAGACAAATATCAACCCCGTGGAGTCTCTGTGTGTATCAAGACCTTGTCCTCAGCCTTGTTGAAAATGAGATATGGCTGAGAAGAACACAAAAGACGGACTAGATCGATAGCTAAAACATCGGACTCATGAGCTTAATGAACTGATCAGAGGGTGACAAATTTGAGCCTTGCTGAGCTGTCATTCTAAATTTATTTGTTTCTCTTTCTATAGTTAATGCCCAGCTCCAGACCCCAGTAAATTCATCAACGCTTTTCTTCGTTTATCGGCTAAAGCTAAGATATGACATGAATGTGGAAACTGATGGAATTTATTTACAGGCTTGTAACAGTAAATGTTACAAGTAGTACTGTGCTTTAAGTGAAAGGGCATCACTTTGTAAAGCCTGAACATCTATAAAATGCTCAGTTTTATGCCCTGTGGTATGAAAAAAAGTAATATGGCCGCAAAATATAAATGTTGCAAAACTCTAAACCTGTCAATCTAAAATAGGAAACAATAAACCTATTTCTACATAATTATACACGTTTTTCCCCAAAATTCAGACAGGGAAATGTCCATATGTGATTCAAGAGCTTTTTCTATTCACCAAAAGCACGTTTTTGGGCCACTTTTAGACCTGTGTCTACAACAACAAACACTACAAGGATTTTTGCATAGGCAACCCAATACATTCCACACCCCCACAACACCACTATGAAAGTAGCCGTATTTTGACTTCGGAGACGTTCAAATGAAGTTAATCAATAACCTTAAGACCCTTGTGCAGATACATGCATAACATTTTCCTCACACAATTATACACTGCAGTCTGAGTAGACCATAGATTTGACCAATGGTAGGATAACATCAACACACCCAGCACAGAAGCATGTCCTCTTGGCAGGCGAGTGAGCTCCGCAAGAATCAGCCTGTACATGGAACACAGCACGCAGGAACGCGCGGCATTGAAATGAAAATCGGGGAGTTAGTGGCAGAAAAAAAGAAAAAAGCAGAATGAAGGAAGAAATCATCCCTAAAATTTTACAAGGACACACTCCAAACTCTGAGGCTAACCTTGAAAACTAATGAGAATGCGCCACGTTCAGACGTGTTCTTACTGGTAGTGAACTTTGTATTGTTGTTTTACTTTTTTTCATTATAATCCTTTGTGGGTTTTCAAATGGATAATTGTTGTTTTAACTTTTGGAA
>CM060326.1:48129458-48131958 GCA_030674155.1 Stramonita haemastoma | reverse complement strand
AAAAGAGATAAAGAGTAGGATAGCTTCGACAAAGGATAGAGATAAAGGTCAGAATAGCTTTGCCACAGAAAAGAGATAAAGAGCAGGATAGCTTCGACAAAGGATAGAGATAAAGATCAGAATAGCTTTGCCACAGAAAGAGATAAAGATCAGAATAGCTTTGCCCAGAAAAGAGATCGTCAGGAAAGCGGAAGGACCCTTGAGAGGTAGCAATGTCGTTAATGATTTATTCTGTAGAAATTCCATTTTTTGTCAGCAATAAAAGAGGGAAATGAGTTTGATCACCTGCAGTCTGACTGATTGAAAGCAAACCTTGTAGCTTCATTTGATTAAATGAACGGTTTTGATTTTAAAGAGCAGTTAATTTCGTTACTTGCTCATGAGCAGTCGCACACAAAACACACAGAAACACACAGCCAAAGACATGCACGTGCATGCACACACACACATTCATGCATAAAGACATACGCACAACACACACACAAACAAAATCCCACAAACACACACACACACACAATCGTGCGTGCACACACACTCACACATACACATAGACACAGACACACAGACACACAGACACACAGACACACAGACACACAGACACAGACACAGACACACACACACACACACACACACACACACACACACACACACACACACACACGCATCCAAGAGTGGGCACACACACAAGCTAGAATAGTTATGTGCACCTTATCCCCCTTCCGACACTCACACAAATATAAAATTGAAACTATGTGATGTTATCTAACGAAATAAGGTATCCATGCTGCCTCTTAATGTCGTCTTAATATTTTTAACTCAAAGGTAAAAAGATCTGTGCTGTAAAAGGTTCACCCCTGGAATGTTTGGGACCTGCCACTAAAAATAGCATCACCATCTCTGGAAATTCTTTGCTGAAAATTTTCACTTTTCCATCACTCTCTCCGTTTCTGCCTTTGTTCCTTTTCTTCTTGACACTTACCTTATTGTCTTTTTTTGCCTACTTGGTCCATTAAACTGCATTTTTCCAGAAAGACTTAAAATTGATCAATATTCTTTTCTCATATACTGAAGTGGGATGCACTAGGCCTGACTTGCCAGGCGCTAAACGGCAGTGTGATACATTTTTACTTATATAACTGCTATTTTTTATATCGAGAATAATGGAATAAGCGTTCATATGCTTTTTATATCCAGTCCCTATGTATATGTAGTTTTGTAATCTTGTCATCTGTCCCCACCAGCACACATTGGCCTACTTCTCCGAAAGACGGAAAAAGATTTAACGTGTGCGCAGGATGTTTTGCGTGCGTTCGCGCACGGAGCCTCGATTTATGGTCTCATCCGAATGACTTTTGGGGAGAGTGGAGTCTGCACTGATGTTAACTCCAGGGGAAAATCCCTCTATCGGGAATCAAACCCGTATTCTCAAACTGTGAGGAATGGTAAGTAGATTATCTCCCATGCGATCAGTGCCCAATCGCAGCGTCATGTTTCTAAATTCGGACACACCTGCTAATTGTGCGATGCCAGGTTTCTTTGGGTAGTGGTCGAACATTTCCTTTTTAATGAAAATCACCTTTACAGCGAAAATATTGAATTTATGAAGCTTCTATTAAGAGGTTATATCTTTACTGTCTGATAGTGCTTGTATCTGGGGTTTGTACAAAGATGAGGCATTAAATGTAAACAGACTATAGCTACTATTTTGTCCATTTGGGATGGAGGAAGAAGAAGAAGCTTGAATTTGTGGGGTTCCTTTGTGAACCATTTGTTAGCTGTCATTAGGATCCTAACTAGGATGCCGATGCAAATGACTTCCACTGCTTGGTTTTTCTTTTTAAATAGTGGTGTTATCTTTGTCCATAAAATATTTTTAAATTGACTCATGTTTTATTTGGAAAGCGCAGACAGACAAAACACGGAAGGAAATAAAATATATTTATGAGCATTACGGTCAGAAAACCAAATGCTGGTTATTGATCTGTTGTGCACATGTTCTCATGCACACTGTCCCTCTGTTTCTCTGTCTCTCTCTGTCTCTCTGTCTCTGTCTGTCTGTCTGTCTGTCTGTCTGTCTGTCCTCTTCTCCCTCTCTCTCTCTCTCTCTCTCCTCTCTCTCTCTCTCTCTCTCTCTCTCTCTTCTATAAAAAGCTCATGTCATAGTTGCACATGGCATGCACACACACACACACACACACATCAAAGTTTAGAAACACTACCCACACACCCTCAAATCCTCTCAGCAGCCCACCTCCACCACCACCACCATAAAGTTTCCAAGCAGAATTAACAGCTCTTTGAAATCAACATCACTTGCTGTAATGAGGTTTGCAGGCTTACATGTTCAATCACTCAGACCCAGGTGATCACACTCTATTCCCCCCTCATTTTTTTGTTTGTTTTGTTTTTTATAGCGCCGGCACAAAACGCTAAAAAAATGACACACTAATGACATCACTATGTCTCTGGTGGTGGCTTCCCTTTTCTTTTTTAGGGTTTT
>CM060326.1:48118525-48126025 GCA_030674155.1 Stramonita haemastoma | reverse complement strand
TGAAAGTATATTCTATCTACCCAGTCAGGCAGCTACCCTTTCCTCTCATGTATTCCAACATCAAAACTCTCTCTCTCTCTTTCTGCCTGCCAGCAATGTCCTTTACTGCTGCTGCTGCTGCTGTTGCTGCTGCTTTTACTGCTACTGTAGCTGCTGCTGTGTTGCTACTGCTGCTACTGCTGCTGCTGTTGCTGCTACTGCTGCTGTTGCTGTTGATACTGCTCGTGCTGGTCACGACACGCTTTGTCTGCAAAAGGCCGTGTCGTTTGTGACACAATGTAGTATGGAACCCAGCCTGTCAACTTCACAAATTCACAAATTCAATTCCATGAAGTTTTTCATTCCAATCTGTACTTTCATTTCCTATAATCTCCCGCTCAAATTTTTACTTTTCTTGTTTCTGTTTTTTAAATGTATTTTAGTTTATGTTAAATCATCTCATTTTTAGTGTTCATTGTATTATACTTTTTTTTTTAGTTTCATTTTCCTCCTGATTTTTTTTTGTATTTTCTTTTACTTTTGTTTTTTTCAGTCTTTTTTAGTATCCCTGAGTCCAACTTCTTTTGTTCTGTTATCTTTTATTTTGTCGTGTTCAATCTTATTCAGTCAATATGACGATTTTTTTGTAATTGAATGTGTTTGTTTTTTTGCAATCAACATTTTCATTTGCATTTATTTTAGTTTCTTATTTTATGATTTTGTTTTGGACAAAAAGATCCAAATTTCTTGTTACTGTATTTGTTATTTGTCAGTCAGTGTGTTGTAAGGTATTCTGGATGCAAATCCAGCAGAGAAGAAGCCGAGTTTGTGTGATCATTAGATGTTTTCTTTTTTATTTTAAGCAGTGGACCTCTAGCTTCCATCAGACTGTTATTTTGTATTGTTTGTCTGAGAATATATTATCTAACTTTTTGTAGTCGCCATTTTTTGTTGTTGTTGTTCTTCTTCTTCTTTGCACCCTTCTTTGCACCCTTCTTTGCACCCTTCTTTGCACACTTCTTTACACTCTTCCTCGCATACTCCCTGCCACTCTTTGCATTGTCTTTTAATTTTTTTCTTCTTTGCATTCTACATTATTTGCATTCTTCTCCTTTGCATTCTTCTTTGCATACTTCCCATCACTTCTTTTTATTGTCTTGTTTGCATTCCTTTCTTTCTTTGCATTCTGCATTCTTTACATTCTTTCTTCATTATACTCTTCTTCTTCTTTGCATCCTTTATAGTTTTGTGTGTGCGTTCTTTTCATTCTGTCTTTGTTGTCTTTCATTCATATTCTTCGATTGTTTTTTTGTTGTTGTTTATCTTCTTTCCATTTCTTTTTCTCCTTTTTAGTTTTGTTCTGCTTTGTTGCAATTTTCTTCATTTTTGCTTTGTTCCACTTTTTTGCTTTCTTCTTATTCCATTACATTCTTCTCTCTTCTTCTTTTTTTCTTCTTCTTCTTCTTCTTCTTCTTCTTCTTCTTCTTCTTCTTCTTCTTCTTTTCTTCTTCTTCTTCTTCTTCTTCTCCTCCTCCTCCTCCTCCTCCTCCTCCTCCTCTTTTTCCTCCTCTTCTTCATTAAAATTCTCTTTCTTCGCGATCTTCCTATTCTTTGTCTTTCTTGCATTCTTCTTTTTTGCATTCTTCTTTACGCTCTCATTACTTTTACTTTTACCCTTACGACTCTTTCAAAAAAACATTTTATATATTTATTTTCTTAATGTTAATACATTCCTCATCATTGTTCTTTTTGACAAAACTGAACACAATGTTGCGTTGCTTTATTTCAAATATTTCTTTTTTTTTAATAAAACAAAGAATCACACAATATACTCGAAAACGCGTAGGCTATAATACCTTTTCCAAATAAAATCTTTTTAACAAACAAAATGAATTCAAATTCGTTTTGTTTTTTTTTACTTAGGAGGGGGGGGGGGGGGGAGCTGCCTCGTTATTAAAGGCGAAACAGCAAGGGGGCTGGCATGAATGAGATCTGGGCTCATGGTTTTATTCTTATGATGATATTGCCTCCAAAGTCCATCTCTATCCCGTAGTGATTCTGCAACAGTAGGCGCGGAGGGATATCAAGAAACATTCTTTTCCTCCACAATCTTGTTTATGGACTCAGGATGGGTTGTGTGTGTGTGTGTGTGGGGGGGGGGGGTGTCTCTTGTGCGTGTGTGTGTGTGTTGGGGGGGGGGGTACGTGGGGTGTTGTGTGTGTTGTGGGTGTGGGTGTCTGTTGTGTGTGTTGTGTGTGTATGTGTGTGTGTGTGTGTGTGTGTGTGTGTGTGTGTGTGTGTGTGTGTGTGTGTGTGTGTGTGTGTGTGTGTATGTGTGTGTAGACTTGCCCAGCAATTTGATACTTTAAACTTATTTGATGTTCACTGTGGGCGTTGTGTGTGTGTGTGTGTGTGTGTGTGTGTGTGTGTGTGTGTGTGTGTGTGTGTGTGTGTATGTGTGTGTGTATGTGTGTGTGTGTGTGTGTGTGTGTGTGTGTGTGTGTGTGTGTGCGTGTGTGAAAATGTGCCTAGCAATTTGGTACTTTTTAACTATCTATCTGATACTCACTGTGTAAGTGTGTGTGTGTGTGTGTGTGTGTGTGTGTGTGTTGTGTGTGTGTGTGTGTATGTGTGTGTGTGTGTTCGTGCGTGCGTACGTGCGTGCGTGTGTGTGTGTGTGTGTCTGCGTGCGTGTTTGAAGACTTGCCTAGCAATTTGATACTTTAAACATATTATCTGATGCTTACTGTGTGTGTGCGTGCGTGTGTGCGTGCGTGGGTGTGTGTGTATGTGTGTGTGTCTGTATCTGTGTGTGTGTGTGTGTGTGTGTGTGTGTGTGTGGTGTGTGTGTGTATGTGTGTGTGTGTGTGTGTGTGTGTGTGTGTGTGTGTGTGTGTGTGTGTGTGTGTGTAGACTTGCCTAGCAATTTGATATTTTAAACTTGTTACCTGATGCTCACTAAGGGCATCACTTCGAGTATTTTGCTGAGACGTCCGCTTGAGTTAGTGTCCTCCTCCATAGAGTTGGAATTGGTGTGTAGTCACTTTTCTTTCAAGTGATTTGGGTTTTATTTGTATTTATTCTTTTATATCGAGGATAACGGCATAAGCACCCATATGCTTTTTTAAAAATCCAGTCTCCGTGTACATGCAGTTTTGGAAACCTTGTCATCTGTTACCGCCGGCATACAATTGCTTACTCTTACGAAAAATGGAACAGGATTTAACGTGTGCGCAAAATGTTCTGCGTGCGTTCTCACGCAGGGCGTCGGTTTTTAGTCTCATCCAACGGACTGATGGGGAGAGTGGAGTCAGCACTGATGAAAACTCCAGGGGAAAAATCTCATCGAAACGGAATCGAACTGAGGTCGTCAAATTGCGAGCGCAATGTTCTGACCACTAGGCTATCCCCGATGAGATGACAAGCCAAGATCCTTTGTGTTTACACATGCGTATGGTCCCTACGTTATAGACAGCAATCTTTATGTTTAGATTAGGCCATAGTTATTATGACTGATGCTATAGAGAAGACAAACATACATACGCAATTGAGAGATTTTATAGGGGGGTTAGACTCTGAAAAAGATATATATTTTTAATGGAAAAAGCTGCGTTATCTTTTCAACAGAAGATAAAAAAATGTGTTATGTTTTCTGTGGTTAGGATCGGAGGTTGTGTTTACTTGTGTTAGTCTATGACATATATATTTTTTTAGCCTACTTTTTACTTCAGTTAATGAAATTTCTACGTCTTTTATTGAAATATTTTCAGCTTTTTTCACCATGATTTTTGCGTTTTATTTTATTTTAATTAATTCTAATCAGCAGGACTCACAATGATAAATCATGCTTTTTGCATGTTATAATACGCTTCCTCTCCAAAAAAGCTATGCGAAATGGAAAAAATAAAATTAAAAAAATTCCTGGAGGTCTTTGAAGCAGCAGGGCTGCACCTGATTATTAATCTTGCTAAGAAAGACGGAGCGGCAGGGGGTTATGGGGAATGAAAGATGACATCTTGGTTTTATTCCTCCATTGGCGTTACCTTCAAAATCTATCACTATCCAACAGAGAGCTCGAAACAGCGGAAATATGGGCTGGATAAAAAATCCCAGTGCAGCCAGGATTCCTTGGTGCTTGTGGGGGAGAGGGGAGATGGGTGGGAGAGGGTGGAAGGACTGGAGGAATTAGGGCGGAAGAAGGTGAGAGGAATAATGACTTTATGGCGGGAATCTCGTCAATCATAAGTGTCAGAGTGGTGCGCTTTGCACATAACACTGAGAAATCCTTTTTTTTCTGTTTGTCGAAAACTGCTTTGTTTTCCAATCAGTTTATCTAGGTGTAATTTGATTCTGCACACACTTATTCCGATTGTATTGGATTAGTCTATCTAGTATTGTGGTAGTTTTGTCTATGTTAAACACATGTTACTATATTTTTACCAAAAAATGAGGTGTTGTATTTTGAAATAGATAAAATGGGTAGAGAAAGCTGTGGAACGAAGTAAACATGAATAAAAATGACTTGAAGACCATGATAAAAATGTTTCACGATCGAAATTACCGAAATTAGATTAATTGTTTAATTTCATCAGGCATCTTCTGATGTTTCTACCTTTCATGAGTTTGTTTCTCCCTTCCGTGTTCATTGTGTATAAATCACGTTTTGCTCTCATCCTTTCTCTATGTTGACTGTGGATCATTGGAAACATGTTTCTGATGTCATCTGCTTTTCATTTTTACCTATAACATTACACTATTTTGTCGGTCAGTTGCGTATCCAAAATCAAAAGGCCGTTTCGGATCATAGAAAAAATCCTGGATGTATGTGGAATTCCTCTTAACTTTTACCGCTGTGTGTATCTGTCATTGATGGGTATATAACATGTAGGACCTTTCTTTCGGGAAAAGATGCTCGTGTCATCTCAGTTCTTGTCGGTCAAGTGTACAATACTTGGTAAGGTATCTGAGTTTACGGACTTGGTGTGGCGTGCTGTTGTGTGTAGAGGGAGAATTGAGCTGCCTTTGCTTCGTACAGTTTTTACGATTGCCATTCCTGCCTACAAGTTTTGGGAGAAGATTTTTCAGTGAAAGTTATGTGCGCCGAAGTCAACTGCAATGTAAGCCTGTGTTAGAAAACAGTTTCTGTACCTCACACCTTAAATCTTAGAAACACATAGCTTTGTGTCGGTATTTTTAGGGGAGGGGGGGTTCTGGGTTTTTGTTTGGTGTGTTTTGACAGGTAAAATCTACAAGTGGCTGAGTTTTCTACTGACAATTTTGCTTTGTTTTTATCAAGTCTACGGTAAATCATCATGCCATGCAGTCAGAGGACGAAAATGTAATGGTATTAGCCAACATTAATCGGAGCTCCATCAAAGATCTTTGGGGAAAGACATGTTAATTTAAACAGAATTGCTCAGCTTTCAAAGGGCCAGTATCGCGGAGGGGGTTGGTTAGACATCTCATATCTCCTACTCCCTGTCACAGCCAAAACAGACAAGAAGCATTCAGTTTAAGAAGATTGAGTTGTTCCCAGCGGGAATACCGGCGGCCAGTCAGTATAGTGATGTCGACACCTTCTGAAACAATCTGTGCTAAGAACTCTCGCGTTTCCATCCGCGCTCTCTTCTGCTTCGTTTCTTTTTTTCCTGTCACCTCCTACTTGTTTTTTTTCTGATGTCTTGGTCTATTCTGCTGCCCTTTTTTCCAAAAGCAAAATTATAAAATATTTTTTCCCACGCCGAAGTTGGATGTATTGGTTCCGACTTGTCAAGTGCATAACGGCAGCACAAAGCAATTTCGCTGGTAGGACAGATAGCAATAGTTGCTGTCTGAACATTTAACGACGACGACAACAACCTTTCAGAAGAAGAAGAAGAAGAAGAAAAAAAAAAAGAAGAAGAGGAACAACAACAACATCAACAACAACAACGACAACAACAACAACAGAAACAACAAGATCAAGAAGAAGATGAACAAAAACAAGAAAAATAATACTAGGAAGAAAAGTAAGGCGGGAGACTTTATACAAGACAGAGCCCCTGAAGACCAAGGTTATGGGCAAAAAGGCCAAATCGAACAACCGCCCGATTTGTTTATCTAGCTCTCTAATCATCGATATTCTCTGATTTTTCTTTATATTCTTTACATATATTCTTTATCTTTCTTTATATTCTTCAACAACAAACTGTATGTCAGACGTACATACAAAGAGGAATGCATATGAATATTTTCAACAAGGTTTGCTTTAAGTGGACATCTTGTTAAACAATACATAACTACATTTCTTCTCAGGACTACGTTTTTTTTTCTTATTCCTGTTTTTTGGACAGAGTGACCCATTTAGACCGTCCGCTTACGTATCACATTTTCGGCGGATCATTCTTCTATCTATTTCCTGTGTCAAAATTTTTATTATGTTTATCATCTGTAGCTGATGTTCGTTAACACTGTTTGCAAAGTGCTTGTTAGCCGCTCATTGCTGCACCCGTCATTTTAAACATTGCGACGTTTGATTTTTTTTGCCTTATATATTTTGTGCTTTCTTTTTAAGTCTAGCTTTGTTGATATCAAGCTTTTATAGACCGGATCTTTCATTCAAGCATAAGATGCTCTGTTCGTTTTATTGATATATTCTACTACATTGTTTGTTTAGCTGTTTATTTCTTCACTGAGGTCATTACTTTATTTTGTGTGTATATTTTGGGGTTTTTATGCTTTTGTTCTGACTGGTCTAAATTTGTGTTTAAAGCGCTCTTTCGTTATTTGTTAGACGATATGAAGATCTCTCCTCCTCTCTCTCTCTCTCTCTCTCTCTCTCTCTCTCTCTCTCTCTCTCTCTCTCTCTCTCTCTCTCTCTCTCTCTCTCTCTCTCTCTCTCTCTCTCTCTCTCTCTCTCTCGGAAGCTTGCAGTCTACAAACTATCTCCTAGTATCCTCGAACTGATTCCATCTTTCCTATCTGAGAGACAGCAAAAAGTATATCTAAACAACACTTCTTCAAGTTTTCTTCTAAATAACTTTGGTGTACCGCAAGGATCAGTGCTTGGTCCCTTGTTGTTTCTTTTATATATAAATGACCTGCCATTAACTATTAAAGTACAAAATGAACTATTTGCAGATGATACAACTCTTTATACTAGCCACAAAAACCCTCTCCAAGTATGCCAAAGTTTACAAGAGAACATAAATATTATTGTCGAATGGACACAAATTAACCATTTGGCCCTTCATCCAGGTAAAACGAAATTCATGCTCTTATCAACAAGACAAAAACGTCAAAATCTTAACATAAACCTACCTCCTATTTATATCAACAATGTCAGAATTGAAGAAGTTTCTAATCACAAAATTTTGGGAGTAACGATTGATAATAATTTGTCTTGGTCTGTACATATACGTAACTTAACAAAGAAAATTGCCTCCAAAACATATCAGTTAAATAAGATTAAACACTGTCTTAATCTGAATGCAAGAAAAATATTTTTTCATTCATTTATTCAGTCTAGTGTGGATTATGCAT
>CM060326.1:48106025-48116025 GCA_030674155.1 Stramonita haemastoma | reverse complement strand
CTATGAAATAAGGTAGAGTGAACAAAGTATACTACTCCAATGAAGAATCATTATGTTCTACTTCATTTTCTCCTACACTTTCTTGACTCTTTGTGTAATACTCTGGAATCTACTATTTCAAATGAGGCTGAAACATACGCATTTTCTGTAAAAAAAACAACAAACCAACAACAACCAACAACAAAAAATCACTAAAGAAACAACAAACAAACACACAAAAAGCAAAAACAGATGCAACAGATCCCATGTAAAAAATGGACTCACTAAGAAGAGAACAGAACATTTAAAAACAATTTTGCCAAAACAAAAACCCCAAACATTTTCATTTTTAGAGAGATAAAAGTCAACCTGGTAATGCCTGACTCCACACTGACTAACGTTGTGGTTGCTGTTGTGTGTTTTCAGAATTGAACCCAGGTACCCCCAGGCACACAGCAAAACAGGGATTGCACAGTTCTCAGGCAGGATGATGACATGCCGAGACCTCTTCACCTCTAGACAACCCCTCCTCCTCCTCCTCCTCCTCCTCTTCTTCCTCCTCTCCGCCCTTCTGTCCTCCTCCTTAGCTTCTGGTAAGTCGTCAGGTTGTTTTTTGGAACGAGAGTGAGTAGTGGTGATTGTTGTGGTGATGGTGATGGTTGCGATGATTATTGGTGGTGACGATTGTTGTGGTGATGGTGATGGTGACGGTTGTGGTGATGGTGATGGTTGTGGGGATGGTGATGGTGATAGTGATAATTATGGTTGTCCTGATGACGACGATGGTTGCGGTGGTGATGATGGTTATGGTGATTGTAATGATTGTTGTGAGGATGGTGATGGTTGTGAAGATGGTGATGGTTGTGATTATGGTGATGATTGTGATGATGATGATGGTTGTGATGATGATGATGATGGAGATGGTTGTGAAGATGGTGATGGTTGTGATGATAGTGATGATTGTGATGATGATGATGGTTGTGATGATGATGATGATGATGATGATGATGATGATGATGATGATGATGATGATGATGATGGTTGTGATGATGATGATGGTGATGGTTGTGGTGATGATTGTAATGATGGTGATGGTTGTGGTGATTATTGTGGTGATGGTGATGACGATGGTTGTGGTGATGGTGATGTTTGTTGTAGTTGTGATTGTGGAGGTGACAATGGTTGTGGTGATAGTGATATTTCTGATAGTGGTGGTTGTGATGGTGACAATGGTTGTGGTGGTGGTAATGTTTGTGATGGTGATGGTTGCGGTGATGACAATGGTTGTGGTGATGGTGATGTTTGTGATGGTGTTGGTCGTGGTGGTGGTGGTGGTAGTCATGACAGTGGTTGTGGTGGTGATGTTGATGGCTGTGGTAATGGTGATGTTTGTGGCAATGGTTGCGGTGATGATGGCGTGTGTGTTTATGTATATGTGTGTTGTGTGTGTGTGTGTGTGCATGCGTGTGTGTTTGTGTATGTGTATACGTGCGTGTGTGATTTAAAAGGGTGGTGGAGGTAAGGGAGAGAGAGAGAGAGATTCACTCTTTATTGGTGTTTTCATAAGCCTGCATAGTTGCCTGCCTTCTGTCTGTCTACATGTCTGTCTCTGGCTCCCCCTGCCTCTGTCAGCCTGCCTGTCTATCTGATTTTCTGTATCTCTGTCTCTATTCCTTTCTCTTTCTTTCTTTCCCTCCCCCACACACGTGCTTGCGTGTTTAGCTCTCGTTTTCAATCCAACGAAAATGAGATTGCCTTTGATCGCTTAAAAGGACTAGAGTTTAAAATCCACAGTAATAAAATAGGTGATTAGTGTCTATTCAATGTGCGCGGGACAACCACATTTTATGAAGGATCACGATAGATTATAGAGGAGTGACCGCTAGCAAAACATAAATTATGAAGCTAACAGTTTTAAGTTATGTATCCCCGAAATAGCCGACAGCTGACAATAAGTACAAGCATAGGCATTTTTGATTTCCTAAAATTGAAAAAAACATGAAATCAGATTTGAGGATTTGTCATGGATATGTCGTCTATCTTTTCTTCTCTTCCTTTTTTAGTTCTGTGCACTGAAATTAAGAAGAAAATGATATGTAACACCTTCGAGTAGTTAAAAAATAAACCTAAACTATCTTAGATTTGCAAAAAGCTGGAGAACAAAGTATTGTCTTCTAATCCTTAGAACGTTCAAATTATTGGCTTAAGTTTTATAGAACGCTTGTGTGAGCTTCACAATTTTGAAAGAAGCTATCTTTGTGGAAGAAAATGAGTGCTGTGATCTGTTTATTGTATATATAGTTTTGGCAGATTATAAATGCATTTTGCAACACTTAAATATGTATATCGATGTTCTTTTTAGGTGCAGAAATAGGATCGTATAGAGTATGCTCCATTATTTCATAAGTACTTTGATTTTGATCAATCCGGCTGCAGGAATTTATGAATAGATGCCTATATTATATTATATTTATTTTGCATCAGTTTCTCTTAAAATTAACATACAAAGGCTACTGCTATATATATCAAATAATAAGAGGGTGTTTGTTGCTATAAGTATTCCCAATAAGTGTACAGACAACTTGGCTTGAAATCCTTTCAGAGATTAACACGCCTCAAGGGGTTGAACACTAGATTTGCCCTCTACCCAGCTGAGAAATAACTGTTCTATCCACTCAGCCAAAGGACTGGCTTTGCTTTAAGATGTTCTTGTGCAAGATGTTTCAGTGTCCATTAGCCTTTGACCTGTGGGGGTTTGTTGACCATTCTCTTGTCTTTCCAGACATTGATGTTGCCGGCTATATAAACATTGTTAGCTTTATTATCCTGCATCTTAGAAAGGAACTGTATCAGTCTTTCAATCTCCAGAATGCTGCGCTGTATCAAAATTGGAATTGTTATACACGTAGTTAAAGACAAGTAAAGGGTGAAATATTCCTTTTCCATATTCTGGGTAGAGTTAAATCTAAGCATTTATTTTTCCGCCTTGTTTTGTTTTCTATTTTTAATAGTGACCTGTATCGTAAATCATTGTCTTTACCAAAAACTGCTTCCTCTGAAGTCAGAATATGGCTGCCTATATGGCGAGGCACTTAAAAACGGGCATACACGCAAAATTCTCATTCAGTGTGCAGTTTCGATCTCACAGTGATTCCCAGATAGGATTAGTGAGTCAGCGTGCACAATCTGGGTGACCCCCCAGTGTTAAGCTGGGGAATGCACAGCAACAATAACAACTATGAACACTACTAAAACTACTACAAACAACTTGAACTAGACGATGGAGACGACAACCACGAGGAAGACAGCGCTGGTGCCAGCAACATCATCGATGACGACAATGATAAGGACAGCGAGAACGATGACGATAGCAGAGACCGTAAATCCCAAGAACGGAAAGTTGATCAATCTACGGTGAAAAAGCATATGACCAATAAGCTTGTTTTCTTTTTTCTGTTAAAAAAAATATATACGTACTTTATATGGAGACCTTAAATCAAGCCAGGACCACAGAAAAAAAAAACTAGCAACAAGCTAAACGCAACAAACTCCAGCGCTTAGCACTACTGAGTACAGAAGATAATCATCAGACCACTTCCAGCATTAAGTAATGACACCAATCGCTCCAATCAATATGCAGCACTAGCTCATAGTCTCAGCTGCACTTCAACAAAGCAGAAATTCCCTCTTCTGTCTGTCCCCGTGTTCAGTACGCTGTAGAATATTGAAGCATGGCGAAATTGCAAGGACCGGATATGACGTGATGCCCAATTCCTGTCACTTCCGGTGCATTCTATATGAAAAACAACATTGCTTGAAAATGGACTGCTTGTTGTTGGTCCCTGGTTAAAATCCCTTCACTAAATGGATGAAATGTATCTCTGTCTGTCTCTCTGTCTCTCTGTCTCTCTGACTCTCTGTTTTTGTCTCTGTCTCTCTGTCTCTGTCTCTGTCTCTGTCTGTCTCTGTCTGTCTCTCTCTATCTGTCTGTCTCTCTGTGTCTCTCCATGTCTCTCTCTCTCTCTCTTTCTCTCTCTGTCTCTCTCTGTCTCTGTCTCTCTCTGTCGCTCTCTCTGTTTCTCTGTCTCTGTCTCTGTCTCTCTCCCTCTCTCTCTCTTCCCCCCTCTCTCTCTCATTACTTTGGGACAATTTCATAAAATTAGCCTGTGTGCTTTTAGTATTTCAATACACATTGCACTCTCTTCTTTTTTGTCTATACCTTTGAATTGTTTTACCAAGTTAGGTTATTATCTTTTTTCTTCTTTTGCTTTGGAGTTGAGTACAAATATTTTTTATTGGTCCTTTAGATTTAATTTTTTTCCCAGTCTGAAATAGAAAACTGAATTTTAAAAACTGCTTTATACGGTCTGCATACGGCCACAAAGCTTTTTTTCAGGCAAAACCGAACTGTTAATCTGTGTCTGTTTTGCTTGTTTTTTCGCCTCTATACCTCATTGCAATTGTCAAAGGACTCAGAGAAAAAAAGGAGGGTTTTATTGTCACTAGACCTGATTTTTGTTATCAAAAACCTGCTAGAAATAATAGGAAAACAAAACGAAAATGTAGAGTTGATAACAAAGCCTGAAATCTCCATCAGACGAAAGCCATGTTATTCAGTAGGGGGTCGTGATTACCAAGACGAAGGACAAACAAAGCAACGCCAGAATCAGACTTCTCTCTCTCTCTCTCTCTCTCTCTCTCTCTCTCTCTCTCTCTCTCTCTCTCTCTCTCTCTCTCTCTCTCTCTCCTCTCTCTCTCTCTCTCTCTCTCTCTTCTCTCTCTCTCTCCCTCCCTCTCTCTGTCTCTCTGTCTCTGTCTCTCTATATCTGTCTCTGTCTCTGTCTCTGTCTCTCTCTGTCTCTCTCTGTCTCTCTCTGTCTCTGTCTCTCTCTCTCTCTCTCTCTCTCTCTCTCTCTCTCTCTCTCTCTCTCTCAAAGAAAGAAGAAAAAAATGTCATGGGATAATAACAGTTTGTATTTGCTTTTACCGTGTCTAAATGGGAGTCTAATTTAGGCTTGTCTTGAATATGCGAACGGTCTTTAGCGCCAAGGAACGTGCAAAAGCCGCTAAAACTAGTGCGACCTGCACGTTTGCCATTGAAGATTTAACATGTTGACAATATTGTAATCAGCATCGTCAACATGTTACAAGGTAATGAGACTTGACTTTGAACCAGAGGTCAAGGTAAGATTTTCAATCCGTGTTTTTTTTAGTCTTCTTTGTCTACTTCAGAGCTAATAGCAGTCATTATTATCAAATTAGGACTGAGCTATTGAGAAGCTCTGGACTTACCTGGGAAGACAAAAAATAAATGTCTCCATAAAATACTGTACCACTTTTTATAGCAGAGAGAGGGAGAGTTAGAGAGAGAGAGAGAGAGAGAGAGAGAGAGAGAGAGAGAGAGAGAGAGAGAGAGAGAGAGAGAGAGAGATGGGGGGGGGGGATGGAGAGAGACAGACAGACAGACAGAAAGACGGGCAGACAGAGACAGAGACATAGACAGAGACACAGAGAGAGACAGAGAAACAAAGAGATAAAGAGACATACAGACAGACAAACACACAGACAGACATGCAGACAAACAGAGACAGACAGACAGACGGATAGGCAGACAGACAAAAAGAGAGTGTGTGGTTAAGCAGCATAAAGTGTGGCCAATATAATTGTACCAGTTCAGGGTCAACAATGCACCGAAAAAGAAACATCAGCACTGTTAAATCTGCAAAACAGATTCTGAGATCTTAGATCTTAAAAAAACAACAACAACACCAGAACGCTCACAATCTGATGACCTTTGTGAGCTTAGAGAACTAAATACACGCATATCTGGGAAACACCCGAAACAAAACAAGAAAATAAAAAAAATAGAGCCAGCTAAGCAGTTTCGATAAAAATAAAAATAAAAATCGGAATCAGACAAAAGGCAATCAACTCCAAATTGATGTCTGCGAGGTTCAATGCCCTGGCTTTTTGCTGATGTCAGTCTTCTCCTGGTACCTTTGGGAATTCCTTCCAAATGATTGCCAGCTTCTGTCTATGCCTATGCCTATGGGGGCGAAAACTCTTGTTTGTTTTCTAAGTATTTTTGTGTAGAATATTGTTTGTTCGTTTGCAGAGCAAGTTTTGGTTTGAAAGTTAATTCTTCAACAGAACGGTTTGAATGAAAAAAAGATAAGTGAAGAGAAGAAGCACTGACTACAATCTTTGAGTATGTCTTTCGGCAAGGAATAAAGTCGAACACATCTGCGTATTCCTCAAGGACAATGAATAGTATAAAAAGATATGCATATCCTCAAAGAAAATGAACAAAGTCAAATAGATAAGTAAACTAGTAAAATTCGTATAACTGCTATTTTTCCTTTGCTACGCAAGTTGTTATCTTTAGGAGGATACAATCTTCTTCTTTTGTTGAATTCACAAACAGCAACCATTAAAGATATAAAAAAAAACTGAATGCAATCTTATTCCTAGTAAGCAAAAAGTCCGGGTCGGAAGTGTGCGGTGGTTTGTATCCCGTTTGGGTCCAAAACTTTCCCCCATCTCTTAGACAATGAGTGGTGGTTTGGGTGCTAGTCTTTCCGATGATACGATAAACCGAGGTCCCGTGTGTTACACATCATTATCTAGCGCATGGTAAAGAACCCACGGCAACGAGGGGGTTGTCCCTGGCAAAATTCTGTAGAAAAAAGCTACTCTGATAGGGACACAAATATAGTTGTAGACTGAAAAAAGAAAAAAAAATGAGTAGGCGCTAAACTTGTGGCGACCCGCTCTCCCGTGGGAGAGCATTACAGCATTACATCATTACATCTAATGGACCCATCAATAGGTTTCACCAGCTCATGTTTCCACAAACACTTTATCACAAAAAGCAAATTTCCTCTTCCGTCCCCCCATAATTATTTTCAGTTTGACGTGCAGTACTGGAGCATAGGATTGAGTGAACAGGAAATGACGCAGAATGCAAGTCATGTTGCTTCCGGTGCAGGTTTTTGTGTGAAAGGCTTTGTTACTTGCAGTGGACTCCTTGTAGCTTCTGAGAGAAATGTGTTCAATAGACAAAATTAAATTGTCTGGCTACTCTTCTTTGTCTCTCTGCGTCTCTCTCTTTGTTTCTCTCTGTACCTCCCTCTGTCTTTGTCTCTCTCCATGTATGTCTCTGTTTGTCTGTTTTCTCTGTCTCCCTATGTGTCTTTCTGTCTTTATATATATCGATCTATCTGTCTTTCTCTGTCTGTCTCTGTCTGGCTGGCTGGCTGGCTGGCTGACTCTGATGGCTGTCTGGCTGGCTCTCTGTCTGGCTGGCTGGCTCTGTCTGTCTGTCTGTCTGTCTGTCTGTCTATCTATCTATCTATCTATCTATCTATCTATCTATCTATCTATCTATCTATCTATCTATCTATCTATCTATCTATCTATCTATCTGTCTGTCTGTCTGTCTGTCTGTCTGTCTATCTACATGTCTATCTATTTACCTATCTCTCTCTCTGTGTGTGTATATATATATATATATATATATATATATATATATATATATATATATATATATATATATATGTGTGTGTGTGTGTGTGTGTGTGTGTGTGTGTGTGTGTGTGCGCAAGCGTGCATGTATCTGCCTGCCTTTGTGCTGAACATCTGTACTTTTACTGGTTGAATGATTATGCTAAACTGACCTAAATTCATAATATATCATAAAGAGTAAGTAAAATAACAACAGTTTTTGTCAAACAACAAAAAATCACTAAAAAAGCAAAGGAGAAAAAAGCCAAAACAAAATCATTAAAAAAAAAATATCTTTCTATGATATGTTATCTAGATATTAAAAAGATCACGAAAGAATATATCCCTCATACTTTAAAATCCGACTCAATGTTGCTACAAAACAGCAAAACAAAAAGCTAGTAACAGAACGAATGAAAAGTAAAAAAAAAAAAAAAAAAAAAAAAAAAAGTGAGAATGATGGACGGGGGAATGGCACACGTCACAAAGCCTCAGAATCCCCATCAGCTTTGGCTGCGTTACTCAGCTGGGGGTCGTCAGCAGCAAAACAAAGGCGAAAACATCGCTTCTTTCTGATAGAATTGTTGAGAAACAAAAAAAGAAAATACAAATATGTGAAACTTGTTGAGCACAAAATCAGGACATACATTTAACGAAAAAAAGTTTCTGGTTATTTTGTTTTCCTGAAAGAAACCTCTGTGGGTATATTATGTTCTATTTCAAGCTTCCCTTTAATGTAGAGTTGTTTTTTTTCCTGTGGCATAGAATCGGCGAAAGGTAACGAATCTAGGATAACAACGATGTTTATATAGCATGTGAATGTGTTATGCACAGACACATCGGTACTATGGAGGTTACTTGACAGAGCTATGGAAGTTAGTAATGGTGAATATTTGCCATAAGTTGACTCTTCTCTGACCGACTTAGTTATTCAAAAGTACTGATAACAACTTAAGGGCTCACAAGAAAAAAAAACACAAATATTTCAAAGGGACGAGCGCGGGAGTGGGGGGGACTGTGACATATAACAGAAAACGCAATAAAAACAGGCTGTGTATTTTTGAAAGGAACACATCCTAGGAAGATTAAACAACAGAAATTCAGAAGGAGAGAGGCAGACAGAATAAGAGTGACATACGGAGAGACAGGGTAAAAGACAATGATAATGAAAACAGTTTACGGTGGTAAGCTTTTAATCACACTTGCAAGGGGACAGTGGGAAGGCGACAACAGGGTACCAGGGAGACAGGCAGTGAAAAGTCAGACAGACATACAAGAACATTGGTTATATTCACGTGGCCTGTTTTAGTAAAGAAGTCATACGGTATAAATAGGTCAAATTGAGTTTTTGTATTTTCTTAAATCTACAGATCATTATATTTTTCTTCACATATGATTTATTGTCCTACCTTAAAAGTTGACATAATAATGGGTGTTCGAAATGGGTGACACAGCGACTTCATATTCTGAGAAAATCGGGTATAAAGTTGATCACAACTTTAGGTTACTGGCACAGGTCAAAAAGCGCTTTAAAACACATTTTAAATCGAATTTAACCTTTTCAAGTACATAGCTGGGACATTTAATGCCTACAGATTCCATTTTTTGATAAAAATTCAGAACTGACAAAGCGGTTCCTACATTCCCTCTCTACGGCCTCTCTCTTTTTTAGTGCCTGCGACTTAAAACTCATTCTGTAAAACCTGTCAGAGATATCATACCGGCAAGCAGAAAGATTGAGAGGATGCTATTCCCTAGCATACTGTGAATGAATGGTATGGATTAGTGTAGAATCTAATCTACAGCATTAGTAGATAGCAGCAAGATCAGCCGTACAAAGAAGTCCTGAAACTTAACAAAACAAAAGTATCACTCACCATCCGACAAACTTTGGGATTTTTTGCTTTTTTATTTGAAGATCTTAACAACTACTTTGCAGGAAATTATGTACCCATTTTGCCCAGAAGTAACAACAGAAACAAGCTCGAAAATAACAAAAGGGGTGACACACAGAAAGCTGGGCGCGTCAAGACTTCCCTGGAATCAGACAGAAGTCAATCAACTCCAAATTGATGTCTGCGAGGTTCAGTGCCTCTGGCTTTTACTGACGTCAGTCTTCTCCTGGCACCTCTGGGAGTTCCTTCCAAATGATCGCCAGCCTCTGCCTGCGGGCCAAACTAATGCTTTCTCTGTTCAGGCTTTCAAGTGCCATTAATTTGTTCTAAAGAGCGTTCCACTTCTAATGATTGTAGAATTTGCCTCGTGCAGTATTATGATTGAATAGTTTCTTTTTTGTGTAATAGAGAAATTCATGATAATACAAAGCCTCTCCTTACACCTCCAGATCTGTGTAATTTCTGTGTAATTTGTATGACAATATCATCTGAACACTGTCCAATATCCTCAGTATTGTAAAAGGCTGTTTACACAGTATACCGATCTACAAATAAAAAAAAACTATCGTTTCTATGAAATACATTGATGTGCAGAGAGGGATGGAGAGAGAGAGAGAGAGAGA
>CM060326.1:48084580-48087080 GCA_030674155.1 Stramonita haemastoma | reverse complement strand
TGCGTGCGTGTGTGTGTGTGTGTGTGTGTGTGTGTGTGTGTGTGTGTGTGTGTGTGAGAGAGAGAGAGAGAGAGAGAGAGAGGGGGGGGGGGGGAGGGGGGGGCTTACAACGTTTTCTATCCGGGTAAAGCAGAATCAAGTGTGAACGAAATCATGCTTGGAATGTTAGTACCATAAGAAATATGAATAGTTATTCATAAAGACAAACGATTACTGCTATATGTCATTCACTCTCCCTGTTGTCTGTTTGTCTGTGTAAGTGTACAGGTACTTTTTGTTGCTTCTTTCAATTTCTTTGTCTCCCTTTTTCTATGCTTATTTTTTCAAGGTGGGGGTCTCATTCAGAAAGAAAGGAAAATCAAAACGAACAAGCAAATCAATGAAGCAGGGGCTGCAAAGCTTCCCAAAATGCATGAGCAGTTACTCTTCAAAGCATCGCTTGTAACACATGTCTCTTTTATCATTTTGTGTTCCAGGGTTTAGTTGAGGTTTCCACGGCTATTTATCTTTCAGGATAAAAAAAGGAAATGTCGTCTGATTTCAAAACAGAGAGAAATGTCGTCTGTTTTTTTTTTTCGTGGGTCCATGTGTATCTATGCATGTGTGCCTGCTTTTGTTTATTTTAGTGTGTTTTCAGTCTACCTTTATATCTCTGCCCGTCTGTTAGTCAGTTTGTAAGTTTGTTAGTCTGTCTGTTTGTCTTTGTCTGTCTGTGTCTGTGTCTCTCTCTGTCTCTCTGTCTCTCTCTCTCTTTGTCTTTCCGTCTACCTGTCTTTCTGTCTCTGTCTCTGTGTGTCTGTATGTCTGCCTCTGTCTTTCTGTATGTCTGCCTCTGTCTTTCTGTCTCTGTCTCTCTTTCTGTCTGCTTATCTGCTGCTTTTCTGTCTGTCTGTCTGTCTGTCTGTCTGTCTGTCTGTCTGTCTGTCTGTCTGTCTGTCTGTCTGTCTGTCTGTCTGTCTGTCTGTCTCTCTCTCTCTCTCTCTCTCTCTCTCTCTCTCTCTCTCTCTCTCTCTCTCCCTCTCTCTCTCTCTCTCTCTCTGGCTCGCACGCGCGAGAAAGAAAGAAAGAAAGAAAGAAAGAAAGAAAGAAAGAAAGAAAGAAAGAAAGAAAGAGAAAGAGAGACAGAGAGAAAGAGACAGAGAGAAAGAGAAAGAGAGACAGAGAGACACAGAGACACAGAGACAGACAGACAGACACACAGACAGACAGACAGAGACAAAGGAAGTAGTATCTACGCATCTCCTAATGTTCTTCGTTTTGATAGGTTAGGGCCTATCCATTTTGGTCATTACCTTGTTTAGCACCAAGAGGTCGGTCAGTGCTGACAGCCTGATACGTTTAGGCACCGGACACAGACTGGTGCAGCAGTCAACGGGTACCTTCAGGGGGGTGTTGATGTATGTGTATACACAATTATAAAACAATATCACCCACCTCCATCCTCCCTGTCTATTGTTGGCTTCCTCTCAATGACAATAATATCTATGTAGGTGACACACATCTTATATATTTTAGGTGTTTGTGTAAAAGTATGTGCGTCTGTAAAACACCAGTTCTATAAATGTTGTTCTTTTGACATATATCATAAAACTCTAGGGTGCGAGTTTTTTTTTTTCTATTAACATCAGCACTTTAGTTACTCCGTTTTGAGATTCAAAATGATTTACTTTAGTCTTATGTTTTGTTTTCAGAGAATAATGTCAAAAGACGTGTTTCTTATTTTGCACTTTCTCTTCCAAAATAACTAAAAGAAAATAAGGAGAATGAAAAATGTTTCCTTTTGTGTCTATTTTCTGAGTGTCGAGCTTTATTCAGCTATCATTTTCCTCTAAAGAAGTAGATAAACGTCTTCATCTGCACTTATATATTGATCTAGATATATATCTATTTGTTCTTTTTCAAGAGTGGGGTGGGGGTCTACTTAGTGCTTAGGGTTCAATGCTTACAATCTGACAGCACATATTTGAGCTGCCACCGAGACATCCTTTCGAGGAGATTTCAATCCTTGCTTTAAGCTTAGTATCGACTCCACTCTTGTGAGAATTCTTGGGATAAAACTAGAAACTTGTGAATGTCCTGCGCACATATTAGAACATGATATGCATGTCCAAAGAGCAGACCATTGTGTGCCTGTAAAGAAATGAATGGCACCCCACTCCTCTGAAATAAATGCACACTGGTGTTGTAATGGTGTCTGGATATGGCTGACTTAATGCTGGGCAAAGCAGCCGTACATGCAAAAAATCTCAAGATTGGTGAACCTTAGAGTAGTGAAAGTGAATAGAATATGCTGATTTCTCTCATACCATAGTTATAATACTCATAGATTAATTAATCTGGCAGATTCGCAGATTATTGCCTGGATTACACTGCTAGTGGAGCCATAGGTATAGACAATCTATTTTCTTAAGCAGGAAGAAGGAAATATTCAAGATGCATAGCATTTTTAATCTTCATCATGCGCGTGGAAACGAAAACGAAAATTAGACACTAGCACGTC
>CM060326.1:48077080-48079580 GCA_030674155.1 Stramonita haemastoma | reverse complement strand
ACACACCACACACACACATCAACGCACACACACAAACACACACACATACATCCCCCCCACCCCCTGTATGTCTGTCAGACTTCAAATACATACCTTCCCCCCCACCACACAAGTCCATCTCTCTCTTCTTTCCAGTTTCCCAGTTACACCTGATTACTACTGATCCTCAAGCCTTAGATTAATAAGCTTCTCAGGTGTGGGACTGATAGACAGACAGTATACAACTTCCAGCCAGTTTGTCTGGCCACCCGAGGTAAGGCAGGGGCCTGAGGAGGGATAGACTGTAGGCTAGTGTAGGCAGAACGGCAGAGAGCTAGGGTGTAGTATGTAGGCTATAGGGATGGGGGTGGCTAGGTACAGATTGGTAGCCACAAGGATATTAATTTTGTCATTTTCAGCAAGTAACGCCTCATTAAGTAGCGCCATTGTGCGTGTGTTTTATTTATTATTCATATTTTATTATTTTCTACCGAGGATAATGTGTGTGTGTGTGTGTGTGTGTGTGTGTGTGTGTGTGTGTGTGTGTGTGTGTGTGTGTGTGGTGCGCACATAATGCCTGTGCTGAGACAAGAGACAGACAGACAGACAGAAAGACAGGCCTCACACACGCAGTAACACAACGCACAGAAAACCACAGCACACGCACCCACAAAAAACAGACTGCACGCACACACAATACACACGCACACACACAAAAACACATGACTACATCACATCACACACGCACACACACACAACACACAACACACACACACACAAACACAGACAACACACACACACACCTACTCCACACACTACACCACACACACACACACAACACACACACACACCTCACACACACAACACACACACACACACACAACACACACACACACACACACACACACACACACACACACACACACACACACACACACACACACACACACAACACACACAACACAAACAATCGTAGATTAGACTCCTTAGCACCATAAAAGCAACCTTTCTAGAAGATGTAAAACAAGCCAAAGCTGGATGGGCTGGACCTCAAGTCGGACGCGTAACAGCAGCAGTACAACCCAATTTTACTCATATTACAGACACAAAATTAATTAGTTACTGTCAGAGCATTTGACGAAGACAAAGACAAAGTAAGAGACATGAATACACAACAAGACTATGCTTCATCTCCAAAACCAATGATATCAACGAAAACAAAAAAAGACAAATAGTTCATCAACCTGACCCCAGACGAAAAGTACGAAAAGAGCAAAGATGATGGTTGTATTGTAGACAGAGAGTATGAGAACACCCCACGTCATAAAATCTCCATTTCTCTCTGTGCAAAAGAGGAGAGTACACGAGGATGGGTGAAATGGTGATAGTCACTCATCCCAATTCTCCCCTCTCTTTTGTTCTTTTTTTCCCCCAGTCACATCAAACACTAAGGACACTGCCCACAATAACTTCAGGGGGGGAAGGTTGTCCAGTAATAAAGGTTTCGGCACACTTAATGAAACCATATTGTCTGGAATGGGGTTTTTATTTCACTGTTTTTTTTTAGATTAAAAAATAACCGCTCATAGAGACAATGATCATGAAGCAATTTGGATATTTAAGAAATTAATGGTTAACAATAATTGCAAAAGACACCAACAACAGTCAACAGTGAAGGTTTTGGGGTCAAAAGTTTACATCTTACAGCATTTTAAAAAATGAATGAGGTTTAATCTTGTTATATAGCTTGTATGACATCTTACAGAAAGTAGCTGACAATAATAATATTATTTCTACGCAGATAGAGTATATATCTGAAACATGGTGTGTGTGTGTGGGGGGGGGGGGGGGGACAACTGAGGTAGCTGTCACCACGTACTCATGTTGAACTATACTGTTTGCCTTTTTCTAATAATTCTTGCAAAATTAATTGATAATCAATGAGAAACCCCTCCCCAACCCTAGACATAATTTTCTCTCTGTCTCTCTGTCTCTCTGTCTCTCTCTGTCTCTGTCTCTCTGTCTCTCAGCTCTGTCTCCCTCTCTGTCTCCCTCTCTCTCTCTGTCTCTCTCTCTCTCTCTCTGTCTCTCTGTCTCTCTCTGTCTCTCTGTCTCTGCCTCTCTGTCTCTTCTCTGTCTCTGTCTCTCTCTCTCTCTCTCTCTCTCTCTCTCTCTCTCTCTCTCTCTCTCCTCTCCTCTCTCTCTCCTCTCTCTCTCTCTCTCTCTCTCTCTCTCTCTCTCTCTCTCTCTCCTCTCTCTCTTCTCTCTCTCTCTCTCTTCTCTCTCTGGTCTCTGTCTCTCTGTCTCTGTCTCTGTCTCTGTCTCTGTCTCTGTCTCTGTCTCTGTCTCTTCTCCTCTCTCTCTCACTCACTCTCACTTCACTCATGCACTCCTTCCCATCTTGCTACCTTCTCAATCCCTCCACTTCTAATTACACCTGATTACAGTAGACCCTCCAGCACACCTTACTAAAAAATCGTCTCACCTTCATTCTCATACTGCCCAGCCCCCCCCCCCCCCC
>CM060326.1:48064580-48067080 GCA_030674155.1 Stramonita haemastoma | reverse complement strand
TGAAGTATGTAATGCATTGATTTACATTAATGTTTTTTTCGTTCCCCATCAATAGCTAATATTTTTACCAATGGTAAAAT
The DNA here is from genome assembly GCA_030674155.1 of Stramonita haemastoma. Taxonomy (NCBI): domain Eukaryota; kingdom Metazoa; phylum Mollusca; class Gastropoda; order Neogastropoda; family Muricidae; genus Stramonita; species Stramonita haemastoma. The sequence continues at coordinate 48,067,000 of CM060326.1, read as the reverse complement.
TTTGCGTATGCGACCATTTTTGAACGCCATGAAAGTAGCTGAATTCCGACTTCGGGAATAATCTACTCTTCTGAAGTTGCATAAAGTCGCACAGGACTTAGAGTATGCCATTCTTATCTTAAATTCGTGGTGTTTCCGTATCACGCTTTATCACCATCTTTTTCCACTTCGCTGTGAAAATATCCTGACTTTGTCTATACAGAATAAAAGACAACAGGAGTCTGTTTGTTGACATTGTTTATGAACGGGAGTCTGTTTGTTGACATTGTTTATGAACGGGAGTCTGTTTGTTGACATTGTTTATGAAGGATGGCGTTAACACCAGCAGTCATCATTGTACTAAATATTCTCCCCTCACTAGTACATTTTGGTTAAAAAAAATCTGCTTTGGGATGTCTGCCCACCTGTCTAATTTGTTTAGAATTCTTTCATTTCGAGAATAATGAATAACCACGCATGTGCTAAGTCTAATCCAGTGCCTGTGCGCATGCGGTTTTATAACTTATTTTGTTCATGGGTTTCTTACAAGACTGTATTAATTGCTTACCCTTCTGACCGGAAAAACAGGCTTTATCAGGTACGCAAGTTCTGTTCTGTCTGTTGTTGCAATAATCATTGTTGTTAGTATCGTCGTCGTTCGTTAACATCATAATCATCATCATTATTGACAGACGCAACAGCCGAGAAGTCAAGACTATTCGACTTTAATCCCATTTTTCCATGAATATATACACATACCGATGATCAAATATGCACATTAAAGATCCTGTAACTTATGTCAGCGCAAAATCTTACCATTGGTAAACGTTTAAGCTCTAACTGAGGAACGAAAAAAACATCGCCATAATCATCGTCGTCATCATCGTCGTTGTCGTCGTTGTCATCATCATCATCACCATCATTATCATCATCATCATCATCATCATCATCAAACACATCTGGAATGCCTGTGGAAAAACCCAAGTTCATTCCTCAGGCCAATCTCTCTTACATATACTGTCTAATGTCTCACAACAAACTGGATAGGAAAATAATAAAAGTGATGAAATGGGATGAACTTTGGCGGAAATAGTTGCTGTGGATGCAGAGAATGGGTAAGGAAATGAAAGCCACATGAAAAGTCATCGATGATTAAGAATCCAGAAATGACTCCATTGAAAAATGGATTTCCAAATTACAGAAATTGCATCGTAATCCCGCTGAATAAAATCAAAAAAGGAACCAACCAAATAATAATTATGAAAAATTTAGGATTAGTCGTTAAGCAAAGGAAGCGGAGGCAAAAGAGGTTCTTGGAAAGGGATCGGCGGGGATTATAATGAGAAAAGTGATGCGATTTTAGAGACAGGTAATTAATTAGAGAAGAGTTCATCAGGGGAACTAGATGGCATGGGCAGGGGAGGTGAGGGTTGGGTTGGGTGTGGGGGGAGTGTTGGGAGGGAAGTGAGTGAGAGAGATCAACCTGAGAGGAAAAACAGAACTTTGTTATTAAAAGGGCTTAACGATACCCCTTCCTCTGTCTCTTTCTCTTTCTCTGTTGCTCTTTCGTTCTCTCTGTCCTCTCTGTCTCTCTGTCTCTTCTCTCTCTGTCTCTCTAACGTCTCTGCTTCTGTCTCTCTGTCTCTGCTCTGTTCTTCTGTCCTCTGTATACTGTCCTCTGCCCTGTCTCTGTCTGTCTGTATGTCTCGTCTCTGTCTGTCTGTACGTCTGTTTCTCTTCTCTCCCCACCCCCATCCCCCCATCCCCCCATCTCCACATCTCCTACTCTCTTCTCTCTCTCTCTCTCTCTCTCTCTCTCTCTCTCTCTCTCTCTCTCTCTCTCTCTCTCTCTCCTCTCTCTCTCTCTCTCTCTCTTCTCTCTCTCTCTCTCTCTCTTCACACACACACACACACACACACACACACACACACACACACACACACACACACACACACACACACACACACACCACACACACAAACGCACACACAAATGCACACACAAAATTTCCAACATCTCCATCCTTTCTTTCTAAATCTTCTTGGTTTCTTTTTGGCGTAAAGCATCCTTCTTTTTCCTTGATGTCCAGTTGGCAGGCCCTGTCTTGACTAACGAGAAATCCCCCACAGAGACCCTCAAACCCTTCTCTTTCTGTAGCAGAGACGTACATACAGCTCTAAGGAAACATGCTTGGCTGTCCTGGTGTGATTTGTGGCGGATGGGAAGATGAATGAGGCCTTGTTTTTAATGGCCGATGATGAAGTCGATGGGAATAGTGACTGAGAGAAAATATTACTCAACGTGAAAGATGGTTTTGAGGATATTTTTGAAATGTGGTTTTTTAATGTTTTTTTTTTTCATTTTGGTTATAAATCAGTAAGAGTAGTGTAGTGATAATGACGTTTAGTTATGAATGACAAATATTTGCGCGCTAGCGCGC
>CM060326.1:48034580-48047080 GCA_030674155.1 Stramonita haemastoma | reverse complement strand
TTATTTATTTATTTATTTATATTATATATATAATTATGTATCTGTTTCGTACACAATTGTTTAGTCATCAACATTTGCAATTTATATACGAATTTGGAGTGCGCCATCTTTTCCACTCTTTTTTCTCTCTGACAAGGTAGGCATCTAAGTGTCCTTGAATGAAATGCCATTGGGACAATGATCATGCCTGGATCCTTTGATGATCATCGCATAAAGAGATCTTGAAACATTAAACATCTTCATTTTATTTTTACTGGAGCACAACCGTCTTTTCTTTATTCTGAAAAGAATTATAGACCATAAAAGCATCTCAGGTTTAAAACAGCATCATTGAGTGCTTCTTCGGGATGCCAACAGAATTCTAAAGGAGATATTTGGAGCGGATTTTCATCTTTAGTGTCGGATATTTGTGTGTGTTTCAAAACACATCATTAGAGGCCTTTGATCATTTTGCTTTTCTAAAGAACAGATTCCATTTTGTCATTCTCCTTGCACTTTATCTCACGCCCACAGAGACTTTGAATTTTCAAGTAGTTTTTTTTTGTTGTTTTGAAGACTGGGATTTTTTTCTAGGTTGTTAGGGGCTTTTGTGAATTTTTTTTTAAATCTTGTTTCACCTTTTTGAAAAGTCTACCTTACTTTATTTCATTTTGATTCACAAAATTTCGTATAACTTGACTCAATCAAATTTGATTGGTTGATTCATATGGCTAAGGAATACATTTTATGAAAAGTGTCTTAATTTCCTCAAAATTTATGAGAGGTAAGTGCGAACGCACGCCTTTGTTGTTCATGTACATAGTTATTTTGATATCATGATCGTTGTGTCTAATCATTTCTGTATCAAATTCAACAAAACTAAAAATGTTTTACTTTTGCTGTCACTATTGTTAGTACTGTTGTTCCCTTTTTCAATATTCAGTGGCAGAAGCAGCAGTAGTAGTAGCAGCAGCAGCAACAGATCGTTATTTCATTTGATACTGGCAGTAGAAGGAGCAAATAAGAGTAGGGAATTACAGCGTTGCCTTTATGAGCATTGTTGTCGATATCATCATCATCATCATCATCATCATCATCATCATCATCATATCATCATCATCATCATCATCATCACCACACCACCACACCACACCACACATCATCATCATCATCATCTCATCATCATCTTCATCTCACATCATCACACATATCTCATTCATCATCAACTCACTACACTACATACATCCCCTCACTACTCATCACCATCATCGTCAGTTTCTTCGACATATTCTCATCAGCATCATCAAAACCATTATCCTCATTGTTCATCATCATCATCATCATCATCATCATCATCATCACATCATCATCATTCATCATCATCATCATCACCAGGGAGTCAGCAGCAGCAACAGCATCAAAAACAGCAGCAACAACAACAGCAGCAGCAGCAACAGCAACGGTAGTAGTATTGACTTTCCTGTGTGGTTTGCTGGCAATGTCGGTTCCCTCTCGTTTCTGTTCCCTGCAGTACACAAGGCAGGCAGGTAGGCAGCCACACCCAGTCTGCACAGTGTGTGGTAATGAGGAACACGGATCCATAGGGACCACCAGCCATTACCATAGTATAGTAAACAGTGATCAGGATGCTCGGCAACTTACAGATACATTAGGATATTGTAATCATAGTACGTGCTATAGTCTCATATTCTGACACACACACACACACACACACACACACACACACACACACACACACACACACACACACACACACACACACACACAACACACACAACACACACAGATAGACAGAGAGAGAGAGGGGAGGAGGAGAGAGAGAGAGAGAGGAGAGAGAGAGAGAGAGAGAGAGAGAGAGAGAGAGAGAGAGAGAGAGAGAGAGGGGGGGGGGGGGGGAATTTGATGTTGTTAAAGCAAGACACGTTGATATGCATTAATAATGTTCCAAAGATCTTGATGACGAGTTTATCCAACGTGTACGAGTATTGGAATGTGGTGCTGTCTTTGTAAAAGGGTGTATTGGACTTGCATGTCAAGTGCTGAATGGTAGGAATTAAAAATATTATCTAATAATAAAAATGATAAGAAAAAGAAAAAGCAGAACAAAAAAGCAAAACGGAACAATCTCCTCCTCCACCCTACCTCCTCCCCCACCCCACAAAAATAGCGAAAGCACCGTCCCATCCCTATTAAATGGATAACGAATACGAAATATATGTATGTGGTGTTGTGCATTAAGTGATAGTTGCATCGTAAATGCTTTGTGATGTATATTCTAGGCATAGAATGTCCAGAATGGACATTTTATATTTGATTTTAAAAAATCGGAAAGTGATTAGTCAGATATGGCAAAGCAAATATGCCTTTCCAGTTTCGGTTATTTCATAGCATATAACTTTTTGAGGTGAAGCACGTTACATTTGCTGACATTAGTCGAGTATATTCATTTTCAAAACTTTTATATTTCCCCCAGGTATGCCGGGGGCCTCTAAGCATAAATGTTCTCCCCACCTTCTAGAATCTCTGTGTTAGGAATTCCCTCTTTTCTATCTTTTTCTTTGTTTCTGCCTTGTTCCTCTTTTTATCACCACAGTGTTTGCTTTATGCTTTCTTGGTCTAGTCCCTGCCACTTGTTCTCAAAGAATCAAAAGATAACAATTTTCTCCCATGCAGAAGTCTGATGTACTATGCCTGACTTGTCAGGCGCTTAATGGCAGCGTAACACATTTTTTTCTCATATGACAAATAACAATAGTTTCTGTTTGAGCGTTCAGCGAAAAAGAAAAACCTAAATCAAATAACTTTTATTTGTGAAATGTCTGAGTCGAAAATGAACGCATTATGTTTCGAACATAGAATATTTAGTACATGATAATGTGATAAAAACGAGCATAGAACAGTTTACACAGATAGTGCAGGAAGAAAAAAAAAAACTTTCGAATTTCAGGCATTTTGAAGACCATGACATTTTAAGATAAAACATCCATTTAAAAAATGTATATATTCTTTTATTTCGAGGATGATATAAAAAGTGCTCAGATGTTTTTTTACAACTATTCCGCGTGTGTATGCATTTCTGTAAATTCTGTCATTCGTTCCCAACGGCACACAATGGGCTATTCTTCCGAAAAACGGGTTGGGTTTTAACGTGAGCGCAAGATGTTCTGCATACGTTCACACACAGAACCTCGATTAATAGTCTCGTCCAATGGACGTCTGAATAGCCTATAGTCGTCAAGTATAGTTGTGTTAAAAGAAAACTTTTATAAATGCAGATTTGTCGATGTTGTGTATAATTATGACATCCAGTGGTTTTTCACAGATCTGTCTGTTTCTGTGTTTCAGAACATAGCACTGCACGACCACACTATCCCAAACCTCTGGTCACCATTCCAACTAGTAACACACACATAGCAAAGGTGAGTTTTATGGTGTTGTGAATTGTGTGTTTGTTATTCAATTACACTGAGAGAAAAAATAATGCAAACAAACGAAAAAGAAAAAAACCCGTTCCCTACACGTATGCACAGACGTGTGTCTGGTGTGTGTGTGTGTGTGTGTGTGTGTGTGTGTGTGTGTGTGTGTGTGTGTGTGTGGGTGTGTGTGTGTGGTGTGTGTGTGTGTGTGTGTGTGTGTGTGTGTGTGTGTGTGTGTGCGTGTGTGTGTGTGAATCTGTCTCTGTGTATGTCTGTTTCTATATTTGTCTCTGTCTCTGTTAGTCTGTCAGTCTGTCCGTCTCTCTCCCTTTCTATCTGTATCTTTGAATGCTCTGTCTGTCTCTGTCTGTCTCTGTTTTTGTCTCTGTCTCTCTCTCTGTGTCTCGGTCTTTGTCTCTCTTTCTCTCATTCTCTGTTTCTGTATGTGTGTGTCTGTGGTGGTGGTGGTGCAGGGGGAGGGGAGGGGACAGCTGTGTCTGCATGCACACTCCATCACTCACGCTCATACATACGCATGGATGTGTGTGTGTGCGTGTGTGTGTGTGTGTGTGTGTGTGTGTGTGTGTGTGTGTGTGTGTGCGTGTGTGTGTGTGTGTGTATGTGTGTGCGTGGTGCGTGGTGGGTGCGTGGTGTGTGTGTGTATGCGCGCACGCATGCGCGCGAGGGTATGATGTAGGAATATTTACAAATATATATATACGAATAAACTGCAATCAAGCTCCACCCACATAATAATTATAATAACAATATATTATTTCTCCCACAAAACTTCACCGTTCCGAAACCGGCTATTTTAGATCTAGTGTACCCCAAAGCTTAATTGTTATGTCTAGACACAAGGGGCTGACTGGATTTCTACTTTGGGCTCTGAATTATTGCCAGCGCAATCTACTACGGAGGGGGGGGGGGAGACGGACACCTGTTCTTTGATGTCGTGCTTTCATTTTCTTCTGGCTTCAAAGTAGTCAGATTGTACTCTCTTATCTGAAAAAGAAAAGATGTGGGACTGAAAATAATTGAACGGCTTAGGGGGAGGGAGTGGTGGTGTGGAGAGAGGGGGAAAGGGGGGAGGGTGGAGGGAGGAGATAGGGAGGGAGAGATGGAGGTGGGAGGGAGGGAGGGAGGGAGAGAGAGAGAGAGAGAGAGAGAGAGAGAGGGAGGAGAGAGAGAGAGAGAGAGAGAGAGAGAGAGAGAGAGAGAGAGAGAGAGAGAGAGAGAGAGAGAGTAGGCAAAAGGTTTAAATAAAAACAGAGAAACAAAGGTGAAGTACAATCAGATAGATAGTCTTGTTGTTTGTGTGTATGTGTCCTGGTGCGTTCGTGCATACGTGCGCGCGTGCACGTATGTGTGTGTAAGTGATTGTGTGTGTGTTGTGTGTGGTGTGTGTGTGTGTGTGTGTGTGTGTGTGTGTGTGTGTGTGTGTGTGTGTGTGTGTGTGTGTGTGTGTGTGTGAGCGCGAAAGTCAAGGCCAAAGTCTTTTTTTTTTAATGTCTAGACAGAACATTGAATAAGCAATGCATGAATATTGCCTTTATTCAGCAAATCATTCTCTAATAATATGTAGAACAAGACTCTGTGTGCGTTCATTTATTTTATCTATCTTATTCTTTTATTCCAAGGATAATGGAATAAGCACTCAGGTGCCTTTTTATATCCAGTCTCCGTGTGCATGTACTTTTGTCAGTTTTGTCTTCCGTTCCCACCGTCAAACAATGGCCTTTTCCGAAAAGCGGAACGGGCTTTAACGTGTGCGCCAAGATGTGTGTGTGTATGTATGTATGTGTGTGTGTGTGTGTGTGTGTGTGTGTGTGTGTGTGTGTGTGTGTGATGTGTGTGTGTGTGTGTGTGTGTGTGTGTGTGTGTGTGTGTGTGTGTGTGTGTGTGTGTGTGTGTGTGCTGCATGTAGGGGGGATAACTGGGTGTCTTTGCACGCTTAAAGACAGTCGGAATGTCTTTGCCGGTCCAAGAGGGAGCGCCATTGATTGTCTTTCTGAGTCTTTTTCCCTCCACCTCCTGTCTTCCATCTGATTTCTACCTTTTTTTCTCAGAATATGTCCGTCTTAGTCTCTTTTTTTTCTTTTTGTCGGTCTGTCTATTTCTCTTTGACTTCAGGTCTCAGGTTTACCTATAGAATTTGACAATTGTATGTTTGTTTTAAAGTTTGTCTCTCAAAAACTCAAGAAACGATAAGCTCTTTCTCTTTTCTAAGAAAAAAAAATGAAGAAGCTATTTCCATTCAGTATTTGGGTTTATAGCCTGCTGCCTTCCATTACACAATTATTAAAACTTTGTATCTACTGATTTAGAAATTAAAGTTCTGCATCACAGTTCTTTTTCTGTGTCATTGATTTTTTTTTTTTAATTTCCATATTTATCCAGTTCTAATTATGCAATACTATCTAAACGAAATCATTGACTCAGCCAATAGGACTGAGGCTCTGTATATTGCCCTAACCCTTGCTCCACTCCAACTACACCACCCCCCCTCTCCATCTCCACATCCTTGCTCCATTCCCCATCACTCCCACCCCCCTCCACATCCCCACTCTCACCACCCACACCCCCACTGTTATCCCAAACTTGTCAGGAGCGGCTGAAGTGGGGACTTTCTTTTCACAGGGCTTAAGGGGAGAGCATCTGCCTGTCTAAAAAGTTAAGTAGGGGGAAAGAAGCGTGCGTGGGGGGGGGGGGGGGGGGGGAAGGGTGGTTGATTGGAGAAGGGGAGAAAACTCTTGGGGCTATGTACTATAGTTAGCCTGGGAATGGAGGCAGTACCGGAAGGAACAGGGTGTCAGCTGCTTGGCCAATCAGAGACGACCACGTCAGCAGAGCATTTGTAACTGTCTCATTCTTGTCCTGTGTGTGGTGTGAGATTACGGAACCTGAATCTCTTGTTATGTGTGAGGCGTTTTCTTTATTTATTTGTTGGATTGTTTCGTAAGTGTGTTATTTTATTGTTATTATTGTATGGGGGTGTTTCTTACATAACTTGCTGATATTGAAGATTGCTTTTTATTCGGTTGTTGTTGTAGTTTTCTTTGTTTTTTTGTTATTTGTTTTTTATACGAAGAAAATGATATACTACCTTTTTTGACTGTTTTGTTTACTTTGTTCTTGTAAAGTTTCATATTTGGTACTGCTATTTACAACACATACGTCATCTCATGCTGAATATATACCCCTTCCTCAAACACAGCCATGAGATGTGTTTAAAATACGTGTTTTACTATTTCAGGAAAATGGTAACCACCAGAAAACTTACGAAACAAACACTGCTATTAATGACAGATTCTTCCAGGCAGATGACGCGCTAAAGGCACCATGTGATGCCAGGCTTGGGTCTTGCCTGATTACCTCTGGAATAGATCTGCCCTGGCTGATTCTCATGTTCCTTGTATCAACACCCTAGTAGACGAAATCGTAGTCACCCTGATAAGTCTGTGTGTCTCTGATTTCCCTATCATTTGCCTGCCTCTATGTTGAGCGGAACACAGATGGTTCTGCTAGGAAATATATTTTTTGCGTTCCTTGGCTGGAGATCCGAGGCTCATAAAAGCTTAGTTTTGTTTCATTATTATGCGACCGTTTCTCCCCAAGCATTTAAGTAGCTGCATTTCAAAGTCAGGCATAGTATCTAATCACGACATCTTTGTGCACGCGTGTTTTAACATTTGGTCATTCGTTCCTACCAGCGCAGATTGGTCCAGTCCTCCAACAGATTGTTAACATAATGGGCAAGATGTCCTGCGTGCATTCAAACATGATGCCTCAGTTGGTGAGGTGAATGTCCCTACCATCCTGTCACCTTCCATCTTGTACTAGTTATGATTTTAAAGAATAAGAAAAAAAATAATTCGATTGAAGCAAAACAGAATAGAAAAGAAAAATCTCAGAGAAGCCCAGTATCATCAAAAGTATAGTTATGTACGTATGTAGCTCTGAAACGTTCATAGAAAACCAGCTGACGTACACATTTTGTAATATATCATGGTGTCTGATATGACAAAATGTTTTTTTTAGTAAAAAGAACTAGAAAGAAAAGGGAAGGAATGTGCTCAGCAGTATCAGATATCATAGTGTAAGCTGTACGTCAGTAGTAGGATAGCACAAAAACAGACACTTAATTAAGAAATAAAAAGCATCATGCATTTCATCTCTACAGTTGTGTGTGTGTGTGTGTGTTCGTGCGTGCGTGCGTGTGCGTTGTGGTGTGTGTATGTTCGTGTCTATGCATGAGCCCCTGCGTATGTATGTGCATGTGCTTGTTGACACGTGCAGACGTGCATCTCTATTAAAGCATGCATGCAACACTCTTGTCTATTGGCATTTCTGCCAGTCACGCTAATTGTGCATGTTAGCGCGTGAATAATCATGGGAACTGATGTCTCTCAAAAGAGTAAGGACGGGTTCCACGATTGAGCGTCTGAATGCTTAGAAGACCATGTACATCAATGTATTTGAACACTGAATGGCATTGCGTGACGCTGACCCTACATTGATCCACAGTCATGATCAGCCAATCACATCGCCATAGAGTTCTCATTTCAGCCAATGGCAGGCCCCCTGAGGAGAGAGACCTAGGCAAGCAGGCAGGAAGCCTCTGTTCGTTCCTGCAGGGTTTATTAATGATCGAATGTCTTGAATCCTTTTTTGTCTGTAGGGGAGTAGCCCTAGCAGTGGGGGTACTGCCGCTGGTTGTGATTGACGCCGCGAGAAACCTAATGTTGAATTTGTGTGTTTAATTGACATTGTTTGATTTTTTTCATTCAGATATTTTATTTATCTTTTTTTGGGATATGTCTGTGCGTTGGTAGGGTCAGTGTTTCTTTTGGTTTTAGGCCAGGCTATGTGTTTTATTCACTTCTTTCTTCACTCTCTCTCTCTCTCTCTCTCTCTCTCTCTCTCTCTCTCTCTCTCTCTCTCTCTCTCTCTCTCTCTCTCTCTCTCTCTCTCTCTCTCTCTCTCTCTCTCTATCTCTCTCTCTATCTCTCTCTCTCTCTCTCTCTCTCTCTCTCTCTCTCTCTCTCCCTCTGGGAACTCCGGGGTCACACCCTGCGGCGTTACCCATCACTCCTGGTTCACGTGCTTACAGTGAGAAGTGGGCAAATGCTCCTAGGACCTCTGAAAGGACTGTGGAAAACCCAGATCCATCTGTCTCCCCCACCTGGAAGAACACCGAGGAAACCACCAGGGATCAGAGGCCAAGACTGTCGCCTAGGGAAACAGAGCTGGTCAGCCCTCCGCTCCATGAAGCAGTGTGTGAGAAGCTCTGTGCTCAGCCCTGTCCTGCTGTGCTGGATCCTGCTGGCCCTGACCCTGCTCTCTCTTCAGCACCTAAGAAAGGAGTAGAGAAAGGGAGAAAGATGTGACAGCCGAGGACGAACATGCTGTGCAAGGACAGAAAGACAAAACATCAGTGACAGCGACCATTTCCTCCCTTCCGCCTCCTCACAGGGAAGGTTGTTTAACCCGGGTACGGTCACACCGCAAAATGCAGAGCAGCACACCAAGGATGCCCCAGGTCAACCGCAGCAAAGTGAGAGCAGTCCACCATTGCTGAACACTGGATTCAATCAAAGTAATGCTACAGGGACTGTCAGTGAGGATACACCACAACAAGCCGTTCCAGACAGACAGACACGCAGAACGCAGGCAAGACTGCCATCAAACTGGACAACAGCTCATCAGAGAAACAAGAAGCAAGCTTCAAAACCCAGCGTGTCAAAGAAAAAGAAATGACATCAAAATCATGACCCCAAGGAAAACTGGAACAGTGCAACTCACCCCACATCAGTGCACACACACACACACACACACACACACACACACACACACACACACACACACACACTAGTCTAGAAAGTGAAAGACATAGCCTCCACACTGAAAGATGGTTCACTCCTGCCTTTTGTGTCTCTGTGTAATTTGTGTGTATTTGACTGAAACCTTTATGAAGGATTTTTTGTTTAAACACATTTTCTTTTTATAGATCTATGCGCTTTTCATTCAGCAACACAAAAAACCAAAACATGGAAGAAACAGTAGAGGAACAGTAGTTCTTGAAACAGTATGTATTTTCTGGAAAAACATCTCAATACCGTATCACAACACGATCATACTTAACAAGCTATTTGATACTTTTTGATGTGGGCCTATTGATGATTTGTATATATCTATATATCTAATTAAGCTGACAGTCTATATTATAACAATGACTTTGCAGATAGTACTTAGATACTTGAGTGTTGTGTGCTTAATTCAATATTGTTGGACTTAATAATGATGCAACCTTAATGCAAGAGCAACAAGCAAACAGCCATTGTATTCTGACTAAATTTATTTTGCTTTGAGGTAGATGAAACCCTTAATTGTATAAACACAATTCGTTACAGATCCATCTACTACTCTACTTAAAGGTTGCAATTTTACTGTTTAAACGGTTATGGGATTTTTTTTTTCTTCTATGTTTGCATGTAAGTTTTGATCTGTGTATACTCAGTAGCTATACTGCAGGTGATGGAAGTGGTTCTACTATATACTGAAAACTGTGGAGTATGTTGTTTTCTATTTGCCACCTTTCATTGTTCAGCTGACATATATGTACGCCAAGAACCTATTGACTAAGAACACATGCCTATTGTGTTATGATGCATGTATGGAAACGTACTTTACCTTGGTACCCAACAAAATATCAGTGACATTCTGTTTGAATTCATACACGTCAAAACTATAGATGTACATAACAAAAACTATGCAGCTTCTTCTGAGCAATATCACCAGTGTTCACTTGTCATAATGCTTTAGAAACAGAACTATATTTTCTCTTTAGTTGCAATGTTCGAAGTGACTTATAAGAGGTGTTTATTCTATAAACGTATAGCATGTATTCTCTCCTAACATCATTGGAAAGTTATAAGCAAGACAACATATGTGTCCATGATCTTTTTAGGTATGATAACAACAGACGCTGCTAATGTCATTTTGAAAGCTAATATTGTTTTCTTTGTGTTACTGATAAACTTTCATTCAAATATGTATAACACAATGCTACATCCACTCACACCTGATTGACCGTGGAATTGTAACGGGTTGTATGGCCTATACAATTAAATTCTTGAGTCTTGAGTCTTGAGTCTTGAGTCTCTCTCCCTCCCTCCCTCTCTCTCTCTCTCTCTCTCTCTCTCTCTCTCTCTCTCTCTCTCTCTCTCTCTCTCTCTCTCTCTCTCTCTCTCTCTCTCTCTCTCTCTCTCTCTCTCTCTCTTCTCTCTCTCTCTCTTTCTCTGTTATGACCGTTTTCTTCTTTCCACTTATTTCATGTTTGCCTCCGTGCGTATGTGTATGTGTACATGTGTGTGCATGTGTGTATATGTTTGTGTATGTGCGCTCACGCACATGCTTGCGCGCGCATGTGTGTATGTGTTTGTGCGTGCCTACCTGCGTCTGCGTGTGTTTGTACGTGCCTGCGCGTGTGTATGTATGAATGTATGTTTGAATCTGCGTAGCAGCGACCAAAGAGAAAAAAAAGCCACACAGGGTTGATAAACATTCAGCAGTAATTTTATAGCCAAACAATAGTTCAACCATCATCATACCACCTGAAGAGAAAGACGTGGGAGAGCTAGACAGACGAGAAGTTCTGCCAGTGTTCTCACATTGGGCTGAGAAAAGAGGACCTTGATTAACCTCACCATCAGGGGGTTTAGGGTAAAGGAGTCTGTAAATACAGCATTACAATTTAGAGGGAAATTCCATACTGAAATGGACTTTGATTAAACATTAAATTGTTCATTATTAGCCTCCTCTTTTTTCTAATTTTCGTCACTTCCTGTTTTATTTTGTCTGGGCTTTTTTGTGTATGTCCCTCTGTTTCTTTCGGTTTATATTCGTCTGTCTGTTTGTTTTCTTTTCTTTGTCTCTGTATGTCTGTATGTCTGTTCGTCTATCTCTGTCTCTGTCTCTGTCTCTGTCTCTCTCTTTCTCTCTCTCTCTCTCTCTCTCTGTCTCTCTCTCTCTCTCTCTCTCTCTCTCTCTCTCTCTCTCTCTCTCTCTCTCTCTCTCTCCCCCTCTTTCTTTCTCTCTCTCTCTCTCTCTCTCTCTCTCTCTCTCTCTCTCTCTCTCTCTCCCTCTCCCTCTCTCTCTCTCTCTCTCTCTCTCTCTCTCTCTCTCTCTCTCTCTCTCTCTCTTTCACTCCGCACGTGCATGTGCATGTGCGTGTGCGTGTGCATGCAGTCGCCACTGGATTGTGTAATGTCTCATTTCTTGTGATGTTTTCTACTTGTTGTCTGTGTGTGTGCTATTCACTACCGCTGGCCAATAAAGAGAGAAAGAATGAAGAAAAGATGAAACGGGAAGAAAGGGGGAAAAGAACAAATGAAAGAAAGAAAGAAAGAAATGAAGGAAGGAAAAAAAGAAAGGAAAGAGAAAGAAAGAAAGAAAGCAGGAAAGACAGTAAGAAAGAAAGAAAGAAAGAAAGAAAGAAAGAAAGAAAGAAAGAAAGAAAGAAAGAAAGAAAAAGAAAGAAAGAAAGAAAGAAAGAAAGAAAGAAAGAAAGAAAGAAAGAGAAAAAGAAAAGGAAGCTTTTTTAAAAGAAAGAAGAAGAAAGTGAAGGAAAAAGACTGAAAGTACAAAGATCGAAAAAAAAGAAAAAAGATAATCACATTTTTTTCTAGGTTGTTTTGGTTTGTTTCTAAGCAGCAGCTCCGATATTTACCGACAGTAAAATTTTGCGTATGCGACCGTTCTAACCCACCAACAAAGCAGCCACATTATGAAATCGGGGGCGAAGGTTTAAAAAGTAAGGCACTGCTGCTGTTGCTGCTGTTGTTGTTATAGTGTCACAAGAAAGCCTAAATATTCTCTTTGCAATCCCCTGCTTCTTGTCAGTCTTTGAGGAGGAGGTGTCTGCAGACCTGAGGCAGCTAAGACACTGCCAATACCCAGTTCAACCTTTTAGAAACACAACACCAACCTCACTTAGGGCTTAACACCGGTTTTCTTTAAAACCTTGCCTGTAAACGATTTAAAACAACTTTGGTGCAGTTTAAGTCTAAGTTTGAAATTGAT
>CM060326.1:48014580-48029580 GCA_030674155.1 Stramonita haemastoma | reverse complement strand
TATCATCTTGCTGTTTATTTTGTTTTGTTTGTGTTTGCAAGAACAGCAGTCTATAAGAGCTAATAAAACATGGATTGGTTTTTGTGTGTGTTGTTTTTGGCTAATATTTTGTAGACTGAACACAAGGAGCAAAATTTACGGAGCTCGTATTGAGAATCCATTAGTTGTTGCTGTTGTTCCTTGTTGTACGGCCATCTTTCTGATTTCAGCCTTGTTTTGTGTCTGTCCAGTGCTTTATGGCATGTTTTGTTCTGTGCTGGTCATTAACATTCTTTCTTTTTTTTGCTGTCTTCTTTGTCTTTTATTTTCTTTTAGTTTCTATGCTTTTTTTTACATTTTTTTTCTTGCTAGTATTTTATTTTCTAAATATCTTTTTCTCAATAATTTATTTTCTTATACTTGCTTTATGTACCCATACACAAACACATACAGTCGCGTGCACGCCCATGCACATGCGCTTACACACACTCATTCAATCACTTACACTCACACACTCACACACACACACACACACACACACACACACACACACACACACACACACACACACACACACTCACTCACACTCACACATGGGGGGCATGACAGCCTTGTGGCTATTTATCCCATTGCACTCACACACACAAACGCACACACACACATGCGCGCCGCACGCATACTCTCTCTCTCTGTCTCTCTCTCTCTGTCTCTGTCTCTGTCTCTCTCTGTCTCTCTCTGTCTCTCTCTCTTTCTCTCTCTCTCTCTCTCTCTCTCTCTCTCTCTCTCTCTCTCTCCTCTCTCTCTCTCTCTCTCTCTCTCTCTCTCTCTCTCTCTCTCTCTCTCTCTCTCTCTCTCTCTCTCTCTCTCTCCCTCTGTTTTACGCACACACGCTTTTATAATGTGTACTGGGAAAGAGAAAACGGTGCAAGATACAAAGAGACAGTCACAAAGGCAGAATGAGAGAGAGAGAGAGAGAGAGAGAGAGAGAGAGAGAGAGAGAGAGAGAGAGAGAGAGAGAGAGAGAGAGAGAGAGAGAGAGATTTTATTCTTTTATATCGAGGATAATGAGATAAGCACTCTTGTGCTTTTTTACATCCAGTCCCTGTGTGCGTGCAACTTTGTAAATGTCATCTGTTCCCAACGGCACATGCTGGCCTACTCTTACGGAAAGCGGAATAGGATTTAACGTATGTGCAAGATGTTCTGAGAGATAGATACAGAGAGACAGACAGAGAGAGACAGAGACAGAGACAGAGAGAACGGAAGGAAATCCATCCACACCTACACAAAGACAACTAGACCAATGTACAGACCAACAACAGACACACCGAAAGACAAGTTGACTATAAAAAAAAAAATTAAAAGGCTGTAGACATGGTATATTCAATGAAGCTAGTAAAATTGATGCTACTTCATACAAAGCGCACAGCAACCCAAGCCCCAGGCAATTAAAGAGGCCATTTGTGGGCATGTCTGGTCTGACAGAACACTGCCAGTCACTCCTGTCCTCTTCTGTCCTGTCCTGTCTTGTGCTGTCTTCCTGAGAATAGCTCTGATGAGTCAGTTCCTTGTGTCTGCACGCTGGACTTGGTCTTAGATCATCTCCGATCTTTGATGTGTTTTACCTGGAACTGAGAGCAGATACCAGTTCAAAGATGACTGAATAATGAGAAAAGGAAATGTGTTACTACACAGTGTAGTATCGTGTCTTTAAAACTCGAATAACCTCACGTTTTGAAAGATAAACAGAAAACAAAGGAAAGCTTGGGGGAAAAAAGAACAAGAACATGAGAGAGAGAGAGAGAGGAGAGAGAGAGAGAGAGAGAGAGAGAGAGAGAGAGAGAGAGAGAGAGAGAGAGAGAGAGAGAGAGAGAGAGAGAGAGAGGAAAAATAAAGATACATAGTTAGAGAAGGAGACACAAAGACAAAGAGAAAGTTTTTATTTTCCATTCCTTAATATCAAGGCTAATAATACAGGTACTCATGTGGGTTTACTTTTTTGAACATCCTGACCCTTTGTGCGTGCATTTTTGTAAATGTTGTCATCCCTTTCCACTGGCACAAAAATGATGGCCTACCCATTCAAATCGAGGACATAAAAATTATATTTTAACCAGTGTGCGTATGTTTTTGTTTTGCGTGGGTGCCACACAGACGATCTCAGTGTATAGTCTTATCCAAAGATATTTGGTGAAGGTGGGATGGAGTTGGCATTGGTGTTGACTCCAGGGGGAAAAATCGCTTTGTACAGGAGTTTGGGTGGTGTCCAAAACCAGGACTTGAACGCACATCGTAAGATCGCAAGTGAGATACACAAATCTCAGTTCTCTAGCCACCACACTATCCCCTGTATCCCAAACGCAGAGAGAGAGAGAGACAGAGAAAGCATAACAGAAGCCGAATAAAAGATAAGTTGAGTTTCTCTTGAGAAACGGCATGATGTAATTACACTGAGCAAAAAAATTAGTTATATTCTTTCCAAATTCTGATCTATATCTCTGGTTGATACCATCTTCCCCTGCTTCCCCTGTCTCCCCCCTCCTCATCACTCACCTACAGTTCTACTGAAGTGTTCCACCCTCATGGAAACGTCTCTCTCTCTCTCTCTCTCTCTCTCTCTCTCTCTCTCTCTCTCTCTCTCTCTCTCTCTCTCTCTCTCTCTCTCTCTCTCTCTCTCTCTCTCTCTCTCTCTCTCATCACGCTCTATTGAAAACCTTTCCCCTGAGCTGCTGTTGTTGCTGCAGTTCTAATCCAATAGTCACTTGAGCAACAACTGTCTCTCAGGGCTCCAATGGGCTGAAGAAATATTGTCTTACTTCATCTGGGACAAGTCCAGTTTGTTTTGCAGGGAAAAGGGCAGAACTGGAAAAACAATCTCTTCTTGTTGATTTTCAAAATAAGCTGCTTTGGTTTTGTTTCCTTTCTGTTTTATCATGCTCTTGTAGCGTTTTGTTGTTCTGGGAGGATTGTGTGTGTGTGTGTGTGTGTGTGTGTGTGTG
This sequence comes from Stramonita haemastoma, assembly GCA_030674155.1. NCBI lineage: Eukaryota > Metazoa > Mollusca > Gastropoda > Neogastropoda > Muricidae > Stramonita > Stramonita haemastoma. Next base: position 48,026,602 of record CM060326.1, on the reverse strand, counting down.
TGTGTGTGTGTGTGTGATTTTTAATTTTTTTTTTTATAGCGAGGATAATGGATTAAGAACTCTCGTACTTTTTTACATCCAGTCCCCGTGTGTATGCAGTTTTGTAAATATTGTCATCTGTTCCCACCGGCACACAATGGCCTACTCTTACGACAAGCGGAACAAAATTTAACCTGGGTCGTCAAATTGCGAGCACAATGTTCTGACCACTAGGCTATCCCGTCCCCCTGTGTGTGGTGTGTGTGTGTGTGTGTGTGTGTGTGTGTGTGTGTGTGTGTGTGGAGAGAGAGAGAGAGAGAGAGAGAGAGAGAGAGAGAGAGAGAGAGAGAGAGAGAGAGAGAGAGAGAGAGAGAGACTGTATTTGTCTGTCTTCCCCCTCTCTTTTAGTTGTATCAGTCTGTTTCTCTGTGGTTCTCTCTCTTTCTGTCTCTCTGTTCCTTGATGAGGATAGGGCTTGGATGTAAAAAAAAAACAAAAACACTGCACATGAGGGTGCTTATTCATTATTCTCAAAATGAAAGAATTTGATTTAATTCCCTTGTTTATCCACCTCAGTCTTGTTCTTATTTTATTCCCCAAGCTGTTGTGTCTGTCTCTACCTATGGTTCTCTGTCTCTCTGTTTTTGTCAGTCTATGTGTATGTGTGTGTGTGTGTAGTCACAGAATATTTGTGACGCTCCACCACGAAATGAGTCGCTTAGCACATTACCCAATTTTGCGCTAGGAGCCTTTAAAGGCAGGTGGGGGTCAAGTTGTCAATTTTGAGATTTTGATTGATTATTAAACTAGATCTGTTTATTTACCTTAAAATGAAATATCAAGGCATAATTTTTATTCCTTTTGCTTTTAAATGTGTTTTGAAAATACCAAAGCACTCATTCTGACAACCTGTTACTAAAATAAACTTGCCCGTTTCTCATTTTGTCCCATCCTGCAGTCTATCATTTCAATTTGTAATAATGTTGCACAGAATTGTCCGATTTTCAATCTGTTTTTTGTATTTGATAGCCACTTTATTGCACATTAATAACATGTCAATAACTTAAAATTGACCTCAGGTGCACTCCGTCTCATTATGTGGTGGAGCGTCACATTTGCTCTTATCTGCTTTGATTTAACGGATAGTTAATCATCATTATCATCACACAATAACAAAAAAGCTTACAAGCCAAGGGTCAATGCTAATTGCTTATAGCAGTATGTGTTCCACTATTGCAATCCTCACTATTGTCTCCAAGAACAGTGGCCCAAAACTACCAATTTACACCTTCAGTATAGATATAATTTTTTGAGGTGTCTCTTGAACTTTGGTTTCATATCTACTAGTCCAAAAGACCTTGTTTATAGTGTCTACTCTCCATATCTAATTTCTACGGCAAGTACTTTCTTCATTCTTTTATCATCACGAGAAATTACAGGTGTGCTGTGATCACCTGGTTTCCTTCCATTTTGTATTAAATTATAAAAAGTAGCTTGCGTCAAAGACTGGTATTGTTTTTGTTTTGTTTTTTAATAGAAAATACGGCAGAATATGTTTTTCCCCAAATATTGTTTCTATCAGCCAATACCAAAATATTTCATAAACCAAGTGCACTTTTGATTTGCTTTTAAGAGCTTTTGTCGTGTTTTTGTTTTTTTAAGGACTACATTTTGATAACAGAATTTTACCTTTCGAGGGTAAATGCAGTGATTGGGGAGCTGAGTTGGGGAGGTTACTTTGAAATTGCCGACAGACCCGTATGTGCCAAGGTCAACCATCCCTCTTGTTAGCAGCCATGTGTTCTCTTGCAAGGTGTTCCAGCTAAGTTGTAGGTTGTCACTTTGAGAGAGCGAGAGCGAGAGAGAGAGAGAGAGCGAGAGAGAGAGAGAGAGAGAGAGAGAGAGAGAGAGAGAGAGAGAGAGAGAGACAGACAGACAGACAGAGACAGAGACAGAGAGACAGACAGACAGACAGACAGAATGACAGACAGACAGAGACAGATAGAGAGAGACAGTGACAGAGAGAAAGAGCCAGAGATACAGAGAGATGGTTAATCTGTCTTGATATTTATTTATTTATTCTATCTTATTTTATTTTTTATTTTATACCACTTTATGTCACAGCAGATTACTCTGCGTGAAATTCGGGCTGCTCTCCCCGGGGAGAGCGCGTCGCCACAAGTGCAGCGCCTACCCAATAATTTTTTCCACGACACCTAACATTCCTATATTTTTGGTAACTACATAGCCTTCATCCAATCGACGGATGGACAGAGGGTATTCTGAAATTTCACAAAAAATGATTGTGATGCAATGTCTGCCCACCCTTGTGCAATGAAATACTGTGATTAACCTTGCACCTTGCCTCCACAATACAGGGTGTTCTTCTTTGACTTCGTCAAACGCCCAGACAGCAACTACTGCTGTTTGTCGTCAGGGTACGAAGCTGGAGTTAATCAATTGTAATGTTTACAATATTAACAATTGCCTTTGAGTTCTTCTCCTGTCCTTTTGTTTTAGAAAATGTTATTTAAAGACATTATTCCTTAGAATTTCTTTTTTAGTCTTTTTTTTTTTTAGTGAATCTTTGATCAATCGTTTTCAAAATGATTGAGAAACTGCAAGTGGTTACCTAAACTTGTTTTTCTCCACAGTTTTTTTTTCCTCAGTAGTGCTATTGTGTCCTACTGTTAGACCGTAAATTCCATTTCTCATGTTGTATTTTCCTTTCTTTATTCAAGAATCAAGGTTATTGGTGGATCGGTAATGTTTTGTTTAGAAGTCATAAGTCTAATTATTTTTGTTGTTGTCTAGGGGGGGGGGGGGGGAGGTTCGAGTGAGGGGGGTTCGGGGGGGGGGGGGGGGGTTGTTTGTTATTTTCAGTTTTGTTTTTGTTTTTGTTCTTCATTGTTGATAGAGAACTAACCCCTTAATCCATGCTGAAACAGCATCATGTGATCCATCCATAAGTCTTTCTGTCCTTTCTTCTGCGTGGGTTCTTGTTGGACTTTGAAGTTTTTCTTTGTCTTTGGAATAGTTTATGGCGTGGCGTGTTTTGTTCTCTGTTTCTTGCTTCTCTCTTTGTCTCTGTCTCTGTCGGTTAATTTTGTTTCTCTGTCTCTCTCTCTCTCTGCCTCTCTTTGTCTTTTTGTCTGTCCCTCTCTGTCTATGTCTCTCTCTCTATCTCTGTCTCTATCTCTATATACCTATTTCTCCGTCTCTCTGTTTATCTCTACCGTTCTTTCACTCTCCCCTCGTGTCTCTTTTGCTCCCCCCCCCCATCTCTCTCTCTCACCCTCGCTTATTCTTTCTATTTTTTTAAAACTTACTTTTCGTTTTGCATGCATGCTATATCTTTTTTTGTCTTGACATGTTCTATTTTCATGTATCTTATTGATTGATGCTGGTATTGAAAGAGTAGAGACTTACTAAGAGAAGTTTCTGCAGACCTAAACCTATGAACATTCCAGACATAGTATATCGTTAGTTTTAGAACCCCATCTTTATGAAGAAATCTATTAATACTCTGCCCTTGTATTTTCTGATTAAGCAATGGGTAAAGTCGATTTTAAACAAAACAAATCACATCTAAACCATTGAAGAAAGGAAAAGATTACATATCAACATGAAATGCAGCGATCTTGTTTCTTTGATTATGATTCGTATCAATATGCATGTCAGTGTTGTAATTGCCCTTCAGGGATGATTAAAGTGTTTTTGACTTGACTTGAAGTCCAACATATATGACCTACAGTATTTAAAGTCTCTTTTTACTTACATCTCCCTCTAACTTTCAGACATTCCATGCTCGTGCACATTTCCCTAAACACAGTGTATGCCTGAAGCGATTATTCACCATCCTTCATTGCAACTTTACCCTCCCCCCTCCCTTAGTATGCGTTTTGGGTTCTTCTGCGGTACTGCTTTTGCTGCGGGCTATGATTTAATTGGAAGTTCGGCACCAACAGTCTCTCTGAGAGCCTATTGGCTGAATAATATGTTTTCACTTGATCTGCAAAATATTCAGCATTTTGTTGTAACAGAAAAATATAGACTTGATAAGTACAAAGTAAACAGTTCGTATTTGTAAACTAATAAACTATGTGATTCACATTTTGCTTATAATAAACTCATATATATATATATTATATATATATATATATATATATATATATATATATATATATATATATATATATATAATACATATCTTTTTATCTCCCTCTCTGTCTGTCTGTCTGTCTGTCTGTCTGTCTGTCTGTCTGTCTGTGCGCATGCGTGTGTGATTATGCGTGTACTGTTTTTTGCCTTCTGAAAAAAATCTGTGGAAAAAACTCATGTTTCATTCATGATATCAATAATGTTACTTTTACGTCAATGTTGAATTTGCTGCTCTAGTTTTCAGAAACATTAAAGTTTGATCGGGAAGATTGCATTTTCCATTAGCATTGAGTTTTGTCTGTGTGTTTACTCAACTGCCCGTCTGCTTTTGTCTGTGTCTGTAGGTCTGTTGCATTTTCTTCCAGTATCGTCTCATCTTCAGTCATACATATATGTATGCGCACATAGCTGTTCTATTCTTTTGCTACTCAACGTTATGAAATATTCTTGTGGCGTTGAATGAATCAGTTCCATTCTGATCCATGTGTTGTTGCATCATGCACCTACAATGTTCATGTCTTTTGGCTGTCTGCTGCTGTGTTCCATTGCTTTTGTCCTTTTACTTTTTGTTCTACCAGTCCTTGTCTCTGTCTTGTTTAGTCTGTCACGCTATCATCTGTTCCATATTTTTTGTGTGTCTCTTCTGTTTCTGTTTCTGTCTGACTGTCTGTCTGTTTGTCTGTCTCTGTCTCTGTGTGTCTCTCTCTGTCCCTCTCTCTGTTACTATATCTCTCTGTCTTTGTGTCTCTGTCTCTGCCTCCGTGTCTTTGTTTCTGTGTGTTTGTGTGTCTGTGTGTCTGTGTGTCTGTCTGTGTGTGTGTGTGTGTGTCTGTCTGTCTGTCTGTCTGTCTGGGAGTCTGCGTTTCCTGTTTTGCAGCATCAAGTTGAAATCAATCTGCACTCCTTCAATTCATATTCCTTGCATTTTTGTACATTCTGCTACTCTTACAATGTTTACTGCTGTTCTGTGAAATGAAATAACAGGATCTTGCTTTTGTTGTTTTGGGATTTCTTTTGCTTGCCTTTTTGTCTCTCGGCTAGAGCTTCAATGTTTACCAATGGTGACTGTTTGTGTATGTGACTATTTTTCCATACATGTAGGTAGCAGCATATCGGCTTGGAGGATTTAAAGTTATGTGTGATTGTGTGCAACTGCTTTGTGCTGTCATAGCGGGTTGAGTTAGTGCTGTGTCAGGGTAAGAAACATAGCAATGAATAAGCAGAGCTGTTGTTCCCTACGAGAGCAACATAGGGGGAGTCTGTTGACGTTGTGTACCAAGCTTTGTCGGCGAGGTCACTCAGGAGGTAAGGAATTATTGTTGAAGAAAAAGGAGTTGAAAAGGTACATTTAAAACTTACTTTTGTTTGATTTCTGCATTTTGGGTTTATTGAGGGCTTTAATCAGTTATAAACTATTTGGATTCTACATTGGATTATGATTTTATTAGGAAACTCAACTAAAGCGTCGTTACATGCACCTGTAAAGAATACATGCAATCGTCCAGTTTATTAATTGAGAACCTTTGATTTAAAAAAAATTCTGATAAGTAGTTGCATGCATTGTGTCAATATCCCTGTAAAAAGCCATGATATTAAAGTATGCAACTTTTCATACATTAGTACTTTTAGTGCAGCACATTTTTCAATCAGTGCAATTGTCAAAAATGCAGACTATCGTGTTCTTCAATAAACTTATACTTAAGGGCTTCAAAAAGTCAGAGAATGCATTTTAATAAACTTTTTTGTTCACACTGTAAAAACCTCTAATTTTACAAATCTTTCTGCTGACGTTTTATATTTCCTATACCTAGTCAAGGACAAACAGCATAGGTGATGGATTTTGCACCAGCAGTGTTTTTTTCCATCATTCATAAACACGGCAGTGGGTGTGAAGGATGGTGGTATGTCCAACACTCTCCAATACATTCAGCATTGCTGCTGGAAAAGCAGAGGTGTTTCATTCTGTTCGCCTCCAGTGTCCTGTGAAGATACCACAGACGTCATGCATTGATGATGACGTGTCTATACAGCTGAGAAAGAGTTAAAGAAGAGTTCACAGACAAGACAGAATTCTGGCTTCAATGATAAAGGGGGATGAAAGAGGAGAGAGAGAGAGAGAGAGAGAGAGAGAGAGAGAGAGAGAGAGAGAGAGAGAGAGAGAGAGAGAGAGAGAGAGACAGACAGACAGACAGACAGACAGACAGACAGACAGACAGACAGACAGACAGACAGACAGACAGACAGACAGACAGACAGACAGACAGAGAAAGAAAGAGAGAGAGAGAGTCAGAGAGAGAGAGAGGAGACGAACAGACATACAGACATACAGAGACAAAGAAAAGAAAACAGACAGACAGACACAGAGAGAAACAGATAGAAACAGAGAGAGACATAGAGAAACAGAGACACAGAGATACAGAGACAGACAGATAGAAAAAGAAAAACAGAAAGAGAAAAAATGTGAGGCAGAGACAGAGAGAGAAACAGAAACAGAGACACAAAGAGGTCGGTGGATTACTTTTACAGGCAAAGGTGAGCAGAATGCTGTCAGAACAATCACAGACTAAACAACCCCTCCCCTCCCCCTCTACAATGGCGAAGAAAAAAACAATACTTTATTTTGAAAACCAATAAGAACGGCTTATTTTCTTCAAGGTCTGCCCCCCTCTGCAAAACAAACGGGACTTTTCCCAGATGAAGTAAGACAATATTTCTTCAGCCCATTGGAGCCCCGAGAGACAGTTGTTGCTCAAGTGACTATTGGATTAGAACTGCAGCAACAACAGCAGCTCAGGGGAAAGGCTTTGCATGGAGCGTGGGAGGAGACGGAAGAAGCAGGCGGGGAGTGGGAGAGAGAGATATAGAGAGGTAGAGACTTCCCCAAAGGCATGGTGCAGGTTTGGGGGGGGGGAGGTGGACCGTGGGTGAGTGATGGAATATAGAAAATGGAAAGGGTAGAGAGGGATATAAATCAAAGGTAAGAGTTGAAAATGTGGGAAGAGCCACACTCATTTTTTTCCAGTCAGTGTGTAATCTTACAGCCTGCGCTGTTTTTGGAGAAGCTTGTCTTACTGGATGTAGTGCTTTGTTATGCTTTCTGTCTCTGTCTCTGTTTCTCTGTCTCTGTTTCTCTGTCTCTGTCTGTTTTTGTTTCTCTGTCTGCATTTCTGTGTCTGTGTGTCTCTCTGTCTTTCTCTATCTGTGTCTGTTTTTGTTTCTCTGTCTGCATTTCTGTGTCTCTATGTCTTTCTGTCGTTGTCTATCTCTGCTTCTGTATCTGTCTGTCTGTCTGTCTAGGACAGGACAGGGGTGACTGTCAGTGTACTGTCAGACCAGACAGCCCCCAAAATGGTCTCTTTCATGCCTGGGGCTTGGGTTTCTGTGAACGTTGTGTGAAGTAGTATCGTTGCCAAATGACCTGTTTATACTGTGTCAGTCTTTAGACTCTGTGTGTAGGTGTGTGAATGTGTGTGTTTGTGTGTGTGTTTGTGCTTGTATGTGTGTATGTGTGTATACGTGTGTGCTTGTGAGTGTGTGTGTGTGTGTGTGTGTGTGTGTGTGTGTGTGTGTGTGTGTGTGTCTGTCTGTCTGTCTGGTCTGCCTGTGTCTACGTGTGTTTGTGTCCGTGTGTGTTTGTGTCTCTGTTTCAGTCTGTGTGAATTATGTACGTATGTGTGTATGTGTGTGTCCATGAAGTCACATGTGTTCAGATATGATACAACTGTCATTGTTAAACCACAGAACTAACCACTGCTTAATGACCGCTAGTTTTTATACTGCCCTCTGTCAGACAGACAAGCCAAGAGGTGGTCAAAGGAACCTTCGGATATTAGATGGTGCACTGGCCAAAAGAAGAGGCTTTTGCTGTAAATCTTTCGTATTGTGTTTTGGGTTATCCTTTGTCCCTAAGCTCCAATCCAATCCATGTACGTTGTTTACAGCCCCGCCGACCACGCAGGCTATAATTAAGCTGTCACGTAGTCACATTTTAAAACTCATATTCAATGCATTTTGATTACCTTTAATTGCTCTTGGTCAGTGCCGATGAAAGTCAAATAAAGCTGGTGTACATGCACTGCAATAGAGCATAAATATTATGGATTCAATCAGGAATAAAAGATAATGCATACGTGTGTGGTGTGTGTGTGTGTGTGTGTGTGTGTGTGTGTGTTGTGTGTGTGTGTGTGTGTGTGTGTGTGTGTGGTGTGTGTGTGTGTGTATGATGCATATGAATGATATGTATTCGGTTGAGGAATAGTAAGTTGATTTAATGAATGATGGTAGAGAACTGAATATGTGTGGATAAATATCGTCAAAGGCAACTTAACATAAAGTATCGTACGTTTCATCCTCTCTATCAATGGAAAAATTGATTATAAGATATTAGGAGCAGTACATAAGCCGAGATCAATACCAAATATTATCTGTGACACTTTTCTCTCATACGTTTGACTTGAATTAAAGAAATGACAATTGGAACAAAACCTTCAGGGTAACAAAGGTACAACCGAAAACAAAATCGCCGACACTAACGTATATATTAAATTTTGTTGATAAATTATGCATGTCACCATAAAAAGAAATGTTTGTCCTTCATCGTGTATTGTATACATCACAAACAAATATTTTGCAAACACTGAGCATGCCATCTCCATAGACTGAGTATGTCTCTTAACTCTATAACCATCTTTAGCTCACACACAGAGTTTACCAAAACAGACAAATTGAAGTTGCCACTACATTTGTATAAAATCTAAATACCAATCTGTTATGTCAGTCAATTTCCCATAGGAAAAAGTAGTGAATGAAAAAAACCCTGTTAATCACATGTTTTGTTGTGAGCTAGTACAGGACAGTGGAATTTGCCTGACAAAATCCATATTAAAAGTGCATGCAGTGAACTCAGATTAATTCTCATATTAATAGCTGTCAGGCAAGCTGTATAAGGCAGCTCACATTCTTTCATATTAATGGCGGAAATTGGAAGTTTGCTGCTGCTGCTGCTGCTGCTGCTGCTACTGCTACTACTTCTGCTGCTACTGCTGCTGCTGCTGCTACTGCTACTACTGCTGCTACTACTACTTCTGCTGCTGCTGCTGCTGCTGTTGGTATTGGTGGTGATCACTGTAGTGAAACACATCCTGCTGGGGGATGCTGCTTTGTAATTCTGCTTGTTATTGTGAGACGATTGTGGTGGTGGGCGTTCCGTTTAATACAGGCGCTGAAAACTAATTATGGGGACAGACAGACAGAGAGAGAGAGAGAGAGAGAGAGAGAGAGAGAGAGAGAGAGAGAGAGAGAGAGAGAGAGAGAGAGAGAGAGAGAGAGAGAGATATGTGAAGGGAAGACGGAGAGGCAGACACACAAATAAAGCTGGTCAAACTGTATTTAATTGCATAAAGAGAGAGAGAGAGAGAGAGAGAGAGAGAGAGAGAGAGAGAGAGAGAGAGAGAGAGAGAGAGAGAGAGAGAGAGAGAGAGAGAGAGAAGGGTGAAGGATAGACGGAGAGGCAGACAGACAGACACACAGACACACAGACACACAGAGACAGACAGGGAAGAAGACAGACAGACAAGAATCGAGAGATCTTTTAGCATAGACATGCAGGCTGTAAACACTGTGGGTCATTACTTGATAATGATGCAGAAAGCAGGATGGCCAAGAAAACCAAGAATCACAGACACAAACATTCACATTTCCAGTACAAAACAATAATTGAAAATACAATGGGACATGTCTAGCCAAATATAAAAAAAAAACCACGAGCACTGACCTCAAGAAGAAAACTCGGCAATCTATTTTTTTTGTTTTTGTATTTTTAAAATACTTTTTCACTCTCATTCTTCTTAGCCCTGCCAGTGAATCAGATTATGGACCCAGTTCTCATGGAGACGGCCGGTGCCGAAGTGACTATCGAATTATAATCTGCAGTAAAAGCGGCACAGTGGAAAAGGCTTGCAACAGAGTGTAAGGTAAAGGAGTGAGAAGGTTGCCCCGAAGCACACCACTTAAAAACTAGAAAGAAAGTTAGGACCAAGTTTTAGGGAAGGACTGATACTTCTGTTTTAATCTTGTCTGTCAGACAAAAAATGTCACAAAATCCCCTTTTTTCTGTGGTCTGTTGAAGTTCTTTTCTTATGTAAGATGTGTTTTTCCCTGATTTTTTTTCTATCATGTTCTGTTGATCACTTCAGTATTTGTTTCGTTTCTCGGCTAGAACTGCCACAGTTGTCAATGGTAACATTTTGCGTACACAGCCGTATATCCATCGTTGAGATATCCGTATTCCGACTTCAGAGATGTTGTCCAAAGATGATGCCAATGTGCATGTGAGTGTAGTTTTAGCTATTTATATCTAATTCTACCAGGTGGGATCGCTTGATCCATGAAAAGGAAAAACGCGTGTGTTCAAGATGTTCTGCGAGGATTTTTCACAGGGACGTCTGTTTATAGGTCCATCCAATGAACTAGTTTAGTATCAAATTGTACAATCAGACGAGGATAGCTAAGGAAATGGAAGCGCAAAACTCTTGGTGTTGTTGGTCTGTTGACATCTATAAACCCTAATAAATAGACAATGATAAAATCATCCTTATCAAAACCGCTACAATCACCACACCAATAAAAGATGTATTATAGAAAATCCAGACAAAATTTGCAGAATAACTACAATCATTATCTTAAGCCTGCAAAATGGTACCATGGCCAACACTCCCAACCATTACTATTGCAACAACAGCAACAAAAAAAAAAACCTGCTCTAATTTCCGCAATGGCTATGACAATGTGGGAGTTATTGCTACATGCTTCATTTGCTGTCTGCTAATCCGAGGCATTGAGTTCATGCTATTGTTGGGGGAAGAGGCTTTCCCAGCCTGGAAACACGGTCCTCTCACTTAGTTCTGCCTAAAAGGCGGGGTTTTTGTAGAGGTGGTTAGACTACAGCGAGGAGTTCCGTGGTTGGAAAGGAAATTACCTTTTGCTTTCTTTTAACTTTTTTTTTTTATAAACTTCCTTTTGACTTTAAATCTCCAAGCAGTGTGCTTGTTAAATTACAGTGCTTTTTTGAAAACAAAAGTGGAAGCAAACTTTCATGTCTATAATCATTGAAAATGTCTAAAACCAAAGATAGTGAATACAGTCATGTCTTCAGTAAAACTTTAACGGAAACCTGACAAAATCTGATGATTTAGAAGTGCTATATTATGTTTTGAAACTAAAGTCTATTGATTGTGAAAATAACATGTACAAAGCTTGACTTTTACTATACCTTAGTTATGATATGGTTCAAATGATATTTCCGAGAAGATAAACAGAGACCCTGTATACTACACACATTTAGAGCACGCTCAAAAAAAACCACACGTGAACAAAGTTGCCTTTGGGAAAATGTTGAAATAGATTATCCATTATCAATAGGGAAAAGAAAACAAACGCAGACAAAAAAGTTTTTTCTTAAAACTCAAATGTCTGGCTCTTGCTAGGTTTACACATTTTCCGCACAAAAATTAGTTCATTTTTTCCTGAAAAACCTGTGGTGATAGAAAATACAGAAGAAAAAAGCACAACATACTGATAACAGTACAATACAACACAATATAGCCAAAGATGAAACTCAAACCTTTTATTTTTCACAAAACGATGCAGATGTTTTCTTGGCTGCTTGCATTATATTTTTTGTGTAGGTGAAGAACGAACATCGATCATAGCAAAGCGTGTAACCTTACCTTCCCTAAAACTGCTCATTATTCTGTTCCTGTCTGTAATGTTTGGGCTGTCCTTTAAAGGGAGAGGACAAAATAACTTAAAAGAGGAGAAAATTCATCACATTTACGCAAAAATATATAATTTGTTTGGTGTGTGTGTTTGTGCGTGTGCGTGC
>CM060326.1:48002080-48009580 GCA_030674155.1 Stramonita haemastoma | reverse complement strand
TATCATTTTGGGTCCACACACACACACACACGCACGCACGCACGCACAGACACACACACAGGTGTATGTGAATGTGCTCGCTCACTGTATCCAGGTGGACACATATACAAATGGTTCAACAAAAGAGCTGAGAGAGAGAGAGAGAGAGAGAGAGAGAGAGGAGAGAGAGAGAAGAGACAGAGACAGAGACAGAGACAGAGACAGAGAAGGAGAGAGAGAGAGACACACACAGACAGACAGACAGAGAGACAGACAGAAAGAAAAAAAGAAAGAAAGAAAGTAAACATTGTCAGCTAGGACAGCACCCACGCTAGCAAGCAAAAAAGTACCAAATAAACAAGCAGGATGACAAAGAACAAGAACTACTGTTGTCTGACAAGGCAAGGCAGATTTCATTTTCCAGCTGCATAACATTCCGTTTACACACAACAAGGCCATCTTTAATATTTCAGAACTGGAGTCTTCACTTGCCGGAACGGCTGTCATTAGCCAGGTCACATTGTCAGTGTAATCTGGAACGCAAACATTTGGTTATTTGTTTCTTTATTTCAAAACTCTGGTTTTCATGCCATAACGACTGTTTCTTCTCGTTGAAACAGCCAGTTTATCTTAGCACATTTGCCGCCCGAGTGCGAGAGCGCATGTATATCTGTCTATGTATCTATCTATGTATCTATGTATCTATGTATCTATCTGTGTGTGTGTGTGTGTGTGTGTGTGTGTGTGTGTGTGTGTGTGTGTGCGTGTGTGACTAAGGGAGAGAGAGAGAGAGAGAGAGAGAGAGAGAGAGAGAGAGAGAGAGAGAGAGAGAGAGAGAGAGAGAGAGAGAGAGGAGAGAGAGAGAGAGAGAGAGAGAGAGAGAGAGAGAGAGAGAAGGGGGGGAGGGAGGGAGAGAGAGAGATACAGACAGACAGACAGAGACAGAGACGGAGACAGAGAGACATAAACAGAGAGAGAGACAGAGAGAGACAGATAAAGACAGAAAGAGACAGAGAGAGAGACAGAGATGTAAAATGCTGTAAGAGCATGCAGAATGTTACAATTTTTAATGTTTTTTTCCACGCAGTGTAAAAGATGAAATATCATGTATTATAAGCTGGGTTATTCATCAACTTACGAATAATTAATGCAACATTTACAAGACTAGTTGATAAAATGAACATTCAGTTCATGAATTAACCATGCTGTGTGTGCCGAAACCCCAACCAATTCATAAATGGAGGCAAGACATAGATTTCACCGGGATGCCTGTATGCAAACAAGAGCTAAATTGGTTGTTATCAAGTCTGGTAAATCATTCACAGGAACAGGTCAAGGAATGATCAAAGTGATGCGTTGTAGAGTTCCGACCCCTGGGCAAAAAACCTCTCATCGGCTGTGATATTTGAAATGCAGACAGCAATTGCTAGACAATCAGTCATTGGATCAGTCAGCCTGACCCTCCTTAAAAAGTCTTTTGAAGTATAGGTGGGAGTGTGGCTCGTGTCCTTTCATTTTTCTTTTTTTTAATCTCATTATCTCACTGACCCTGTATTCTGGTAGATTGTTGGCGAATTACTAAAGATTTTACAACCAGCTGCCTCCAGTCCTAGCGTTTTTTTTTAGGTTTTTTTAGGGTTTTCGTTGCCGGTCGTTCCACTCAAAGCCTGTTCATTTTGTGATGTTGTGTTCCCATCATTTTCTCTGTTTGCCTCTTTGTCTCCCTCCTTGTACTGTTTCCTGTAGGACTGTCTCTGCCGCTTCGTTATTCACCATCTGTTGCATTTTTTTCACAGGAGCATGTTCCAAGCCGTGGTTACTTTTTTCTTTGGTACAGTTCAGTCATATATATATATATATATATATATATATATATATATATATATATATATATATATATATATATATATATATATATATATATATGAAGAACAACAACTTTGCTCAAATCTTTAACTCACAATTTTTTTTAGACATGCTTTGCATACGCAACATTACACAATCATAATGCTACTGTACGTAATGATAAGTGCAATATCGACGTCCCAAAGGGGTCAGATATGGATCCAATGTTGAATCAGAAATGGTCTCCCCCGTATTTTACTTGTTAGTAAATTGCAAAGCCTCATAATCTGAAGATCTGACATAGCTGGTTCGGTGGTCTAGGGGTAACACACCTGTCTGGAAAGAGAGAAGTCAGGTTCGGCAGTGTGCGGTGGTTTGATCCCCGTTTGGGCCCGAAACTTTTCCCCCATCCATCAGACTATGAGTCGTGGTCTGGGTGCTAGTCTTGTGGATGAGAAAATAAGCCGACGTCCCGTGTGTAACGTATAATTATTTAACACATGTGACTGAAACAGCGCAACAAGAGAGCTGTTCCTGGCAAAATTTTGTACAAAAATTAGTTTTAGACAGGACAAGAAAAAAGTTGGTTGCGCTGCTCTTGTAGCGACGCTCTCTCCCCAAAAGAGAGCAGCCCGAGTTTCGCGCAGAGAAATCTGCCGCCGCGAGATAAAGTTGTATAAATCAAAATGAATTACATAAAAATTAAGATTACCATACTTTCCTTGTTTTTCTTCCTCGACACTGCTGATCAATCCTTCATTAGGGGTCAATGTCCTGTTGACTACATCACACAGGAACAAGGTGACAATGGCTGTCTAAACTTTTTAAAAAAATGTACATAAAAAATAAAGGTTCCGGGTTGATTCTTTTATATTTTTGTTTTCCTTTTTTCAGTTTTTGACATCGAGTGCTAATTGTACATTTTTTCTCTCAAAACATTATCTAAAAATACTTTAAACAAAGAGCCTGTTTAATGTTGTAGTCTTTATGACATTGTGCATCTTAGCTAAGGGAAGGCAGTATTGTGTTATAGCATTTAACATATGTGTGTATATATATATTATATATATAATACATATATGATGATGATGATGAATACATATATAATATATATATATACATATATAATATACATATATATACATATACAGAGAGACAGAGAGAGAGAGACAGAGAGAGAGAGAGAGAGAGAGAGAGAGAGAGAGAGAGAGAGAGAGAGAGAGAGAGAGAGAGAGAGAGAGAGAGAGACCAAAAGTAAACAAATAGTAGTCTTTTTCTCCCCCTGTATCCTATCTTACTAGCTTAGCTTTGGCTTAGACAATCCAAAATACTGTTAGGTTGCCTCATCACATCATATGTGTGATAATACAGATTGAATAAACAACAATGGCGGCATAACCTTTAACAAGTACCTGAAGAAATTTCACAAATAGCCCCACAGAAAATAATACATTATATTGTACATCTCTCCCCTCTCTCTCTCTCTCTCTCTCTCTCTCTCTCTCTCTCCTCTCTCTCTCTCTCTCTCTCTCCTGCTAAACTTGTTTTGAATCTCACGGATGCGAAAACACAACGCAAAAAAAGCCAGAGTAACTACTTTTTTTTGTATCCCTCAAAATTCAGGACACCCTATCAAATAAATGAATCAACCATTCAAACAGAAACACACCCTAAACACCCACAACTGCTAAATACGTCAGAGACACCAGACTTAAACGAAAGTCGTTTAACCATTCGGTCATAGAACTGTATGAATATCTAACACCTTAATTCTCTGACGAAACTAAAACATGCCACCTTTGGGCAACGCAATAAGTAAAAGAACATGACCAAGTGGTCAATGACGTCAAAATATAGACAAACACGTATTCTGTGAACAAGATCTTCTTTCACCAGAGGGTACGGCACAGCAACAATGTTGCGTTTTCTGGAGGGAGGGGGGAGGATGCTTCCCCCCCCCCCAAAAAAAAAAGAGGAGATGATGTTTCGCGCGAAGGGACTTCCACTTACTTGACAAGGGGGCTGTAGTTTGCAATGATGGTGAGTAGGAACGTACAGCAGAGGAATACATAATTCATCTGTGTTCCGACACATTGCCAACTGCTGGTGCCATATCAGATCTCAGCTGATGTGACAGCTTTGGAGCGAAGTGACTGTGGTAGTTGCCAACGAGGAAAGGTGAAAGTGTTAAATCATTAAGTTTGTTTTTTGTTTTGTTTTGTTTTGTTTGGGTGGGGGTGGGGTTTTTTTTGACACCCAAGGACACAGAGACTGTGAATAACGCAAATGTCATCCACACGTTACTGACGTCTGAAACCAACAGTGTGAATGACGTAAATGTTATCAACACCTTGATGATGTCTGTTGTTGCTAACGTCATTTAGTGTAGGCTCAAAACCTTAGAGAGCTGTACTTTTTGTTAGCTCTGTGTGTGTGAGTGTGTGTGTGTGTGTGTGTGTGCGTGTGTGTGTGTGTGTGTGTGTGTGTGTGTGTGTGTGTGTGTGTGTGTGTGTGTGTGTGTGTGTGTGTGAAGATAAATGCATTGTGACACTTCTCCATAGTTTGACACCTTCAGGGTGTATACGCTCTCTCTCTCTCTCTCTCTCTCTCTCTCTCTCTCCTCTCTCTCTCTCTCTCTCTCTCTCTCTCTCTCTCTCTCTCTCTCTCTCTCTCTCTCTGCATTTTAATCAAAAGTAATGGTGACAGTAATACCATAAAAGTTTTGTACGATTGCTAGTTTTGAGTTTCATGAAACGACACTATTTTCCGTTTCCATTTCTAGTTCTCGGTAAAGCTAATTACTGCTGAAACGTACAGAAGTCCGCCATACAGGGCACAGTCCTGTGCCTTCTAGAGCCATAAGGACGCTAATAAACCCCACATATGTGCGGATATGACCAAGGTTACATCCACAAGTTTGCAGTCACATCCACATGAATGCAGTGCTGCAGTACCAGTTCTCTCATAATTACTTGACTTTCTCTGTATTTTTCCCCTAAGTATTTTCTCTTGAATTAGAAAGTAAGAAAGAGACCAGGAGTCTGCGACACTAATGAGTATCCTAAAGCGGTTTTGACTTTCGAGTCAATTTCATGCCTGAAGCTAATCCATTGCTTGATGTTGAGGTGATTTAATTCTGTCCGTCCCTTTGAAACTAGTTTGATTTTATCAGGCAAGATCAACTACTGTTTGCTTCCTCGAAAAGTATTATTTCAAAATAGGATGAATCAATAATGATAATCAATCAGATCAATACATAATAATAATGATTACATTTAAAAGCTAGCAAAATGGTATTTCAAGGTTAATCCCTAATCTTCTGCAAACTTTCCACCTTCAAAGAAAATGTCATTGATATAATGTTTTCCTTTCATCTGAAAGTGATGATTTCTATCTTTAGACCGAGGCACGAGCTGTCTATATCAGGCTGTCATATCTCCGAGAAAAGAGTTCCTGCAACTAGCTGCAGACAGAGCCATTTCTGGCAGAACCATGTCTGCCATTCTCTAGGGCCTCTACTCTTTCAGGGGGAGAAAAAAGTGATTAATATGTTCCCCCAACTCCCTAAGGCACTGGTGGCCTTGGTTGTTAGCACGTCACGTTAGTGGTAATTGGATCAATGCTCAGGTCCACGTTCCGTCAGGAAAAGGAAAGATGAATGCAGTGCTGCAGTACCAGTTCTCTCATATTTGACTTCCTCTGTATTTTTTTTTCTAAGTCTGTATGAAACCAAAGCGCGCAAACGGTCGACAATCCAATTGGTAGCCACCCTCGATGCTGCTTAATCTTGGTAGGGGGAAAGCGAGTGCTCTGACCACTGAGCTCTCCCGTCCTCATAGTGCAATAATTTCTTTTAAAAAAATAAGAGAAGGTCAGCAGAAGAACTAAAAATGTCTTTTGTTTTGTAGCCATGTTGCAACACATTGTTACATTATGTACAGATTTAACAACAGACGGTGTAGTGTTATACATGTGGCTTTCGAAACATTTGGTATTTCAGTTTATTGCTATGCGTCACTTCAAGGAGAAAGCTGGCAGCCTAGGTGAAGATTGGATACAGCTTCTGTGTTTTAGCTGGGAAACAAAGTGCAGCCACACTTTGTTACCTGGCTGACCTAGCACTGAGTTAAACTATGGAATGTCGCATCACTCTAACGCAAGTGCTTATTATCGTTGTGAAGAAACAAAAAAAATGATGGAGTTCTGCTTTACTTTGAACTAAGTACACATCCGAGGGGTGAAGAAATCATAACGTCAAGATTGTTTGTCCTTTAAAATAATGTAGCTTGCCTAGTAAGTTACTCTTCACCCTTTGTTGAATCTGTTTACATAAATGATAGAATATACCACAACATTGAGACTCTTTTTTTTCGTTCTTTTAGGAGTGTTACCAGTTTTTGGCACCATCTATCCTGTATATAATTGCTACAAGGTTTCTGCCATGGGTGTCACTGCTTTCAGGATGTCAGTGTCGACCTATTTTGAGAGGAAGGTAAAATACCCTTTCGTTTTGGGTGTCCATTCCACAGTTTGATTCAGGGCTGCATTTTCTTTAGCTTTAAGCATAAACTTTTGTGTTTCCTTATGTATAGCTTTTTTCACTTCTTTAATGATGTTTTGATTCAGTTTAGGAATAAACTCTCAGCGGCTGGTACAGAAAGGTCATTTCTTGGTGTGTTTTCTCATATTTATTTAAAAAAAAATATATATATATATATATATATAATATATATATAAACACCTGTAAATGTTTTATTTCCGAAACTGATATCATTAGCGTTTGATTCTCTTATGGTTTTATGCTGTCTGGTTACAGATATCACTTTGTTTTGTTAGGGTTTTATTGTCTATATCTTATTTACTGGTTTACATCGTCCCCTTCGTTTAAAACTGGTCTGTGGCTATATAAACAGTCAATCTGTCTATCAAGCAGCTTTGTGTTCTCTCACCCACCATCTCTTCCTTACAGCTTATTTATTAAGTAGTGAATATACTGGAGATCACACAGAATGAAAGTACATATATATGAAAAAATATATTAATGACAGTAAAAGAGAAAGCATTCAGTGTTTGTTGTAGCAGCTGTATAATATAAGTCATAACAGTCATACGAGTGACATTGAATTCATTACAGTGTTAAAGCAGAAAATAAACGTGATGACAATTAAAAAAATAATAAAAAAAACCTATTAAAACTGATTTTCTAATCCCGCTGACAAAAAATAATATGTGTAGCAATCAAGAGAAAATATAAGCAAAAAAACAAACGTAGATCTTCCAAACTATACTCACACCTTTGTCAAAGCTGTACTTTACCTACATAATGGTTGCAATGCCAGGTTTATCATACTGTTTGCAATAGTTTGAACCCTTGTTGACTTCTGTGACATGAACAAAGGTGTAAAATTCCCCGTAGTTTTTCTGCTTCTTGCCTAAGAGGATAGGGTTTTCTAACATAAATACGAAAAATCTGAAAACAAGCTTTCAGCCCGAACTGAAATTACTTATACTGTTAGCTGTCCATTACCAATAAATTAACCTATGGTCAATTTGGTCAGTACCATCGTCATTATGTCGTTAAGCCTGTGTTCCTTCAGGAAAATATGGTTTATACTTTTGCATTATACCCACGAGGACTAACCCTGAGAGGTTTTCTAGGTGTCTCATCAGCAGCAA
>CM060326.1:47982080-47997080 GCA_030674155.1 Stramonita haemastoma | reverse complement strand
TTTACATGGGTTTTTCCGCGCGCGCGCGCGTGCGTGCGTGCGTGCGTGTGTGCGTGCGTGTGTGCGTGTGTGTGTGTGTGTGTGTGTGTGTGTGCATGCATGCGTGCCTACGTTGTGTGTGTATGTGTGATGCGTGTGTGTAGTGTGTCGTGTGTGTGTATGTGTGTATGCGTGTGTGTGGTGCGTGCGTATGTGTGTGTGTGTGCGTGCTTAGTGCTGAGAGTGTGTCTGTGTGCGTGCGTGCGATGTGTAACTGTGTATATATGTCGTGTGTGTGTGCGTGGGTGCGCATGCGCGCTCGCGCGTATTGGTGTCTTAGGTGGACCTGCATGTGGGCTCAGGTGTCTGCATCTGTGTGTAGGTGCACGCATGAGGGGTTTTTCCTTTTAATGTTTTGCTGTTGCAGCAGATGTAAAACTTAGAAACAGGGATGACAGATTTAGAGAGCGGGGTGTGAAAAACAATCAGGAACCTTTACACCCACCCCACCTCCTTCTCATGTCCATACAACCCCCCTCCTTCTAAGCTTTCAGCTATGCTTTGTCCATCAGCGATGTTTCAGCTCATGTTCACAGCGTTTTTACACTTCCACTATGAAAAATAAATTGACCGTTAGACGCAGAAATGTGGAGTTGAGTTGTTTTTTTATTTAGCTTGTATTTTGATTTGGTAGTTATTCTATTTTTCCTATGTTTCGTTGTTGTTGATGTTTCAGTCTATATCTGGGACTGTCTGTTGGTATTTTGTATCTATCTGTTGCTTGCTGTCTGTCTGTCTGTCTGTCGTGTCGTCGTCGATTGTCAGTCGACTGTCTGTCTGTTGTCTGTCTGTCTGTCTGTCTGTCTGCTGTCTGTCTGTCTGTCTTTCTTCTCTCTCTGTCTCTCTCTCTCTTCCTTTCTCTCTCTCTTCTCTTCTTCTCTCTTCTCTCTCTCTCTCTCTCTCTCTTCTTCTTCTTTCTTCTTCTTCTTTCTTCTTTTCTTTCTTTCTTCTTCTTCTTCTTTTTTCTTCTCTCTGATCTTCTTTTTTTTCTTTTCGTCTTTTTGCTTGACATATCTGGATTGTTTTTTTCCTATCTGGATTTGTTTTTTTTCTTTTTCTTTATATCGTGTTGTTTTGGGTTGCGTAAAGTTTAATACATTTCTTTAATTTTGATTTTCTACAATTTGTTTTTTTTCTGCATTCCTTCATTCTTTCTTTGACATTCTTCAAATATTTTATTTTTTTTTAGCGTGGTTTTCTTTTGTCGTTCTTTGTCATCTTTCTTTCTTTCCTTTCTTTTTTCTTTCCGTTCTTTCTTTCTTTCTGTGTTTCGTTCTTTCTTTCTGTATTTCGTTCTTTTCTTTCTTTCTTTCTTGTTGTCCCTTTTCAAACGTTATCCTGTTCGATGTTGTTTACGTTTTGTTTTCTTTTATGATGACAATGTTCTCAATATTGCTGCGATTTTATTTCACACTTCATTGTCGTGTTTTTTTCCATCCAGACCAGACATTCCATTTCATTTCTATTGCCTGGGGATTCCTCCACATTTTGTGCGTGAGTGTTCAAGCGCGTGCGCACGCGCGCATGCGTGTGTACGTTTGTTGTGTGTGTGTGTGTGTGTGTGTGTGTGTGGTGTGTGTGTGTGTGTGTGTGTGTGTGTGTGTGTTGTTGTGACCGTGTGTGGTGTTGTTAGTGTGTTTGTTATGTATGTTTTGTGTTTTTGTATGTGTGTGTGTGTGTGTGTGTGTGTGTGTTTCTCGTGTATGTGTGTTGTGTGTGTGTGTAAAAGTGAGCTATAAAGAGACAGAGACAGTTAGAGAGAGACAGAGAGATTGACTAACAAACAGATAGACAGAGAGACAGAGACAAAAATATTTGGAGCATTACTCTCTGTTTTTGTCTCTGTCTTTCTTTCTTACTGTTCTCTCTCTTCTCTCTCTCTCTCTCTCCTCTCTCCTCTCTCTCTCTCTCTCTCTCTCTCTCTCTCTCTCTCTCCCTCTCTCTCTCTCTCTCTCTCTCTCTCTCCTCTCTCTCTCTCTCTTGTTTCTGTCTCTGTTCTCGTGTGTGTTTTGGGGTTTTATTGTTGTGTGTATGTGCATGTGCTTTAATTTTTTTTTAATCTGTTTTATATGGATTATAATGAAATAGCACTAGTGTGCATTCTTACATCCAATTCCCGTGTGTTTTCAGTTTTGTCAGCTTTGTGATCTGTTCCCACCGACACACAATGACCTACTCTTTCGAAAAGCGGAACAGGATTCGTGTGCGCAAAATGTTCTGTTTGCGTTCATACACGGACATCGGTTTATAGTTTATTGCGAAGTGTGTTTGTGGCTGTGCGTGCGTGCGCGCACGCGTGTATGTATGTATGTGTGAGGGGGGGGGGAGTTCTGTGTTTTCTGTCTGTCTGTAAATAAAATTGTATGTATGGGCGTTTTTGTGCGTGTGGTTATATGAGCGTGCGTGCGTGCGTGTACGTGCAACTGTGTGTGTGTGTGTGTGTGTGTGTGTGTGTGTGTGTGTGGTGTGTGTGTGTGGTGTGTGTGTGTTGAATCAACTTTTGTCCGTTTATTAAAAAAAAGTATTTGGCGAGGTGGTGTGGTGTGTTGTTAGTGAATTTGATTGCAGAAAAGGTATTATGTGCTTTGCCAAAAGCCAGGGTGTCTATGTGTGAAAAGCAATCAAAAGCTTTGGTCAATCTTTCCCTTTGTCACTCTTTTTCCTGTCTGACTGTTTGGTTCATTTTCCTGTCTGTCTGTCTGTTTGTATGTATGTCTTCGTTTGTTTGTATGTATAGTCCTCTGTGTCTTCTATCTGTTTGTCTGTCTGTCTGTTTGCCTGACTCAGTCTGTCTGATCTGTCTGTCTGTCTGTCTGTCTGTCTGTCTCTCACCCTCTCTCTCTCATCTCAATCTGCCTGTCTGATCTATCTGTCTGTCTGTCTGTCTCTCGTAAAGTAAAAGTCATTTTTTATTTTTAGATGGTACATTGAATAAGCATTGATTTGCTTTTTTTCATCAAGCCATCTAAGAAAAATGAACCCCAAACCAAAAATCACAAAAAGAAACAGAAAAATAAAGCAAAAAAAACAATCACCAACAAAGCACATGATTTTAACAGCACTAAAAGTAAAATATGCCTATAGATAATGCAAGCAACAACAACTGTCTGTCTCTCTGTCTGTCTGTCTCTGTCTTTTTCTCCGTCTCTGTCTCTCTCTCTCTCTGTCTCTCTCTCTTGTCTGTCTCTGTCTCTCTGTCTATCGCTCTGTATGTCTGTCTATTTATCTATCCATCTATATTATCTTTCTATCTCTTTCTCTCATCTGTTCGTTCGTCGTTCGTTCGTTCTTCGTTCATGAATGTGTGTGTGTGTGTGTGTGTGTGTGTGTGTGTGTGTGTGTGTGTGTGTGTGTGTGTGTGTGTGTGTGTGTGTGTGGTGGTGAGAAGTGTGTGTGTATATGTGTGTGTGCATGTGTGTGCGTAAGTATATGCGTGTGTGGTCGCGTGCGTAAGTGCGTGCGTAAGTGCGTGCGTAAGTGCTTGTGTGTGTGTGTTTCTATCCCATTCCTTTACTTTAATGGCCTAGTTGATGCCCTTAGGCACGGTCCTCAATGCTGTCATTTGTTTTTTTTTATCTTTTTTTTTTGACTCAGTTGAAATCCACCAGGTCTGTGTTTCGATCTTCTTCAAGTTGTGTTCTTTTTTGTTTTTTTTTTTTCTCTGTCTTCTTCTTTCTCTTCGATCAGCCAGGCTATAATCAGCCCGTCCGTGTTTATTTAGGTAATTGGTGGGCCCCCGTGCTTCGATGAGTGTGTGTGATTTTGCATTCCGTGTTGCTTTTGGGGGCTGTTTGTTGCTGTAGATATTGTTGTTGTTGCTGCTGTCTGGGGTTTTGCGGTTAGTTGGTTAATTGGTTGGGGTGATACGTTGGTTGGATATCTTTTGGGGTTTTTTGATTGGCTGGCTATTGGTTGGCTGGTGGGGGTGGGTGGGTGGGGTTGGTGGCCTAAGTCACATATTGGGTTTGACTAGTCGTGTTAACTCTTTTTTTTCTAATTTTTCTTTCTTTTTTTCTTTCTTTCTTTCTTTTTTGCTTTGTTTCTTGTTTCTTTTTTTCTTTCTTTCTTTTTCTTTCTTTCTTTCTTTCTTTCTTTTTTCTTTCCCCTTTTTCTTTCTGTCTTTCTTTCTTCTTCTTTCTTTCTTTCTTTCTTTCTTTCTTTCTTTCTTTCTTTTTCTTTCTTTTCTTTCTTTCTTTCTTTCTTTCTTTCTTTCTTTCTTCTCTTTCTTTTTCTTCGTTTTGTCTTTCTGTTTTTCATCCATTTGTTTTTTTCTTTCTTTCTCTCTTTTGATTTTATTTTTCTTCTGTCGATCCTTTTATTCTTCTTTAATTTTATTGATTTCTTCGTTGTCTATTTAGCCAGTGTTGGTATGTGAATGCATTTTTTTTGTGTATTTAATGTTGATAATTCGAGCATATTTTTTCAGTCTATAAATCACCGAGAAATATTTGCTGATTTGACCGTATGTTGCTTCTTCTTCTTCAAGTTTAGAATCTTTCAGACTGTGGAATCTTTTATTCTTTTTCTCTTTAAATCGTTTCTATAGATATGTGCATGAGTTTGGTTTCTTTCTGCATTTTTTTCTTTTCTTTATGTCTCCTTCCCTGTCCTCATCCATGTTCTTTTCTTTTTCAATTGTTTTTTCTCTCTCTAGTGTTTTTTCCCCTCTATTTCTTGTATCTCTTCTTGCGTTTCGTCGTTTCGGTTGTTTTTATTTTCTGTTTGTATCGATGCAATGCAGACACGCACGCAAGCCTACATACACAAACACGCACACACACGCGAACCAATGATATGCACTCGTAAGCACGCACTTATACACACATACATACACACATGCACGCACACACACACAAGTGCGTGTGTGCACATGCACGCATACACACACAAACACATAATTATACAGAGAGACAGAGACAGACAGACGGATAGACAGACAGAGACAGGAACTGAGCAAAGACAGACAGACACACACACACACACACACATACACATACCCCCCCCCCCCCCACACACACACACACACACACAAAGGCAGATAAAACAATGTATCGATTCAGGTACGATTTTTTTTTATTTGGAATCTTATTTTACCACATTTTTTTTTCTAATGGGAATTATGGTGAGCATTCTTATTGCTTTAGGAGTCTTTGTCATGCTATGGAGGTGTTTTGTGGGGAACAAAGGGGAGTGTTGTTGTGTGAGCCGCTCACAAATCCACCTTTTCTTTTAGGTTTTTTTCTTTTCCCAATTCTTTATAGAGATGGCAGGTATTCTTTTTTAGCCTGACTGCTTGTCTGTCTGTTGATATTTCGCTTGGTCCATCGGTCTGTGTGTTGGTTTACCCGGTCTTTCTGCATTCAAGTTTATTAGTTGGCCTTTTTATTATTATTTTTTGGATCTGTATGTTTCCATAATATGACTATCTGTGAGTCTCTATTTCTCTCTGTATGAATATATATAATATATATATATATATTATATATATATATAATAATATATAATATATATATAATATATATATATGTGTGTGTGTGTGTGTGTGTGTGTGTGTGTGTGTGTGTGTGTGTGTGTGTGTGTCTGCGTGTGTGTGTGTATGTATGTATGTATATATGTCACTCCCTGTTATGTCATGTCATGTCATGTCATGTGTGGGGTCTGGCCAGAGACAGCTGGCTCCTCCGCCTTGCTTGCCAAAGGAAAAAGGAACCTGCTACAGGCTTAGACAGCTGACTTGAGCCTGCAGAGAAAGGAAAGAGGATTAGGGGGAGCAAGATGTTAACGTCATGAAGCCTTAGAACTCTGGACCAGCAAGAGGACAGCGCTTGTCATATCCGATCACGATTTCCCCTCTCTCTTCAATTTGCTGATTAGAGGAGACAAGGAGAGAAAGAAAGCAAAATCAGCTGGAAAAGACAGAGAGATGACAGAGACAGACAGACAGACAGACAGACAGACAGACAGACAGACAGACAGAGAGAGAGACAGAGAGAGAGAAAATAACAACGACAATGGTTTACTGTGATAAACAAGATGTGCATTCACCAGGAGACAGTGGGAGGGGAGCTGGATACAAAATACAGAATTTCATCTTTTGAGACAACACAAAATTAGAAAATATGCTTACAGGACAGGTTCAGATCTTTTTCATATAAGCTTTTGTTACCCCCTTACAAAGCAAACTGGTAAGGGGAATACACACACACACACATACTACACACACCACACACATACACACACACACACACACACACCACGCAGCACGCACCACGCACGCACACGCACCACGCACGCACGCAGCACCACGCACGCACACACACACAACACACACACACAGACACACCACACACACACCCACACACACACTATCTCACGAGCACATGCACACATTCAAAATATTACTCATTCTATATATGATTATTATCATCTCCTCTACAAAAAAAAAATGATTTCCAAAATTCTATGAAATCATATTAATTAGACAAGAAAACACAAATCTTTAAACAGCTTAGCCATTATTGTGGAAATGGCTGAAAGCAGACAGTGAGGACAGCTGAAAGATGACAACTGTCATTTCCCTGTCCCAACACTCTGTCATGTCATGTCATGTCATGTCATTTGTGGGGTCTGGCCAGAGACATCTCGCTCATCCGTCTTGCTTGCCAAAGGAAAAAGGAAACCTGCTACAGGCTCAGAGCAGCTGACTGGAGCCTACAGAGAAAAGAGGATTAGGAGGACAAGATGTTAACGTCATGAAGCCTTAGAACTCTGGACCAGCAAGAGGACAGCGCTTGTCATATCCGATCACGATTTCGTCTCCTTCAATATCCTGATTAAATTTGTAGCCTAAGAAGAGAGAGAGGAGAGAGAGAAGGAGAGAGAGAGAGAGAGAGAGAGAGAGAGAGAGAGAAGAAGGGACAGAGACAGAAGAGACTTCAGACTTCAGACTCAAATAATTTAATGTTCATAAGTCTCAGACTCCTAACATTGCACTTAGACTCATGCAATTCCAGCAGGTATACAGATTGCCTGGATTCTGAAAATGAAACTACAAAGAGTAAACATGATTGTACACACGGCATACAAATATGAATAATAGTTTGAGTGATACAATTATATCATGAGCATTGTGCATGTCTCGACTCAAATTTTGGCAATAAGTTGACTTGTACCATGCACCCCCCCCCCCCCCCATTGCACCGAGAGAGAGAGAGAAGAGAGAGAGGAGAGAGGAGAGAGAGAGAGAGAGAGAGAGAGAGAGAGAGAACACACAGACACACAGACACACAGACACACAGAGATATAGTGAGACAGATAGACGACTGACAGAAGAAAGACAAACGGCACGCAGAAAGACAGGGAAGAGAGAAAAGATAGAGAGGGGGAATTAAGCTTTATTTTCAATGATTATTGAGAAGTATTAATGTATGATTTCAGCTGGATTAGGCTTTGAATAAGGACTGTCATTATTATCAATGGCAACTAATAATTCTAAGTAGTTTAAGAGAGAGAGAGAGAAGAGGAGAGAGGAAGAGAGAGAGAGAGAGAGAGAGAGAAGACAGACAGACGACAGACAGACAGACAGACAGACAGACAGTCATACGACGACAGACAGACAGACAGACAGACAGACAGACAGAGACAAAGAGACAGAGACAGACAAAGCGAGAGAGAGACAGAAACAGGGACAGACAGAAGTTATTGGGTAACATGTACAAGAAAAGTGAATGAAAAACTGGAAAATTGAATAGCTATTCATATAATAAAAATGATAGAAAGAGGGGGGAGAGGGGACATGACATGAATAGTGAATCCATGAATGAAAAAGTAATCTGCAGCATTTGCAAACTGTTCCACTACATGTAGATAAGATATAAATATATATATATATATATATATATATATATATATATATATATATATATATATATATATATATATATATATATAATATTATACATATATATTTATACATATATGTATATATACCTTACCATATATATTATGTAATTTATATATATATATAGTTTCTTATCTTTTTTATTATTTTATTTTATTTATTTATTGTTTTTATTTTTGTATTTCTTTTATTCGTTTATATCATGTACTTTTTCACATCCAGTCCCCGTGTGTATGCAGTTTTGTAAATGTCATCTGTTCCCACTGGCACACGATGGCCTACTCTTACGAAAGAGGAACATGATTTAACGTATGCGCAAGATGTTCTGCGTGCGTTCATACACGGGGCTCTCGGTGTATAGTCGCATCCGAAGGACTTTTATGTGCGTTTGTGTGTCTATGCGTCTGTGCGTGTATGTGTGTTTGTGCGTGCGTGTATTTGAGTTTGTGTACTTTTGAATGCCCATTAAAGTTTCCACATCTAGTTTGTGGGTGCAAACCTTCCAATGTCCATCTGTTTAATGAGGTATATATTTTTTTTCACATTTTTGTCATTTTATGTGTTTTGTTACTGCTTACTTGATTTACCCTTTTCTTTTGTGCTATATCATTTTAAAGAATAATATATATATATATATATATATTTATTTATTTTCTACTTTTCTCCTTTCTACTTTTTTTCCTTTTCCCCTTTCTTCCTTTTTTATTTTGGTTTCTTCTTTCCTTCCTCTCTGAAATTCTTCCCTTTGTTAGCGGACAGAAACGAAACTGTTTAAGGATACATCTTTAGATCTGTAAACTTTGTTTAAAAAGCCATCTTAGATATAGGATGGGAACGTTTTAGATGTAATCGAAAATAAACAAATAGTGAATCAAAGAATACTCAAATGAATAATCAGATAAACATAAAAACAAAACAAAGAGAAAACAATACAAGGTTTCATCACGGTATGCATAAAAAAATCACCTACAAAAAAAAACAAAAAAACACTACACTTTAAACAAGAAAACCTCAAAGTAATTAATACATCAGTTCCGACAACAACATTGGGAGAGAGAAAGATCAGTTAAACAAAGCGAAGACCCTGAAAGAAATTAGCAAGTACACAATCAAATTTACCACTCCGAAGTAATAAAAACATTTACTGAAATAATCAAACAAAAGAAAGCAAACTATAATCATCTGCTTAAAATATATTAGCAAATCAATTTACACGAAACTGAGTTTGTTTTCGGACAATACATGAAACTGCATTCCGAAAAAAAAAAACCATCACAGAAACGAGAGAACAACACAAAAAAAAAACAGAAAGAAAAACAAAGAAAAACATCGATGACGAGAGAAAGAAAGCCGAGCAAAGCGAGAGAAACTAAACATAAAGTAAAGAAACAAAGAAAGATAGAAAAAAAGAAAGAAAATAGAAAGACAGAAAAACAAAAAAGAAAAACAAAAGAAAGAGAGAAAATAAACAAGAAATAAAGAAAGAAGAAAGAGATAAAAGTTAACAGAAAGTAGAGAAGAAAAAAAAAGAAATGAAGTTGAAAGGAGAGAAGGAAAGAAGAAAGAAAGAAAGAAAAAGAAAAGAAAGAAAGAAAATAGAAAGAAAGACGGAAAGGAAGGAAGGAAGAAAAAAAGAAAGAAAGAAGACGGAAAGGAAGGAAGAAGAAGAAAGAAAAAAGAAAGGAAGAAAGAAAGAAGAAAGATAAAAAGAAAACAAGCAAGGAAGAAAGAACGAACAAGAAGCTGATATCGTTGTTTAAAGTTGTTTGAAAGTATCACAAGGAAAACTAAAGTAAAGCAATCCGTTATTATGTTTTGGGACACAAACACACACACACACACACACACACACACACACACACACACACACACACACACACACACACAGACAAGCCACACACACACACATACTCACACACACACAGGTGCACACGCACGCACACATACACACACACACAAACACACACACACATATGCACACACATGCACGGGTGCGCCATCCCTATGCACACTGCTT
The DNA here is from genome assembly GCA_030674155.1 of Stramonita haemastoma. Lineage (NCBI taxonomy): Eukaryota > Metazoa > Mollusca > Gastropoda > Neogastropoda > Muricidae > Stramonita > Stramonita haemastoma. Next base: position 47,987,124 of record CM060326.1, on the reverse strand, counting down.
TCGTAGGTACTCGTACGTGCAAATAAGTAAGAGAGGCAGACAGAAACAGACAGACACATTCACAGTATGAAAGGTTGGATTAAAATGCAGGAGACAAAAACATAGAACAAACAGAGTGACAGAAAATGGCGCACTTCTAGTACATAATTATTCCAGAAGGCAGGGATGATATTTATGTCAGAGAGCCCCCCCCCCCCCCCCCCCCCCCCGCCCCCACCAACGGAAGCCACCCACAAGCAAACCAACAGAGAAAGACAGAAAGAAATAGATACAGAGATTTACTGGCCACGTGCAAAATCCATGCAGACGAATAATGTTGTAAGCTGAAGATATACCCACATCGTACTGCATACAGAGAAAGTATCATATCTATACATTACACACAAGCCTTGACCATTCCGCATAAGCAGCATCTTAAGTATAGTGTCAGTGGCTCAAGAAGACAGGAGATACAGTGTATGTGGCTGAGACAAGCAGGTACACAGATTTTAACGCAGTTGGGTTTTCTTTTAGCCTACCATAAAGTACTGGCTGGATTTCTCCTTGTGGATGCTTTGAGCTTTTACGTGTGCAGATTTATAACTGAAGATTTATAGGTTTCGTAGGGAAGGGAAATACAGGGAAGAAGGACAGAGAGGAATAGAGCGGAGGAAAGAGAAGGGGAGAGAGAAGAGAGAGAGAGAGAGAGAGAGGAGAGGAGAGAGAGAGAGAGAGAGAGAGAGAGAGAGAGAGAGAGAGAGAGATGGGGGGACAGAGAGAGAAAGAGATGGGAGAGAGACAGACAGACAGACAGGCAGACAGACTGAGACTAACAGACAATGAGAGACAGACCGAAGAGACAGAGACACAGAGAGAGAGAAAGAGAGAGAGAGAGAGAGAGAGAGAGAGAGAGAGAGAGAGAGAGAGAGAGAGAGAGAGAGAGAGAGAGAGAGAGAGAGAGAGAGAGAGAGAGAGAGAGAGAGAGCTATTGATTTATGGCCTTGAAATACGTATATCAAAAAGTTGGACGAAACCACCCACAGTGACATTCAAGCCAGAAAGTGTTGCATACTATTTCAGTGCTCTGTCTAATAATACCTTGATGTACTACACTAAGATATTGTATTCACAAAACTAGGGGGGAAGTTTGAATGGTTGTATGAGAAGAACAGCTTTAGACAAATGGACGTTGCTGTATGAGTACGAATACACACACGAACACACAGTCCTTTAGATGAGATTGCCAACCGCGGCCCCGTGTGCGAACGCAGGCAGAACATCTTGCGCACACGCTAAATCCTGTTCCGCTTTTCGTAAGTGTAGGCCACCGTGTGCCGGTGCGAACATATGACACGATTTACACAAACTGCATACACACGGGAACTGGATGTTAAAAAGCACATGAGTGCTTATTTCATTATCCTCGATATAAAATAACAATAAATAAACAAATAAACAAATAAAAAAACAAAACATACAAGAACACACAGAGAGAGGAAAGAGAGAGAGAGAGAGAGAGAGAGAGAGAGAGAGAGAGAGAGAGAGAGAGAGAGAGAGAGAGAGAGAGAGGTGCAGTGATTTGTCACATGCCAAAGTACAATTGTGAACTTCATGGAAAGTTCAAAGTGTCTTCTTTGCTATAGCCTCGGCTGTCCAAAAAGGAAATGAAACAGATTAATTTTGTGTGCAGTTGTGTGTGCTCTTTTGAAAAAAAAACAACAACAACTAACATTCTGATAAACGTTAAACTCACATTCGGTATGAATCATATTTCTATTGAAAGTCTGTCAGGGCTACCTTCTATCTCCCTCCACTCTTTATCGATGACATTCACAGAACACATCATGACCGATGCACTTGAAGTTGAAGTCTGTAACATTACTGGGAATTAGAAGCAGAAACACATGAAAACTTCATTTTCACAGATGACATGGATTATCTTTCAAAAAGTGAACAAATACTTGTAAATCTTTTTTTTGGGAAAGACTAGATGAAGCAGAGACGAGATACATGGCGTGAGAGTAAATGCCAAGATGACAACATTGAGGCCTGGCCACTATTGCATTGACAGTACTGGCATGTGCTGAGTGACAGAAACGTAGAACTAGTAAACATCTTTCAATTTGTCTGGGGTGTACTGCCATCAATGAAAACTGTCTATCACAAGTCGTCTGAAGCAGGACAGCGACAATCCTGGCTATGTCTGAAATGGAACTTTTGACAGAGAACAAATACATCTTTGTGAAAGCAACTTGGGTTCAACGAGTTTCATATTCTCTTGGCTTTGGAAGAGATAGAGAAAAGAGGAGAAGGGGAGAGAGAGGTGAGAGAGAGAGAGAGAGAGAAGAGAGAGAGAGAGAGAGAGAGAGAGAGAGAGGACAGAGACAGAGACAGAGAGACAGAGAGACGAGACAGAGACAGAGACGGAGACAGAGACAGACAGACACAAATAGTTAGACAGAGACAGACGGCCACAAGACGAAGGACAATGCATAAACATGAACTAAACTTTGTCCTTAAGAGATAAACGACATAGACACAAAAATACCTCATCCTACTTTGGCCCTATGCGCACAGCAATCATAGGATAGTGTATCTCTGTCTCAGACTCAATGACAAGAAGACACTGGATGGCAGGAAGTTGGAACCATCAATTTCAGCCAAGTCTTCTCTAGCGTAAACTCGACCACATCACCAGATCAGGTCAACTTGCAACATCGCTTGCAAGCATCGTGCTAGAAGTTTAAAAGAGTGGATAAAGAAAGAAAAAAAAGAAAGCAAAACAGTAAAAAGCAAATAGCAGCATAAAACTTACTTCATATATGAAAGTATATATATATATATATAATATAATATAATTATATATATATATATATATATATATATATATATATATATTATATATATATATATATATATATATATATAGTAAACTAGCGAAAGTAAACAACCAGCATATTAGGTCCAATATTGCTTTCCTCCTCAGGGTGTTATTAGATCATTTATTATATATATATATATATATATGGTGGTACTCCTTAAATTCAAAAGTCACCTAACTGAAAGAAGATAAACTTTTTTGAAAAATTAGTTTTAGTTCAGTTTGATTTATAAGACTTTGGAAAGTGTAAAAATTCATGGGACAGTTACACAAAGACAGCAAAACAGAATAGTGTACTAGTACGTTTTTGAAAACAGAATTTCGTCTTTTATGCACTGAAGTATGTAGGAGATAGACAAACACTTAAAAAAAATGCAAACGTTAGTATGATAGATACCTTAACTACCAAGAAAGAACGATCGATTTCTTAACTTGTCAAGAAACAGGTTATTTAGTTACATGAGTCAGTTTCTCAACCAGTCAGAATGTACAAGAGAGAATGAAAGTGAATGCCTTTGCATTCCATTGCTATCAAAGGAACCTGTACATTTTTTTTCTAGATGTTTGAAAGCGTCTTCTAAAGAAAAAAGTGATGTGTTTTGTGTGTGAGTGTGGTGTGTGTTGTGTGTGTGTTGTGTGTTTAGTGCGTGTTGTGTGTATGTGTGTGTGTTGTGGTGTGTGTGTGTGTTGTGTGTGCTTGCGTTTTGCGTGCAAGCGAGTGTGCGCACATGCGTGTGCGTGTGGTGTGTGTATGTGTTGTGCGTGGGTGTGTATGTATGTGTGCGTGCTGTGTGTGTGCGATGTGTGGTGTGTGCGTGTTGTGCGTGAGAGTGGGTGTGAGCACACGATTCTCACACACCCACAACACACACACACACACAACACCACCGCACACACACACACACGCACGCACACACACACCACACACACACACACACACACACACACACCACACACACACACACACACACACACACACACACTAATCCCTGTGCAGATGTATGTCTTCCTGTTGTGTCAGAAACTGCGTAAACTGTCTGTTAGTGAAGCTTAATCCTTTAGCAAACTGCCAAAGATACTACTCCTGTGTACGTACATTTGGTAGGGAATGGGGAGGCATGGATGGCAGGAAACATGCAGAGAGACAATGACAATAACAAAAAAAGTTTATTTGTGAGGTTTTTCAACCCACTTACAATAGGTGTTAGGGTAGGGACCGAAATCGGAAAGTAAACAAACACAAATGGAACATTGTACAAATAGTAATCTTCGCGAATGGAAACCGAAACACGGAAATGTATAGTTTATGCAGTTCACAAATGCTTCAGCTAGTATTACTCGCTATTTCCACAGCCGTATGTATCCAACAGACAGAGACAGACAGACAGACAGACAGACAGACAGACAGACAGACAGACAGACAGACAGACAGACAGACACAGGGAACAGAGAGAACAGGGAGAAGAGAGAGAAGAGAGAGAGAGAGAGAGAGAGAGAGAGAGAGAGAGAGAGAGAGAGAGAGAGAGAGAGAGAGAGAGAGAGAGAGAGAGAGAGATTCACGCAAGTATATGTTGGCCCAGCCTTGTCGTACATAAACAGGCCTTGTCTTACAATTTGTCCTTAAAACATGCATGCACCCTAATCCTATCAATAACATATTGACAAAAACCACACAGGCATAATCACACCAAGAATGGCAATCACAATGGGAAAACATTTTGTTCCACAAAGGTCAAAACCCTTCTTGAAAGATATTTGAATGTATACGAAATTACCAAATGTTAATTACAGATAACAAACCTTTCCAGCATCCACATCGGCTACACATAACGTTTGTTATAAGGAATGCCTTAAACAAAATTTTTAATAAGAACAAAGTTTCTACTGACACGTTTTTTTTGTCGATATTCATTTTATTTTTTATTTATTTTTTGTATTTATTCTTTTATATCAGATAATGGAATAAGCACTCAATAGAAGCCTTTATCGATGACAATCAGATGTACCAGCCTGGGTTAGTATTCGTTAGCTTTTAAAAGGATCGGACAGTATTCTGAGGTCCTGTCAGACCGGACCACATCTCACATACACGAACTTCCTTCTCCTCTGCACTTTCCCAAAGGTCAACTAGGGTCACTATGGCAGTGCTCTTATCAACGACAGCTTAAGGACAGAGAGGCGAAA
>CM060326.1:47969580-47972080 GCA_030674155.1 Stramonita haemastoma | reverse complement strand
TTTTACATCACACAAAGAGGCTAATTTGTGACCTGTGGTATTTCTAAGTTTCTTTTTTTCTGACGGAAACTTGAAGACAGAAATTGATATCATAACGTTGTTACATTAACAAGTTCACAGAAAGTCTAGCACACGGGCGTGATCCAGTGGTTTCAGGAAAAAAAGTAAAATTCTAAGATAACAGCATTGCTTGCTTATTCTTGGGGGACAGGATGGCCTGATGGCTAGAGTGATGCGCATTACGCTCGTGATCTGTAACGAGTTAGAATATCGTTCAAGAGGATTGTTTTTCTCTGGTGTTAACTTCAGTGCCGACCCCAATCCTCTCAAAAATCCTTCGGATGAGACTATAAACTGAGTTATCGTGTTTGATTGCACGCAGAACATCATATTTACGTGTTAAAACCAGTTCCGCCTTTTGGAAGAGTAGGCCCTTTTGTGCTGGTGGGAACAAATGACAAAATTTACAAAACGGCCAACACACGGGTGATTATTCTGTTGTTCGCAAAACTGAGAAAAAAGGAATGAATAAAACATAAACGGATAAATAAATAAATACATAAATGAATAAACACATAAATAATTAAACAAACAAGGAAACAAACAAATAGAAATACAAAAAAATAGATACATGTCCTAAAATTCTGAGAATTAGGATCAGGCAAAGCAAAAAGTAATGTTAAAACAGTTTTTAGTACATCAGTAACAATCTCTTTCAAACATCTAAAACTAGATCATGTGTAAAACTATCGACATAAAAAATAAGACAAAAATCGAAAATAAGTCCACCATTCTGAGAGAAAGAGACAGAGAGAGACAGAGAGAGACAGAGAGACAGAGATGACAGATAGTGATATCAAATTTCCATAATGATTTTTTGCTTTCTTGTAGAATTAAGCCTTCTGATTGTCCCTACAAATTTAATAATCACAATGAAAGGAGAAAAGCAAAATCTCTAAGTCTCTGTCTCTCTGTCTCTCTGCCTCTTTGTCTCTCTGCCTCTCTGTCTCTCTAACTCTCTTTATCCCCCCCCCTTCTCTCTCTACCTCTCACTCTCTGTCTGTCTGTCTGTCTGTCTATGTGTCTCCGTGTCTTTGTCACTCTCTCTGTGTGTCTATCTGTCTGTGTGTCTGTCTGTCCGTTTGTCTGTCTCTGTCTCTATCTCTGTCTCTGTTTCTCTCTCTGTCTCTATGTCTCTGTGTCTCGCTCTCTTATGGAAAATATTATTCTCTATTTAGTGTTCCTTTTTCACAATATTCCAAAGCGATCTGTTTGTTATATCGTTCATTGTTGTTGTTTTTGTTTTTAGTGTTTTGCTTATCTCTGTCCATTTATTGAGATGGCTGTGTTATCAAGAGAATGCAACACAGTTTGGAAAAAGACTATCAATAACACGCACACACATACACACACACACACCATACACACACGGAAACACACACGCACACACAAATACACACCCACACAAACGCACGCACACACACACATACACACGCACCCACGCACACACACACACACACACACACCGCACACACACAACGCATGCACACACGCACGCACACACACAACACATACACACGCGCGCGCGCAAGCACACACACACACATGTACGCACGCACGCACGCACGCGCACACACACACGTTTTATTTATTGGAATGTTCGGGCTATAACTATGACCTGTAATGTTCTCTTAACTAAAGGTCTTTAACGCCTAAATGGCCAATAATTTTTGTCTCTGTCGGCCTCTCTTTCTTTCTCTATCTTGCTGTCTCTGTCTCTTATGTTTGTCTGTCCGATGGCTGTCTGTCTGTCTATCTGTCTCTCTCTCCCTCTCCTGTCTCTGTCTCTGTCTCTCTCTCCTCCCTCCTTCTCCTGTCTCTCTCTGTCAGTCTGTCTCTCTCTCTCTCTCCCTCCCTCCTTCTCCTGTCTCCTCTGTCTCTCTCCGTCTGTCTCTCTCTCTGTCAGTCTGTCTGTCAGTCTCTCTCTGTCTGTCTCTCTCTGTCAGTCTGTCTGTCTGTCTGTCTGTCTCTCTCTCTCTCTCTCTCTCTCTCTCTCTCTCAGCGTGTGCTAGAAACCACTTTTTTATCCCTCTCTTTGTTTCTACTGTATTTCTTTTCTTTGCCATACGCATCCTTTTTATCTGTTCCCTGCCTTTTTGGTCTATTCTCCTGCCTTTTTTTTATCCAGAGAGACTTAAAGGATAACAAAGTTCTCCCTTGCCGAAAGCGGATGTGCCAACTTATCAAGCGCTTAACGGCAATGAAACACATATGCTTCGCTTTTATGATAGACAACAATAGTTGATGTCTGAGCATTCGACGGAGAAGAGGAAGAAGAGGAGGAGAAGAAAAAGACCGCCACCTACTACAAGGACAAGAAATGAAGTTCAATAACAAGAACAAATCATGCATCACAGGATCTTATTATTGAGAGAAAAGTAGTGCGGAAAGACAAGTGCAAGTACCAACTTCTCAATCATTTGAAAATGGCTTATCGAAG
>CM060326.1:47939580-47962080 GCA_030674155.1 Stramonita haemastoma | reverse complement strand
TAAATGTATTTTATTTTATGTGAAATCATCTCATTTTTATGTGTTCATTGTATTATACTTTTTTTTTAGTTTCATTTTTCTCCTGATGTTTTTGTATTTTCTTTTACTTTTGTTTTTTTTCAGTCTTTTTAGTATCCCTGAGTCCAACTTCTTTTGTTTTGTTATGTTTTATTTTGTCGTGTTCAATCTTATTCAGTCAATATGACGATTTTTTGTAATTGAATGTGTTTGTTTTTTTGCAATCAACATTTTCATTTGCATTTATTTTAGTTTCTTATTTTATGATTTTATTTTTGACAAAAAGATCCAAATTTCCTGTTACTGTATTTGTTATTTGTCAGTCAGTGTGTTGTAGGGTATTCTGGATGCAAATCCAGCAGAGAAGAAGCCGTGTTTGTGTGATCATTAGATGTTTTCTTTTTTATTTTAAGCAGTGGACCTCTAGCTTCCATCAGACTGTTATTTTGTATTGTTTGTCTGAGAATATATTATCTAACTTTTTGTAGTTGCCATTTCTTCTTGTTGTTCTTCTTCTTCTTCTTTGCACCCTTCTTTGCACCCTTCTTTGCACCCTTCTTTGCACATTTCTTTGCACTCTTCCTCGCATACTTCCTGCCACTCTTTGCATTGTCTTTTTTTTTTCTTCTTTGCATTCTACATTATTTGCATTCTTCTCCTTTGCATTCTTCTTTGCATACTTCCCATCACTTCTTTTTATTGTCTTGTTTGCATTCCCTTCTTTCTTTGCATTCTGCATTCTTTACATTCTTCTCTCATTGTACTCTTCTTCTTCTTTGCATCCTTTAAATACTTTTGTGTGTGCGTTCTTTTCCGTCTTTTCATTCTGTCTTTGTTGTCTTTCATTCATATTCTTCGATTGCTTTTTGTTGTTGTTTATCTTCTTTCCATTTCTTTTTCGCCTTTTTAGTTTTGTTCTGCTTTGTTGCAATTTTCTTCATTTTTGCTTTGTTCCACTTTTTTGCTTTCTTCTTATTTCATTACATTCTTCTTCTTCTTCTTCTTCTTCTTCTTCTTCTTCTTCTTCTTCTTCTTCTCCTCCTCCTCCTCCTCCTCCTCCTCCTCCTTCTTCTCCTCCTCCTCCTCCTACTCTTTTTCCTCCTCTTCTTTATTAAATTTCTCTTTCTTCGCGATCTTCCTATTCTTTGTCTTTCTTGCATTCTTCTTTTTTTTCATTCTTCTTTACGCTCTAATTACTTTTATTTTTACCCTTACGACTCTTTCAAAAAACATTTTATATATTTATTTCCTTAATGTTAATACATTCCTCATCATTGTTCTTTTTGACAAAACTGAACACAATGTTGCGTTGATTTATTTCAAATATTTCTTTTTTTTAACAAAACAAAGAATCACACAATATACTCGAAAACGCGTAGGCTATAATACCTTTTCCAAATAAAATCTTTTTAACAAACAAAATGAATTCAAATTCGTTTTGTTTTCTTTTTACTTAGGAGGGGGGGGGGGGGAAGCTGCCTCGTTATAAAGGCGAAACAGCAAGGGCTGGCATGAATGAGATCTGGGCTCATGGTTTATTCTTATGATGATTTGCCTCCAAAGTCCATCTCTATCCCGTAGTGATTCTGCAACAGTAGGCGCGGAGGGATATCAAGAAACATTCTTTTCCTCCACAATCTTGTTTATGGACTTAGGATGGGTTATGGGGGTGGGGGGGGGGTGTCTCTTGTGCGTGTGTGTGTGTATGGGAGGGGGGGGGGGTACGTGGGGTGTGTGTGTTGTGGGTGTGGGTGTCTGTTGTGCGTGTTGTGTGTGTATGTGTGTGTGTGTATGTGTGTGTAGACCTGCCCAGCAATTTGATACTTTAAACTTATTTGATGTTCACTGTGGGCGTGTGTGTGTGTGTGTGTGTGTGTGTGTGTGTGTGTGTGTGTGTGTGTGTGTGTGTGTGTGTGTGTGTGTGTGTGTGTGTGTGTGGTGTGTGTGTGTGCGTGTGTGAAAATGTGCCTAGCAATTTGGTACTTTTTAACTATTTATCTGATGCTCACTGTGTAAGTGTGTGTGTGTGTTCGTGCGTGCGTACGTGCGTGCGTGTGTGTGTGTGTGTGTGTGTGTGTGTGTGTCTGTATGTGTCTGTGTGTGTCTGTGTGCGTGTTTGAAGACTTGCCTAGCAATTTGATACTTTAAACATATTATCTGATGCTTACTGTGTGTGTGCATGCGTGTGTGCGTGCGTGTGTGTGTGTGTCTGTATCTGTGTGTGTGTGCGTGTGTGTGTGTGTGTGTGTGTGTGTGTGTGTGTGTCTGTGTGTGTGTGTGTGTGTGTGTGTGTGTGCGTGTAGACTTGCCTAGCAATTTGATATTTTAAACTTGTTATCTGATGCTCACAGAGGGCATCACTTTGAGTTTTTTGCTGAGACGTCCGCTTGAGTTAGTGTCCTCCTCCATAGAGTTAGAATTGGTGTGTAGTCACTTTTCTTTCAAGTGATTTGGATTTTATTTGTATTTATTCTTTTATATCGAGGATAATGGAATAAGCACTCATATGCTTTTTTAAAATCCAGTCTCCGTGTACATGCAGTTTTGGAAACTTTGTCATCTGTTACCGCCGGCATACAATTGCTTACTCTTACGAAAAGTGTAACAGGATTTAACGTGTGCGCAAAATGTTCTGCGTGCGTTCTCACGCAGGGCGTCGGTTTTTAGTCTCATCCAACGGACTGATGGGGAGAGTGGAGTCAGCACTGATGAAAACTCCAGGGGAAAAATCTCATCGAAACGGAATCGAACTGAGGTCGTCAAATTGCGAGCGCACTGTTCTGACCACTAGGCTATCCCGGATGAGATGACAAGCCAAGGTCCTTTGTGTTTACACATGCATATGGTCCCTACGTTATAGACAGCAATCTTTATGTTTAGATTAGGCCATAGTTATTATGACTGATGCTATAGATGAGACAAACATACATACGGAATTGAGAGATTTTATAAGGGGGTTAGACTCTGAAAAAGATATATTTTTTAATGGAAAAAGCTGCGTTATCTTTTCAACAGAAGATAAAAAATGTGTTATGTTTTCTGTGGTTAGGATCGGAGGTTGTGTTTACTTGTGTTAGTCTATGACTTTTTACTTCGGTTAATGAAATTTCTACGTCTTTTATTGAAATATTTTCAGCTTTTTTCACCATGATTTTTGCGTTTTATTTTACTTTAATTAATTCTAATCAGCAGGACTCACAATGATAAATCATGCTTTTTGCATGTTATAATACGCTTTCTCTCCAAAAAAGCTATGTGAAATGGAAAAATAAAATTAAAAAAAATCCTGGAGGTCTTTGAAGCAGCAGGGCTGCACCTGATTATTAATCTTGCTAAGAAAGACGGAGCGGCAGGGGTTATGGGGAATGAAAGATGACATCTTGGTTTTATTCCTCCATTGGCGTTACCTTCAAAATCTATCACTATCCAACAGAGAGCTCGAAACAGCGGAAATATGGGCCGGAAAAAAATCCCAGTGCAGCCAGGATTCCTTGGTGCTTGTGGGGGAGGGGGGAGATGGGTGGGAGAGGGGGAAGGACTGGAGGAATTAGGGTGGAAGGAGGTGAGAGGAATAATGACTTTATGGCTGGAATCTCGTCAATCATAAGTGTCAGAGTGGTGCGCTTTGCACATAACACTGAGAAATCTTTTTTTTTTTCTGTTTGTCGAAACTGCTTTGTTTTCCAATCAGTTTATCTAGGTGTAATTTGATTCTGCACAAACTTATTCCGATTGTATTGGATTAGTCTATCTAGTATTGTGGTAGTTTTGTCTATGTTAAACACATGTTACTATATTTTTACCCAAAAATGAGGTGTTGTATTTTGAAATAGATAATATGGGTAGAGAAAGCTGTGGAACGAAGTAAACATGAACAAAAATGACTTGAAGACCGTGATAAAAATGTTTCACGATCGAAATTACCGAAATTAGATTAATTGTTTAATTTCATCAGACATCTTCTGATGTTTCTACCTTTCATGAGTTTGTTTCTCCCTTCCGTGTTCATTGTTTATAAATCACGTTTTGCTCTCATCCTTTCTCTATGTTGACTGTGGATCATTGGAAACATCTTTCTAATGTCATCTGATTTTCATTTTTTACCTATAACATTACACTATTTTGTCGGTCAGTTGCGTATCCAAAATCCGTTTCGGATCATAGAAAAAATCGTGGATGTATGTGGAATTCCTCTTAACTTTTACCGCTGTGTGTATCTGTCATTGATGGGTATATAACATGTAGGACCTTTCTTTCGGAAAAGATGCTCGTGTCATCTCAGTTCTTGTCGGTCAAGTGTACGATACTTGGTAAACTATCTGAGATTACGGAGTTGGTGTGGCGTGCTGTTGTGTGTAGAGGGAGAATTGAGCTGCCTTTGCTTCGTAGAGTTTTTACGATTGCCATTCCTGCCTGTAAGTTTTGGTATAAGATTTTTCAGTAAAAGCTACGTGCACCGAAGTCAACTGTTATGTAAGCCTGTGTTAGACTACAGTTTCTGTACCTCACATCTTAAACCTTAGAGACGCATAGTTTTGTGTCTAGTTTTCGTGTTTTTGTGTGTGTGTGTGTGTGTGTGTGTGTGTGTGTGTGTGTGTGTGTGTGTGTGTGTTTTTGTGTTTTTTTGGGGGGGGTTCTGTTTTTTGTGTTTTGACAGGTACTAGTGGCTGAGTTTTGTTGTCGACATGTTTGCTTTGGTTTTGTCAAGTTTACGGTAAATCTTCCTGTCGTGCTGGCAGAAGACAAAACAGCGTTAGCCGATATTAACATTAATCGGAACTCCATCCAAGGTCCTTGGGGAAGTACATATTAATTTAAACTGATTTGTTCAGCTTTCAAAGGGCCAGTGTCGCGGAGGGGGTTGGTTAGACACCTCATGCTCCCTGTCACAGCTAAAACAGACAAGAAGTGCTCAGTTTTAAGATAAGATAATAAGTTCCCCCCTGGGGATACTAGTTGGCCTGTCAATATAGTAGTCTTGCCACCTTCTGAAAAAAAAATGTGCTAAAAATTCATGCTTTTCTATCCTTTGCTCTATTCTGCCTCGTTCGTTTTCTTCCTGTCACCTCTTGCTGTCTATTTTCTGCGGTCGTGGTCTATTTTTCTGCCCTTTTATCAGAAAAAAACCTTTACAATTTGTTTCTTTCCCACACCGAAGTTTAATGTACTGGTTTCTTTACTTGTGTCAAGCGCTTAACGGCAGCTCAAAGCATTTTTGCTCATAGGACAGATAGCAATAGCTGCTGTCCGAACATTCGACGACGACGATGACGTCGACAACGACAAAGAAGAAGAACAAGAACAAGAAGAACAAGAAGAACAATATCAAGAAGAAGAAGAATAACAACAACAGAAACAATAACGACAACAACAAGATCAAGAAGAAGATGAACAAAAACAAGAAAAATAATACTAAGAAGAAAAGTAAGGCAGAGGACTTTATACAAGACAGAGCCCCTGAAGACCAATGTTATGGGCAAAAAGGCCAAATCGAATAACCACCCGATTTGTTTATCTAGCTCTCTAATCATCGATATTTTCTGATTTTTCTTTATATTCTTTCTATATGATTCTTTATCTTTCTTTATATTCTTGAACAACAAACTGTATGTCAGACGTACATACAAAGAGGAATGTATATGAATATTTTCAACAAGATTTGCTTTAAGTGGACATCTTAAACAATACAGAACTACATTTTCTTCTCAGGACTACGTTTTTTTTCTTATTCCTGTTTTTGGACAGAGTGACCCATTTAGACCGTCCGCTTACGTATCACATTTTCGGCGGATCATTCTTCTATCTATTTCCTGTGTAAATTTTTTTTATTATGTTTATCATCTGTAGCTGATGTTCGTTAACACTGTTTGCAAAGTGCTTGTTAGCCGCTCATTGCTGCACCCGTCATTTTAAACATTGCGACGTTTGATTTTTTTTGCCTTATATATTTTGTGCTTTCTTTTTAAGTCTAGCTTTGTTGATATCAAGCTTTTATAGACCGGATCTTTCATACAAGCATAAGATGCTCTGTTCGTTTTATTGATATATTCATCTGCATTGTTTATTTAGCTGTTTATTTCTTCACTGAGGTCATTACTTTATTTTGTGTGTATATTTTGGGTTTTTTATGCTTTTGTTCTGACTGGTCTAAATTTGTGTTTAAAGCGCTCTTTCGTTATTTGTTAGACGATATGAAGATCTCTCTCTCTCTCTCTCTCTCTCTCTCTCTCTCTCTCTCTCTCTCTCTCTCCTCTCTCTCTCTCTCTCTCTCTCTCTCTCTCTCTCTCTCTCTCTCTCTCTCTCTGTCTCTCTCTCTCTCTCTCTGACTGTCTGTCTGTCTTATGTCTGTCTGTCTGTCTGTCTGTCTGTCTGTCTATCTGTCTGTCTGTCTGTCTGTCTGTCTGTCTGTCTGTCTTTCTTTCTTTCTTTCTTTCTTTCTTTCTTTCTTTCTTTCTTTCTACCTCGGGGTTTTTTGTCTACCTTTCCATCGCTCTATGTATCTATGTAAAAATATAGTTTTCGTTTTTTCGATCTATAGGTCTTACCTGTCGATTTGTTACCTTCTCTAACTCTTTGTTTGTTTATCAACCATTCAAAGCTTTCCCTGTTTAAACAGACATGTAGAGGAACAGACAGTCACGAACTGACGTGAATGACGAATAATAAATTAAACATAACAAGAAACAGAATGAAAGGCATTATGATAATAGAACAACGCAAAATGACCCAACCCACAGTTGATGCTATTTCTTTGCAATGCAAAAGGTCGAGTTCAGAGACTCGTGTTCATTACTGATGTTGTGCAACGTTTAGAAAATTAATTAACAGGTAACAACAGTCATTGTTTTAGCTGTCCCTGATGTTTGATCAAGTCTATTGGATAAAGGGTGAATTCAATATGAAAAAAAAATCTGGCCTTTTCTTTTGATAGCAGATTCATGATTAAGGTTTATTTTTTTGTGTTTTTTTTTTTTGCTGTAGCACAGTTTTTGAAGACCTGTTGATAACAGTTTGAACAGTTTGATTTTTTTAACTTTAGTTCTGTTTCTCATTTGCAGCACTTAAAAAGTTTGCCTGTTTGTTTTTTGAATAAAATGAAAAGTATTCCCATTTTTTATACGAAATAAAAATTATTTCGAAGAAAAGAGATAAGCACTCATATGCTTTTTACAGCCAGTCGCTGTATGTGATCGTTTTGTGAATTTTGTAATCTGTTTCCATTGGCACACACTGGCCTGCTACTTCGAAAGGTGTGGAATTAATGGTGTGCATAATATTTTCTGCGTGCGTTTGCACATGAGACCTTAGTTTATAGTCTCATCCAAAGGATGTGTGTGTGTGTGTGTGTGTGTGTGTGTGCGCGCACGGGCGTGCGTGCGTGCGTGCGTGTGTGTGTGGATCGAACAAGAACGAGACAGTGTCTATGAAATAAGTATACTACTCCAATGAATAATCATTATGTTCTACTTCATTTTCTCCTACACTTGTTTGACTCTTTGTGTAATACTCTGGAATCTACCATTTCAAATGAGGCTGAAACACACGTATTTTCTGTATAAAAAAAACCAACAACAACCAACAACAACAAAATCACTAAAGAAACAACAAACAACCACACAAAAGCAAAAACAGATGCAACAGATCCTATGAAAAAGACTCACTAAGAAGGGAACAGAACATTTAAAAACAATTTTGCCAAAACAAAACCCCAAACATTTTCATTTTTAGAGAGAAAAAAGTCAACCTGGTAATGCCTCTCTCCACACTGACTGACGTTGTGCTTGTTGTTTGTGTTTTCAGAATTGAACCCAGGTACCCCCAGGCACACAGCAAAACAGGGATTGCACAGTTCTCAGGCAGGATGACGACATGCCGAGACCTCTTCACCTCTAGACAACCCCTCCTCCTCCTCCTCCTCTTCTTCCTCCTCTCCGCCCTTCTGTCCTCCTCCTTAGCTTCTGGTAAGTCGTCAGGTTGTTTTTTGGAACGAGAGTGAGTGGTGGTGATGGTTGTGGTGAGGGTTGTGGTGAGGGTTGTTGTTGGTGGTGATGGTGATCGTGATAGTGATGGTTATTGATGGTCACATTTGTGTGGTAATGGTGATGTTGTGGTGATGGTGATGGTTGTGGTGATGGTGATGGTGGTGATGGTAATGGTTGTGGTGATAGTTAATGGTGATAGTCATGGTAATTATAGTTGTCCTGATGACGGCGATGGTTGCGGTGGTGACGATGGTTATGGTGATTGTAATGATTGTTGTGATGATGGTGATGACTGTGATGATGATGGTGGTTGTGATGGTGATGATGGTGGTGGTTGTGGTGATGATTGTAATGATGGTGATGGTTGTGGTGATTATTGTGGTGATGGTGATGACGATGGTTGTGGTGATTATTGTGGTGATGGTGATGACGATGGTTGTGGTGATGGTGATGTTTGTTATAGTTGTGATTGTGGAGGTGACAATGGTTGTGGTGATAGTGATATTTCTGATAGTGGTGGTTGTGATGGTGACAATGGTTGTGGTGATGGTAATGTTTGTGATGGTGATGGTTGCGGTGATGACAATGGTTGTGGTGATGGTGATGTTTGTGATGGTATTGGTCGTGGTGGTGGTGGTGGTAGTCATGACAGTGGTTGTGGTGGTGATGTTCATGGCTGTGGTAATGGTGATGTTTGTGGCGATGGTTGCGGTGATGATGGCGTGTGTGTTTATGTATATGTGTGTTGTGTGTGTGTGTATGTGTGTGTGTGTGCATGCGTGTGTGTTTGTGTATGTGTATGCGTGCGTGTGTGATTTAAAAGGGGGGTGGAGGTAAGGGAGAGAGAGAGAGAGATTCACTCTTTATTGGTGTTTTCATAAGCCTGCATAGTTGCCTGCCTTCTGTCTGTCTACCCGTCTGTCTCTGGCTCCCCCTGCCTCTGTCCACCTGCCTGTCTGCCTCTCTGTCTGTCTGATTTTCTCTATCTTTGTCTCTGTCTCTCTGCCTTTCTCTGTCTTTCTCTCCCTCCCCCACACACGTGCTTGCGTGTTTAGCTCTCGTTTTCAATCCAACGAAAATGAGATTGCCTTTGATCGCTTAAAAGGACTAGAGTTTAAAATCCACAGTAATAAAATAGGTGATTAGTGTCTATTCAATGTGCGCAGGACAACCACATTTTATGAAGGATCACGATAGATTATAGAGGAGTGACCGCTAGCAAAACATAAATTATGAAGCGAACAGTTTTAAGTTATGTATCCCCGAAATAGCCGACAGCTGACAATAAGTACAAGCATAGGCATTTTTGATTTCCTAAAAATTGAAAAAAACATGAAATCAGATTTGAGGATTTGTCATGGATATGTCGTCTATCTTTTCTTCTCTTCCTTTTTTAGTTCTGTGCACTGAAATTAAGAAGAAAATGATATGTAACACCTTCGAGTAGTTAAAAAATAAACCTAAACTATCTTAGATTTGCAAAAAGTTGGAGAACAAAGTATTGTCTTCTAATCCTTAGAGCGTTCAAATTATTGGCTTAAGTTTTACAGAACGCTTGTGTGAGCTTCACAATTTTGAAGGAAGCTATTTTTGTGGAAGAAAATGAGTGCTGTGATCTGTTTATTGTATATATAGTTTTGGCAGATTATAAATGCATTTTGCAACACTTAAATATGTATACCGATGTTCTTTTTAGGTGCAGAAATAGGATCGTATAGAGTATGCTCCATTATTTCATAAGTACTTTGATTTTGATCAATCCGACTGCAGGAATTTATAAATAGATGCCTATAATATATTACATTTTTGTTGCATCAGTTTCTCTTAGAATTAACCTACAAAGACTACTGCTATATATATATATCAAATAATAAGAGGGTTTTTCTTGCTAGAAGTATTCCCAATAAGTGTACAGACAACGTGGCTTGAAATCCTTTCAGAGACCAACACGCCTCAAAGGGTTGAGCAATGGATTTACTCTCTACCCAACTGAGAAATAACTGTCCTATCCACTCAGCCAAAGGACTGGCTTTGCTTTAAGATGGTCTTGCACAAAATGTTTCAGTGTCCATTAGCCTTTGACCGTACCTGTGGGGGTTTGTTGACCATTCTCTTGTCTTTCCAGACATTGATGTTGCCGGCTATATAAACATTGTAAGCTTTATTATCCTGCATCTTAGTAGGGAACTGTATCAGTCTTTCAATCTCCAGAATGCTGCGCTGTATCAAGATTTGAATTGTTATATACGTAGTCAAAGACACATAAGATGTGTACTATTCCTTATCCATATTCAGGGTAGAGCTAAATCTAAGCATTCTTTTTCCTGCATTTTCTTGTTTTCTATTTGTAATAATGACCTGTTTCGTAAATCACTGTCTTTACCAAAAACTGCTTCCTCTGAAGTTGGGGTATGGCTGCTTATATGGCGAGGTACTTAAATACATCATAAACGCAAACTTTTCATTTAGTGTGCAGTTTCAATCTCACAGAGGTTCTCAGATGGGATGAGTGAGTCAGAGTACATGCTCCGGGTTAACCTTGAAATGTTAAGCTGGGTTACTCACAACAACAATAATAATAACAACAACAGATACTACTCCTACTCATCCTACTACTACTACTACTACTACTACTACTACTACTACTACTACTACTACTACTACTACTACTACTACTGCTGCTGCTGCTGCTGCTACTACTACTACTACTGCTACTACTACTACTGCTGCTGCTGCTGCTGCTGCTGCTGCTGCTGCTGCTGCTGCTGCTGCTGCTACTACTACTACTACTACTACTACTACTGCTACTACTACTTCTACTGCTGCTGCTGCTGCTGCTGCTGCTGCCTGCTGCTGCTGCTGCTGCTGCTGCTGCTACTACTACTACTAGTAACATCTTTAACTATGACGATGGAGACGGCGAGGAGGACAACAACGATGGTGCAAGCGACATCATCGTTAAATTAACGACAATGATAATGACAGTGATAACGATGACGATTGCAGAGACCGTAAATTTCTAGAAGGGAAAGTTGGTCAATCCACGGTCAAAAATGATATGACCAATAAACTTGTTTTCTTTTTTTCTGTAAAAAACAAACAAACTTACTTTATATGGGGACCTAAAATCAAGCCAGGACCACAGGAAAAAAACTGCACAAAAAACTTGCAACAAACTAAACGCAACAAACACCAGCGCTTAGTACCACTCAGTACAGAAGATAATCATCAGACCACTTCCAGCATTAAGTAATGACACCAATTGCTCCAATCGATATGCAATACTACCTCATAGTCTCAGCTGCACTTCAACAAAGCAGGAATTCTCTCTGCGGTCTAGGCCGCGTGTTCAGTACGCTGTAGAATATTGAAGCATGGCGGAATTGCAAGAACCGGATATGACATGATGCCCAATTCCTGTCACTTCCGGTGCATTTTTTTATGAAAAAAACAGCATTGCTTGAAATGGACTGCTTGTTGTTGGTCCCTGGTTGAAATCCCTTCACTAAAATGGATTAAATGTATCTGTCTGTTTCCCTGTCTCTGTCTGTCTCTCTGACCCGCTGTCTTTGTTTCTGTCTCTCTGTCTCTGTCTGTCTCTGTCTCTGTCTTTCTGTCTCTCTCTATCTGTCTGTCTCTCTGTGTCTCTACATGTCTCTCTCTCTCTTTCTCTCTGTCTCTCTCTGTCTCTGTCTCTCTCTGTCGCTCTCTCTCTGTCGCTCTCTCTGTCTCTCTGTCCATGTCTCTCTCTCTCTCCCTCTCTCTCTCTCTCATTACTTTGGGACAATTTCATACAATTAGCCTGTGTGCTTTTAGTATTTCATTACACATTGCACTCTCTTTTTTGTCTATACCTTTGAATTGTTTTACCAAGTTAGGTTATTATCTTTTTTTTCTTTTGCTTTGGACTTGAGTACAAATATTTTTTATTGGTCCTGTAGATTTCATTTTTTTCCAGTCTGAAATAGAAAACTGAATTTTAAAAACTGCTTTATACGGTCTGCATACGGCCACAAAACTTTTCAAGCAAAACCAACTGTTAATCTGTGTCTGTTTTGTGCTTCTTTTTTCGCCTCTATACCTCACTGTAATTGTCAAAGGACTCAGAGAGAGAAAAAAGAGGGTTTTATTGTCACTAGACCTGAGTTTTGTTATCAAAAACCTACTAGAAATAATAGGAAAACAAAACGAAAATGTAGGGTTGATAACAAAGCCTGAAATCTCCATCAGACGAAAGCCATGCTATTCAGTAGGGGTCGTGATTACCAAGACATAGGAGAAACAAAACAACGCCAGAATCAGACTTCTCTCTCTCTCCTCTCTCTCTCTCTCTCTCTCTCTCTCTCTCTCTCTCTCTCTCTCTCTCTCTCTCTCTCTCTCTCTCTCTCTCTCTCTCTCTCTCCTCTCTCTCTCTCTCTCAAAGAAAGAAGAAAAAAATATCATGGGATAATAACAGTTTGTATTTGCTTTTACCGTGTCTAAATGGGGTGTCTAATTTTGGCTTGTCTTGAATATGCGAACAGTCTTTAGCGCCATGGAACGTGCAAAAGGCGCCAAAACTAGTGCGACCTGCACGTTTGCCATTGAAGATTTAACATGTTGACAATATTGTAATCAGCATCGTCAACATGTTACAAGGTAATGAGACTTGACTTTGAACCAGAGGTCAAGGTAAGATTTTCAATCCGTGTTTTTTTTAGTCTTCTTTGTCTACTTCAGAGCTAATAGCAGTCATTATTATCAAATTAGGACTGAGCTATTGAGAAGCTCTGGACTTACCTGGGAAGACAAAAAATAAATGTCTCCATAAAATACTGTACCACTTTTTAAAGCAGAGAGAGAGAGAGAGAGAGAGAGAGAGAGAGAGAGAGAGAGAGAGATGGGGGGGAGGGAGAGAGACAGACAGACAGACAGAAAGACGGGCAGACAGAGACAGAGACATAGACAGAGACACAGAGAGAGACAGAGAAACAAAGAGATAAAGAGACAGACAGCAGACAAACACACAGACAGACATGCAGACAGAGACAGACAGACAGACGGACAGGCAGACAGACACAAAGAGAGCGTGTGGTTAAGCAGCATGAAGTGTGGCCAATATATACCAGTTCAGGGTCAACAATGCACCGAAAAAGAAACATCATCACTGTTAAATCTGCAAAACAGATTCTGACATCTTAGATCTTAAAAAAAACAACAACACATCAGAACGCTCACAATCTGATGACCTTTGTGAGCTTAGAGAACTAAATACACGCATATCTGGGAAACACCCGAAACAAAACAAGAAAATAAAAAATAAAAATAGAGCCAGCTAAGCAGTTTCGATAAAAATAAAAATAAAAATCGGAATCAGACAAAAGGCAATCAACTCCAAATTGATGTCTGCGAGGTTCAATGCCCTGGCTTTTTGCTGATGTCAGTCTTCTCCTGGTACCTTTGGGAATTCCTTCCAAATGATTGCCAGCTTCTGCCTATGCCTATGCCTATGGGGGCGAAAACTCTTGTTTGTTTTCTAAGTATTTTTGTGTAGAATATTGTTTGTTCGTTTGCAGAGCAAGTTTTGGTTTGAAAGTTAATTCTGCAGCATAACGGTTCGAATGAAAAAAATAGATAGGTGAAGAGAAGAGGCACTAAATACAATCTTTGAGTATGTCTTTCGGCAAGGAATAAAGTCGAACACATCTGCGTATTCCTCAAGGACAATGAATAGTATAAAGAGATATGCATATCCTCAAAGGAAATGAACAAAGTCAAATAGATAAGTAAACTAGTAAAATTCTTAAAACTGCTATTTTTCCTTTGCTCCGCAAGCTGTTATCTTTAGGAGGATACAATCTTCTTCTTTTGTTGAATTCACAAACAGCAACCATTAAAGATTAAAAAAAAAAGTGAATGAAACCTTATTCCTAGAAAGCGAAAAGTCCGGGTCGTAAGTGTGCAGTGGTTTGTATCCCGTTTGGGTCCAAAACTTTCCCCCTATCTCTTAGACAATGAGTGGTGGTTTGGGTGCTAGTCTTTCCGATGATACGATTGTGGCAGGGCGGTAATTAGATTACTTCCCATGCGATGGGAACAGCCAATCGCAGCGTTGTGGATCTAAATTTAGATCAACACCTGTGAATTGTGCGATGTTCTGTATCGTTGGGGGTTGGTCGAAAACCGTCCTCTGCATGCACTTTGCCCGTAGCGGTAAAAT
The DNA here is from genome assembly GCA_030674155.1 of Stramonita haemastoma. Taxonomy (NCBI): domain Eukaryota; kingdom Metazoa; phylum Mollusca; class Gastropoda; order Neogastropoda; family Muricidae; genus Stramonita; species Stramonita haemastoma. The sequence goes on along the minus strand of CM060326.1, from coordinate 47,947,881 downwards.
GTAGTATTTATGCAGTCTCTTTTTAGAGGCCACATTCCCACTGTCTGACCGTGCTGTCGTCACCGAGAAGTTGTACAGAGACACGGCAGATCAAATATCTGCACTCTGTTACAAAGTGGCGCTGCGAGCAGGATGGAAAGAACTTGGTGCTACTGATCTGAGCGTCAAATACGCTGGTCAGTACCCACTGTGCCTCGGGACGCGGCACAAAGTCAGCGGTGGTGGATGTGGGCAGGGATGCAGCGACAAGTGGTGGAATGCGCTACTCCTCGTGTAGCCCTGGCGTTTCTGCGGGCTTCTTGGGCAACAGCCTGCAGACAAGGGGGGATGCCAGGAGGGGACTGGGAGAAGCAGGGGCCAAGAACGTTCATGCCCAGGAGAACCGGCAGTTGCCTTTTGCGAGACTGCATAAATGGTTCCCTGGGCTCCTTCACCACCAGGATGGGGACACTGGGATGCGAGGTGCCAAAAACCATAATGTCCACGAAGAAAATTCCCGAGTAAGGCACCTCTGCTCCATTTACTGCTCGTAGCGTGACATGGCAGTCCTCTCTACTCAGACATCTCAAGTGTTCTGCTGCCCAGGTGTCCGTAACTGTTGTCACTTCGCTTCCAGTGTCTATGAGGGCATCCACATCCGTGCCATCGATAGTGATGGTGGCTGTCGGGCATTTTCCAGCTAGGCTGGTCTGCTTCCTGGCCCCCGTTGCCTGGCTGTGGGCAACGGGGGTTTCTAGTTTGCGGTGGCCTTCGCTATCAGATCGTGCAGAGGTCCGGCTGTCTTGGCGAAGTTCTGGGTGAACCTCCGGTAGTAGCTCGCGAAGCCAAGGAAGCTTCGGAGCTCAGAGGTCGACTTTGGGACTGGCCATTCTCTGACTGCTTCGACTTTGCCATCCTCACAGCTCACACCTTCCGCTGAGATGGTGTGCCCCAGGTAGGTCACTTGGCGCCGCAGGAACTGGCACTTCTCCACCTTCAGCTTCAGGCCAGCACTGATGATTCTCTGCAGAAGTCGGTCCAGATGAGCCAAGTGTTCTTCGAATGTCTTTGAGTACACCAGAAGATCGTCTAGGTAGACGAGTAGGAACTCGAACAGAAAGTCTGACATTGTGGTCTGCATCAGTCTCTGGAATGTTGCTGGTGCTGTAGTCAGACCCATAGGCATTCTGGTGTACTCGAACAGACCCACTGGAGTGGTGAAGGCCGTCTTCTGCTAGTCATCAGGATGCATGGCTATCTGGTGGAAGCCTGAAGCCAAGTCAAGGGTGGAGAAGTACTGCGCACCAGCTAGGGCATCAAAGGACTCCTGGATCCTTGGCAGAGGGAAGGCGTCACCAATAGTCTTCCTGTTGAGGCGCCTGTAGTCAACGCAGAGGCGGATGCTGCCGTCCTTCTTCCTGACGATGACTACAGGTGCAGCATAAGGACTGTGGCTTTCTGTGACGACTCCTCTGGCCAGGAGCTCTTTGATGTGCTCCTGCACTTCATGGAGCTGGTGAATTGTGCGATGTTCTGTATCGTTGGGGGTTGGTCGAAAACCGTCCTCTGCATGCACTTTGCCCATAGCGGTAAAATGTAGTATTTATGCAGCCTCTTTTTAGAGGCCACATTGCCACTGTCTGACCGAGCTGTCGTCGCCGAGAAGTTGTACAGAGTCGCGGCAGATCAAATATCTGCACTCTGTTACACGATAAACCGAGGTCCCGTGTGTTACACATCATTATCTAGCGCATGTTAAAGAACTCACGGCAACGAGGGGGTTGTCCCTGGCAAAATTCTGAAGAAAAAAAGCCACTCTGATAGGGAAACAAATATAGCTGTAGACTGAAAAAAGAAAAAAAAATGAGTAGGCGCTAAACTTGTGGCGACGCGCTCTCCCGTGGGAGGGCAGCCCGAATTTTGCACAGAGAAATCTGCTGTGACATAAAGTGGCAAAAATAAAATCCATCCAATCCAGCATTACATCATTACATCTAATGGACCCATCAATAGGCTTCACCAGCTCATGTTTCCACAAACACTTTATCACAAAAAGCAAATTTCCTCTTCCGTCCCCCCATAATTATTTTCAGTTTGACGTGCAGTACTGGAGCATAGGATTGAGTGAACAGGAAATGACGCAGAATGCAAGTCATGTTGCTTCCGGTGCAGTTTTTTGTGTGAAAGGCTTTGTTACTTGCAGTGGACTCCTTGTAGCTTCTGAGAGAAATGTGTTCAATAAATAAAATTAAATTGTCTGGCTACTCTTCTTTGTCTCTCGGCGTCTCTCTCTTTGTTTCTCTCTGTACCTTCCTCTGTCTTTGTCTCTCTCCATGTATGTCTCTGTCTGTTTTCTCTGTCTCCCTATATGTCTTTCTGTTTTTCTATATATCGATCTGTCTGTCTTTCTCTGTCTGTCTCTGTCTGTCTGGCTGGCTGGTTGGCTGGCTGGCTGACTGTCTGATGGCTATCTGGCTGGCTCTCTGTCTGTCTGGCTGGCTCTCTCTGTCTGTCTATCTATCTATCTATCTATCTATCTATCTATCTATCTGTCTGTCTGTCTGTCTGTCTGTCTGTCTGTCTGTCTGTCTGTCTGTCTGTCTGTCGGTCGGTCGGTCGGTCGGTCGGTCGGTCGGTCGGTCGGTCGGTCGGTCGGTCGGTCTGTCTGTCTATCTATCTATCTATCTATCTCTATCTATCTATCTATCTATCTATCTATCTATCTATCTATCTATCTATCTATCTATCTCTCTCTCTCTCTCTCTCTCTCTCTCTCTCTCTCTCTCTCTCTCTCTCTCTCTCTCTCTCTCTCTCTCTCTCTCTCTCTCTCTCTCTCTCTCTATATATATATATATATATATATATATGTGTGTGTGTGTGTGTGTGTGTGTGTGTGTGTGTGTGTGTGTGTGTGTGTGTGTGTATGTGTGTGTGTGTGTGTGCGAGCGCGCATGTACCTGCCTGCCTTTGTGCTGAATATCTGTACTTTTACAGGTTTAATAATTTTGCTAAACTGACCTAAATTCATAATATATCATAAAGAGTAAGAAAAATAACAACAGTGTTTGTCAAACAACAAAAAATCACTAAAAAAGCAAAGGAGAAAAGGCCAAAACAAAACCTTTTTACAAAATTATCTTTCCATGATATGTTATCTAGATATTAAAAAGATCACGAAAGAATATATCCTCATACTTTTAAATCTGACTCAGTATTGCTACAAAACAGCAAAACAAAAAGCTAGTAACAGAACGAATGGAAAGTAAAAAAAAAACAAAAAAAAACGAAACAAAAGTGAGAATGATGGACGGGGGAATGGCACACGTCACAAAGCCTCAGAATCCCCATCAGCTCTGGCTGCGTTACTCAGCTGGGGGTCGTCAGCAGCAAAACAAAGGCGAAAACATCACTTCTTTCTGATAGAATTGTTGAGAAACAAAAAAGAAAATACAAATATATGAAACTTGTTGAGCACAAAATCAGGACATACATTTAACGAAAAAAAGCTTCTGGTTATTTTGTTTTCCTGAAAGAAACCTCTGTGGGTATATTATGTTCTATTTCAAGCTTCCCTTTAATGTAGAGGTGTTTTTTTCCTGTGGCATAGAATCGGCGAAAGGTAACGAATCTAGGATAACAGTGATGTTTACGTGGTACGTGGTATGTGAATGTGTCATGCACAGACACATCAGTATTATGGAGCTTACTTGACAGAACTATGGACAGTTAGTGGTGGTGAATATTTGCACTATGTTAATTCTTCTCTGACCGACTTAGTTATTCAAAAGTACTTAGGGGCTCACAAAAAACACAAACTTTTCAAAGGGACGAGCAGGGTGGTGTGGGGGGGTTGTGACATATAACAGAAAATGGAATAAAAACAGGATGTGTATTTTTCGAAGTATCACATCCTAAGAAAGATTAAACAACAGAAATTCAGAAGTAGAGAGAGAGGCAGACAGAGTAAGAGTGATATACTGAGAGACAGGGTAAAAGACAATGATAATGACAATAGTTTACCGTGGTAAGCTTTTAACCCCACTTGCAAGGGAACAGTGGGAAGGGGACAACAGGGTACCAGACAGATAGGCAATGGAAAGTCAGACAGACAGACAAGAACAGTGGTTATACTCACGTGGCCTGATTTATTAAAGAAGTCATAAGGTATAGATAGGTCAAATTGAGTTTTTGTATCTTCTGAAATCTACATATCTTTATACCTTTTTCTTTTTTTTACATAATTATGATTTATTGCCCTACCTTAAATTGACAAAATTATGGGTGTTCGAAATGGGTGACACAGGGACTTCATATTCTGAGAAAAACAGGTTTAAAGTTGTTCACAACTTTAGGTTACTAGCACAGGTCAGAAAGCGCTTTAAAACACATTTTAAATCGAATTTAATCTTTCCAAGTGCATAGCTGGGACATTTAATACCTACAGATTCCATTTTTTGATAAAAATTCAGAACTGACAAAGCGGATCCTACATTCCCTCTCTACGGCCTCTCTCTTTTTTAATGCCTGCGACTTAAAACTCATTCTGTAAAACCTGTCAGATATATTATACCGGCAAGCAGAAAGATTGAGAGAATGCTATTCCCTAGCATACTGTGAATGAATGGCATGGATCAGTGTAGAATCTAATCTACAACATTAGTAGATATTAACACGATCAGTCGTGACAAAGAAGTCCTGAAACTTAACAAAACAAAAGTATCACTCACCAACCGACAAACTGGGATTTGGGGCTTTTTTATTTGAAGATCTTAACAACTACTTTGCCCAAAAAATATATACCGAATTTGACCAGAAGTAACAACAGAAACAAGCTCGAAAATAACAAAAGGGGTGACACACAGAGAGCTGCGCGCGTCAAGACTTCCCCGGAATCAGACAGAAGTCAATCAACTCCAAATTGATGTCTGCGAGGTTCAGTGCCTCTGGCTTTTACTGACGTCAGTCTTCTCCTGGCACCTCTGGGAGTTCCTTCCAAATGATCGCCAGCCTCTGCCTGCGGGCCAAACTAATGCTTTCTCTGTTCAGGCTTTCAAGTGCCATTAATTTGTTCTAAAGAGCGTTCCACTTCTATGATTGTCGAATTTGCCCTGTGCAGTATTATGATTGAATAGTTTCTTTTTTGTGTAATAGAGAAATTCATGATAATACAAAGCCTCTCCTTACACCTCCAGATCTGTGTAATTTCTGTGTAATTTGTATGACAATATCATCTGAACATTGTCCAATATCCTCAGTATTGTAAAAGGCTGTTTACACAGTATATTGATCTACAAATAATAATAAACCCATCGTTTTTATGGAATAGATTGATGTGCAGAGAGAGAGAGAGAGAGAGAGAGAGAGAGAGACAGAGAGACAGAGAGAGACAGAGAGAGACAGAGAGACAGAGAGAGAGCGGAATGTCAGAGACAGACAGACAGACAGACAGACAGACAGACAGACAGGCAGACAGGCATACAGACAGAAAGACAGAAAGACAGAAACAGAGAGAGAGAGAGAGAAACAGAGACAGACAGACAGACAGACAGACAGACAGACAGACAGACAGAGACAGAGACGGAGAGAAGCAGGCAGACAGAAAACAAAACAGAACAAGGGCACTCATCATTTATCCCAAATGGATTGTACAAACAGTGTGTGCTGGACTGGAGAATCGAACAGAGCCTTTGTTGACACAACTCGTGGCTACACTGAAGCGAAACAGGAAGCTGAAAACAGGACATGTCTACTGTTTTGTTTTGTTTCGTTGTTTTTTTTTTGGGGGGGACGTCAATTCTATTGTGCTAAATTAATAAACCTACCGTCGATGTTCCTTCTTTTCACTGTAATTCCTCAAGTGTTTATTGCATCTTCAGGAACATTTAAAGTGTTTATCTTATCTTTCCCAATCTTTGAGATGTTTATTCCCTCGTTCAATGCATTTGGGGCACTTTTTAAGATTTAACCATTACGAAATGTTTACTTCATGGTTGATATCTTATTATTCTAAACATGTATACTCTTACTTTTATACTTTAACGCAAGAAATATGTCAAGAGGTTTCATCTCTTAGTGTGAGAAAGGTGACAAGAGGTCGCATTCGTGTCGTGTGCCAATAAGGCTTCGTTGTGGAGAGGATTCGCGCCTTTCTTATATGTCAACGTGTGTTGATTCCAGTGCTTTGTTTCTTCTTTTTTTAACACCGGATTTCAATTTACCTTGTGATATACGTCAAGCTTCTTCCGATAACGAAAATTGGGATTTCAAATTAAACGATAAGTTAACTTCTCAGATTTGTTTGTGTGGGGGTGGGTAGTAGGGGGTTAATATAAACACATCAAAAGCCAACTGGCAAAATAAAAGGAGAAAAAACAAAAACGGAGTAAACAAAATAGATTGGAAAAGAACAGAAATAAAGGAAAAATAACAAAGACGTATGTAAGCATTGAGAGGAACTAGAAACGATGAAAGGGCTGATTAACTCATCAAAATAACGAGAAGAAAACAAAGAAGAAAGAAAAACAAAAAAGGACACAGATCATGCAGAGAAAGATAGTTTTTGTTCTTACAATCACCTAGCCACAGAATGACAGTTTTTGAAACAAAGAAACTACATCTACAACACACACACACACACACACACACACACACACACACACACACACACACACACCACACACACACACACACACACACACACACACACACACAGCAACAACAACGGGAAAAAAACATCCATAATGCGAAACAACAATATTAAAAGTTTTAAGGAATCAAAATCATACTTACTACTAAACCTGGCCAGGTTTCAGAGCACATGTTTTGGATTTATACCAGACAGTGTGTGAAACTGTATGACATTGTTTTTTATAATAAAAAATTAATGGTTTCAGAAACCGTGTCCTGCCTTCCAGAAAACATAGTACAAAGTGCATTGAAATCCGTCATCCAGTTCTTTCATTTTGCATTTTCTACATATTTCTTTTCTTTCGATGCCACTAAACCTGCCGTCTTGTACTCGTACTTTGTGATTTTATGCTCTAAATTTCATGAGAAGAATTCTTAAATCAACTTGAGATGGGTGCCGCCCTCAGCATGCTGGACCCTAGAGAAGCTGAGGTCTCTAAGGCCTTGCTCCCCTACGACCACATAGGTTATGGGACACGATTCTCTTTACCTTTTACCTTAGAAATATAAATGTATTAAATGTATATATACTATACTGCGACAATTTATTCATAGTTTTGACATCATTAATCCTAGACCGGAAAATTAGCAGTCCACATTTCCATCTAATTTCGATTGGAAACTGGTCTGTTTCACTCAATACCATAATTATTATGTCTATATTGAGGAAGGAGTCTCCCAAAGCTTGTAGAAAGGGGGAGTACAGGAGAGTAAAGTTGTTTGTTCAACAGCTGAAGAACATTGTCTCCAAACTGAACTGACTTCCACCGTGACAGAGTGCTTGCGTCTCTAGGGACCAGTGAAGGTTTTGTTCAAGTGTGTGTGTGTGTGTGTGTGTGTGGTGTGTGTGTGTGTGTGTGTGTGTGTGTGTGTGTGTGTGTTTGTGTTGTGTGCGTGTGTGTGTGTGTGTGTTTGTGTTGTGTGCGTGTGTGTGAGAGAGTGAGACAGATAGAGAGAGAGAGGGGGAGGGAAGAGAAAGAAGAAGATTGTGCGTGCGTGCATGCGTGTGTGTGTGTGTGTGTGTGTGTGTGTGTGTGTGTGTGTGTGTGTGTGTGTGTGTGTGTGTATGTGACAGAGAGAGAGGGGGTGGGGGCAGAGAGGTAGAGATAGAGGGAGAGATAGAGGAAGTGTGTGTGTGTGTGTGCGCGCGCGTGTGTGTGTGTGTGCTGCGTGCGTGTGTGTGTGTGTGTGTGTGTGTGTGTGTGTGTGTGTGTGTGTGTGTGTATGTGTGTGAGTGTGTGTGATGTGTGTGAAAGTTTTTCTAGAAGGAAGATTTTCTGATCGAGGAGGTGGGTACTGAGGCAGAACACAGGCTGTGAGGCGAGTTGTGTTTCTTTCTCCTTAGTCTGACCTCTTCCCTCCTGTTTTTCTTCCCCTTGCGTGATGTTATTTCCCTTTTCCTTTTAGATAACATACATAGTGTTGTTGCTGTTAGTAGTGTGTGTTTATGTTTGTATGTATGTGTGTGTGTGTGGGGGGTGTGAGTGTGTGTGTGTGTGTTTGTGTGTGTGTGTGTGTTCTGCGTGTGTGTTTTTGTGTGTGTGTATGTGTGGGTGGATGGGTGGGTGGTTGGTGGGTAGGTGGGTGTGTGTGTGGGGGGGGGGTGCGCGCGTGTGTGTATGTGTGTGTGAGTGT
>CM060326.1:47932080-47934580 GCA_030674155.1 Stramonita haemastoma | reverse complement strand
CTCTCTCTCTCTCCTCTCTCTCTCTCTCTCTCTCTCTCTCTCTCTCTCTCTCTAATAAAGTCCTTTGGATAAGACTATAAACAGAGGTCCCGTGTGCAAACGTACGCAGAAGATCTTGCGCACACGTTTAAACCCATTCCGTTTTTCAAAAAATGGTAGACGATTGTGTAGTGGTTGGAACGGATGACAAAAGTTACGAAACAGCTAACACACGGGGACTGGATGTAAAAAAGCACATGAGTGCTTATTCCATCACCCTCGAAATAAAAGAATAAAATGAATGGATACATAAATAGATAAATAAATAAGCAAACCAAAAATCATCATCATCATCATCATCATCATCATCACGTCATTTACGTTGCAGTCATATTCATTTTCTATTCAACGATCAATATTGTTGTTGCTACTAAACTACTTCATGGTATTGTTCATCATAATATCTTCAAGTCATGTTAATAATTTTCAAAAAAATCAGGTTATGACATACTGAAAATAAAATGACTTACTAAAAAAAACAAAAAAACACACACTACGAAAGAATAGAGAGAAAAAAGGGGGAAAGGAAAAGAATACGAAAGAAGATGGCTGCCAGGGTGAGGAAGCTGATTAATTAATTTCCTGCCAGTTCTTTTAATCTGCCGTGGTTTGCAGAGGCTGAGCAGGCTCAGCTTTTTATCGCTCATTTCATCCCCTCCACACGAGACGGAAATGATTTTTCCTCATCAGAAACCCTTCAAATTTTTCGATGTCTCCCTCTACCCTTCCCCTCCCTTCCCCTCCTCCCTCTCCTCTACCTTTTGCCTCTTTCTTTGTATGATTCTTACCCCTGCCTCCACAAAACTTTGATAATTCTCTCCTCCCACACCCACTCTTGATCCATCTTCTTCTTTTATATCATCTATTGTTAGGCTTTTTTCTTGTTTGTTCTTTTTTTTTTTCGGGGAGAGGGTCCTGAGGATCCCGCCTTTCGTTCTGAACTGGGGGCGTAGTTTTTCCAGCTTTTCACAAATAATTATACCATATGAAAGAAAGATTATAATAACAGTGTTGATGGGTCTATAGTACACACTTCGTACCTGCGCACAAATTCCAGGTTTCGTGCCTACTTCAAACTGAGCAACCACAGTTATGTTAACCATAGCGAAATCATTCTTTATTATTTATTATACGACCTATGGTATCATGTGTTTCATTTTCTATTACTTCATATATGGAATGATCTATAACGTTGAAAACAGTCAGCCAGGCACGGATTCTTTCTTTGATTCTTATAAAGTCAGCAGGTGTCCACTGCTTGCAGCCCCAGCCATTGTTTTTCTCATTTTTCTGCTTGTCACTTTGATCTGTAAACTTATTATTCAGTGCAACATTCTGGGCGTGTATGTTTTTTGCGTTTGTGTGTGTTGCGTGTGTGTGTGTATGTGTGTGTGCGTGTGTGTGTGTGTGTGTGTGTGTGTGTGTGTGTGTGTGTGTGTGTGTGTGTGTGTGTGTGTGTGTGTGTGTGTGTGTGTGTGTGAGGGGAGGCGGGGAGGGGGTCACCAGTGAGACCGTAAGTACACACTGAATGAACAGTTTGCACGAATGGCTGTTTTCAAGCAGCTCACTGTATAAGCAACCACATTTCAGTTTCAGATGACATTTCTTCTTTGTTATGGAGAATATATATTGTTATGCTAAGAGCTTTATGGTTGAAGATACGTCTCACATAATATTTCCCCGCATAAAAATATCTTTATGCAGGCTTTGCAGATTTGCTGATAGCTCTAACAGACAAAGGTCTTGGCCTAAACAAAGATGCCGGGTCAGTGTGGAATAGGATATCATCGCATTCACAGAGGGCTGTAGCAGGTTAAAGGGCCACAGAAAACTACACCGCTACAAATTTGCTGCATTATTCATCTAGTCGCTTTCTTTATTGATATTTTGCCTGTAATGCGCTGTATGTTTTTTTTTATATTAATTGTTTTCCGTGATTGCTATAATTGGTGATTTGATTATGATTGTTTTCCAATATATTTAATTTCAACAGATGCAAGAAAAAACACTGCATTATGACAAACACAATGTTGTAAGATGAATGACTCCATGTCAAAAGTGCACTCGTGTTTTGCACTCAGTTATTTCTCTTGAGGAATCTGGCGTTATAGTAACCTCCCTTCTTTTTTCCTCTTCATCTTCTTTTTCACTCTTTTTCTTCCATTTTCTTTCTCTTGTTACGCTTTTTTTTTTACACCATTTTCTCCACTTTTTTACCTCTTTTTCTTTTACTGATTGTATGTATCTATTTTTGTCACTTTTTATATCTGTCTATATTTTTGTCTTACCTCTGTATATTCCTCTGTCTGTATGTCTCCAATTTACCTAAAAGTCCTTCGGATGAGACTAAAAACCGGGGCTCCGTGCACGAACACACGCAGAACATTTCGTGCACACGTTGAATCCTGTTCCGCTTTTAGAAAGAGTAGGCTATTGTGTGCCGGTGGCAGCAGATAAAAAA
>CM060326.1:47922080-47927080 GCA_030674155.1 Stramonita haemastoma | reverse complement strand
TCTAAACAAGCAAAATAAACAAACCAAACAAATAATAGAAGATAAATATTTGAGTGGAAGAATGAATGGAGAAGAAAGACAAAAAAAGGAAAGACAGAACAGAATGGCCCCGGTCTTTTCCTGTGAGTAGACAAAAATGATATAACATACACTAAATCCCAGGACACGAATATGTCACCTCACCTACCCACCCTCTCATTTACTGCTTGGTCACAGATCTGGCCGATTTTTTTCCCCCCATTAACGTGCGTGCATAACCACGCCCTGTGCTATCATCTTCATCATTACCAGCCTCATCTTCATTATCCTCACCATCACTATCTTCCTCTCCCTCCTCCTCCTTCTTATCCTCATCATCATTATCACCCTCATTAATCATTATCATCATCATTATTCTCTTCCACATATCCATTGCCCATCATCATCATCATCATCATCATCATCATCCCTACTCCTTCTAAACTTATTCATGAAATTATCTAACCAGATGCAACTGTACAACCGTCACCAACGACACCATCCTAACACTATCAGTATTCAGCAAAAAAAGGTTAAGATAAAGACGTCCTACAATCTATGTGGTCGTAGGGGAGCAAGGCATCAGGGACAGCAGTATATTGAGCGTGGCGCCTATCTCCTCTCCCTCGTCGCTTTACCTTCCCTGACCCTAAAGAGGGCAGGTACCTTTTTACAGCTGGGTTAACTGGGGGACCGTACAGAAGCCTATGTGCACAATGGTTGCTTTATGCAATGCTTCTCTTTTAATCGTGGGCTCAGCAAAAGAGTCAGAGACCCAACCCCCCCCCCCCCCCCACACACACACACAAACACACACACACACAACAAACAACAACCCCCCCACACACACACCAAATATTCTACCACTCCCCCCACACACTAGCCTACCTACCTGTGCAAGCTTACACACACAAAAGCGTGGTTTTACCTTAAATCATTCAAAACTCCCTCATCAATGCTCTCAATATTTCAACCACAACACACAAGAGGAAATAATAATAATAATGCATGGGCTCTGGGCTGGCTGGGTGATTTCTTTCCTATTACCTGTCAGAGGGTAAAACGAGTAAGTGTTAAGTTCATTCTCTCCTGCAATCTCCCTGATTGCTCTTTGTGTGATTTGCTGAGGCAGAAAGTGTTGGGGCAGAACAATGAAGTCTTTGAGGTACAACGCTGTCGAATGTGACAGGTCTTTGTGCCTTGTGTTAAAACGCAAGGCAAAAACATAGCTTGTGGCAGCGATAATGTCGTTGTCTAAAGCGGCACTTGTGTGTAAAATTTAATAGCGAAAAGCGTTTTTAAAGCGGGATTGGCTGATAATTAATTTTAAATGAAAGCTGGAAGAAAAGCACCCGCGCAAAAAGTTATAAAAAAAATAAAGATACAATAAAGACAGATAAAAATAATCACCAAACCTTCTTTCGTGGTAAAAGGGGGAGAAGGGCAATTCTAGAAACAATGATGATATGTTTCTAGATATTATACAAATATACAAGACACATTATATAATATAAAAGAAGGCACCCATCATCTCGGAAGACTGTGGAGTTGCGCTCTAGTCTTTAGAGACAGACAGAGATATCCACGCGACTGGAATGATCCATTGGAAAGGCAATGACCAATACGAATGGTTCCAGTACCGTCGCAGGAGCCACCAGAACGTTGCCATATACCTACAGCCCCGAGCCGCTCTGGGACTCCAATTCCCCGATTTTCCTCAGGGATGGTGTCTAAATACGACAACTGTGTGCATGCTGGTTTGTTATAATATTGTCATCCGCTCCTACCGGCACACGATGGCCTACTCTTCCGAAAGGTGGAACAGGGTTTTAACGTGTGCGCAAGATGTTCCGCGTGCATTCACACACGGGGCCTTGGTTTCGAGTCTCATCCGAATGACTTTGACATTCAGTTTGATTATTTCGTCAAACTGGGAAGAAAGGGCGAGGCTAGGTACGAACCCAGAAACTCACGGTTTACATATTGGCAGGCGAACGTCTTAACCATCCTGCCACCGTCCTTCCAAATTAAAATATCTATATATATCCATATCTATCTATCTATCTATCTAACTATATATATATATATATATATATATATATATATATATATATATATTTATATATACTATATATAATCTCTGTCTCTGTCTGTCTCTGTCTGTCTCTGTCTGTCTCTGTCTCTGTCTCTGTCTCTCTCTCTCTCTCTCTCTCTCTCTCTCTCTCTCTCTCTCTCTCTCTCTCTCTCTCTCTCTAATATATATATATATATATATTATATATATATATATATATAATATATATATATACTTGAGGCACAGCCCTCCACATCCCCCAACACATACATATGGGAGGGACACAGAGATAGAAATAGAGAAGGGGGAAAGAATGAGACAGACAGACAGACAGACATAAAGACACACAGACACAAAGACACGCAAACAGACACACTATATACACGCAACACACAGACAGACAAACAGACGGACAGACAGATGAATAAATCCATAAAAGTAAAGGAGACATCGCGCAATGAAAAAGATATAAACTAGAATCAGTATACCATTGATAAAAACAAAAGAAAACTGTGGTTGTTACAATAAAACACTTCAAACCTTTTAGAAAAACCATGGATGCACTAGGAAACAATCGACACTACTTTGCACAAAGAGAGAGAGAGAGAGAGAGAGAGAGAGAGAGAGAGAGAGAGAGAGAGAGAGAGAGAGAGAGAGAGAGAGAGAGAGATTTTCTACCTCTTTCCTTAGCTGTCTTTCCATATTTTGTTTTAATTCCGACATGTCTTTCTCAACTTTCCACGACCTCTTTACAATCTAAGATGGTCAGAAAATAGGACAAAAAGTTCATAGTGTGTTTAATGAGAAAGGGGACAGAGGGCTATTCTAGGCTTACAAAGTGCCGAAACACATTATCAGTAGCTGTCAGAGAGGAGGAAGATTTTTTTGGTTTTTGTTTTGATTTAGTGTTTCGAGAAGTTTTCGCTTCATGTTATGTTTTAACTAAGAAGGAATAGAGAGTAATAGATTTTTTTCTTCTTAACTTTACTCTTTGCTATCAGTTTCTAAGTTTTATTCTCTCTGTCTGTCTGTCTGTCTGTCTGTCTGTCTGTCTGTCTGTCTGTCTGTCTGTCTAATGTCTATTTGTCTGTCTGTCTGTCTGTTTGTCTCTAGTTCTCTCTCTTCTCTCTCTCTCTCTCTCTCTCTCTCTCTCTCTCTCCTCTCTCTCTCTCTCTCTCTCTCTCTCTCTCTCTCTCTCTTCTCTCTCTCTCTCTCTCTCTTCTCCCCTCTCTCTCTCTCTCTCTCCTCTCTCTCTCCTCTCTCTCTCTCTCTCTCTCTCTCTCTCTCTCTCTGTCTCTCTCTCTTGTTGTCTGTTGTCTGTCTGTCTGTCTTTTCTGTCTCTATTGTCTGTCTGGTTCTTCTCTCTCTCTTCTCTTCTCTCTCTTCCTCATCTCTCCTCATCCTCCTCATCTCATCTCAGCCTTATCTCCCCCCTTCTCTCTGTCGTCTTCTGCTCTGTCTGTCTGCTCTGTCTCGTCTTCTGTCTTCCTCTCTCTCTCTCTCACTCTCTCTCTCTCTCTCTCTCTCTCTCTCTCTCCTTCTCCTCTCCTCTCTCTCTCTCTCTCTCTCTCTCTCTCTCATTGATTGTCCCTGTAGTTTTCTTTTTTTTTTGGTACGTAGTCTACAAGTAATATGTCTGTAGTTTTCAGAAAATAATCTACTTGTACTTTTAACGTTGATAGCATATGGCAGACAGACAGACCGTCTCAATGAGAAACCATGAGGAAAACGATGCCAGACCTATAGATTATCGTGGGACAGACTAATAATCCCCCCGTACAGTCTAAGAGGATGTCAAGTAAACAAAAATTTAAAAAAACCCAAACAGCTTGATGTTGTCACAGCTTTGATTTTAACTCGGGTAAAATAATTGAAAATAGTAGACAGTTCCCTAGGTGCCGAATATTTGACTGAGATCAGAAAAAACCGTTTGGGTTTTTTTTACGGGTTTTGTGTGTGTGTGGTGGTGTGTGTGTGTTGTGTGTGTGTGTGTGTGTGTGTGTGTGTGTGTGTGTGTGTGTGGTGTGTGTGTGTGTTGCGTGCGTGTGTGTGTGTATGTGTGTGCGTGTGTAGGTCTATGTGTTGTGTGTTTATCTAGCGGCTTGTCTGTGTGCTTGTTTTGATCTCTTCTTGACTTCTTGTCTGTTTTTTTTTCGTTTGGGTTATGCCCCTTTCACTGCCCAGTACGTCTTTGTGTGTTCTGTGCCGTTTTGTCAACATTTTTTAATGTCCTGTTTGGTGTTTTTTTTAGTCAAGATGTGTGATTTGGTTTGTCTGTCTCTGTTATACGTCTGTCATGCACTATATGGATATATCTGTGAATGGATTTGTTCTCAATGTGCTTGTCTTATCACGTTATTCACATACACGTCAGTGTACATATAAATGCCTTTACATGGGGGTATATACGCGCAAGTGCACGTGCACACACAGCAGCACGCACACACAAACACACACACCAAACACACACACACACACACACATAATATATATATATATATATATATAATATATATATATATATATATATATATATATTATATATATAATAGATAATAAACAGAGAGAGGGGACAGAGACAGAGAGACGGTGAAGAGTAGAGAGAGAAATCCATATAGAAAGATAGATAGACACATAGCTAGGTAGAAGCAGAAGCAATGACCTAAAAGCTTGTGTCAGTTAATGTGTTTAACATAGGGGATTTTGTTGTTAGCAACCGAATTTGATTCCGTTTCTTCACAACTGTTTTTCATTCAAAAATCCATTTCCGATATGTCTTTGATGTTATTTGTTGTACCATTAATGTTATCAGTATTTCTGACTTTGTTACTGTTGTTTTCGTTCAACCTCTTTCACTACCATCCATCACTATCCAAACAAGTTAAGTAAGTTTGCTATAATAATTATC
>CM060326.1:47912080-47914580 GCA_030674155.1 Stramonita haemastoma | reverse complement strand
TCGACTTCAATCCCATGGGTCTATCAAGGTGTGGGTTCGAATCTCGGTGGATTAGGGATGGAATCTTGTGCGATCTCTCAAACCAACCCCAAGTGCAGAACTGCCAGAGCCTTATATCCTTTGATGTATGATCTCATGCAGAACGTCATAATTATATACATGCTAAAATCCCGCAATTCATGTCAGCGTTCGATGTATTAAGGAAACACGAACATAATATTTATCCAACATACATTTCTGAAATTGACATGCAGCAGCCTTCATAGAGGGCAAAATGTGGTCGCAAACGCAAAATGTTACCATTGGTGAACCTCGGAACTCTAAGTAAAGCAAAATCAATCTTTAAGTCCTCAAGAGTCTAAACAACAAAACAAATAAAGAAACAAGGACACCACTGGTTATGTCCCACAGACAAAATCCCGTCGTCAAGGATTCTGCACGTGTGGTACAGGAACTACCATTATCAGATGATGGGCCTTGTGTCAGTGGTGAAGACATTAATAAACACAATAAAAACCCATGCCCAGTATAGCAGAAATTAATTCATAGGCATGGCTGGGCATGATGGAGGTCAAATATATGCGTCTGTAAAAGTGCAAGTAGGTGGACGCATGTACGTTTCACGCACTTCAATCACACACACACACACACACACACACACACACACACCACACACACACACACACACACACACACACACACACACACACACAACACATGCACGCACGCACACACACACACCAACTACACACACACACACACACACCACACACACACACACACACACACACACACACACACACGCACGCACGCCAACCTCCCCCCCCACACACACACACACAAAAATGATGTAAATTGCAGACCAAAAAAGAAGGCACATTTGATTTGATTTTATTAGAATCCCAGCGTACCTAGCTGAGTTACGGGAAGTGTCATCAACTTACCATGGGCAGTGAGAAAATACCTGAAACTATACGCATTTTCATCATTTTCAATATTTCTGTCTGTTTCCCAGTCTCTGTTAACCTTTCTGACTCCCTCTTGGACTCTCTTTGTCTCTCTGTCTCTGTCTGTCTGTTCCTCCCTCTCTCTCTCTCTCTCTCTCTCTCTCCTCTCTCTCTCTCCTCTCTCTCTCTCTCTCTCTCTCTCTCTCTCTCTCTCTCTCTCTCTCTCTCTCTCTCTCCCCTCTCTCTCCCTCCTCCTCCCTCCCTCCCCCCTCCCCTCTCTCCTCTCTCTCTCTCTCTCCTCTCTCTCTCTCTCTCTCTCTCTCTCTCTCTCCTCTCTCTCTCTCTCTCTCTCTCGCTCCTTCTCTCTCTCTCTCCCATCCCTCCCCTCTCTCTCTTAAACACACATATCTGTGCATAATTATGGGTGTTTGCCATTTTGTCTGATCTGCTTTATGTTTCCAACATTTTTTAAACCTCATGTCTGGATTTCTTCAAAACAAAGCCAAAACAAATTGCTGTGCTTTCTAATCTGCCATGATTAGCAGGGAAACTGTGTTCTGTGTTGCTATCGATCGCTACTAATCTAATCACTGTCTCTAAATTATGGCTTTAGAGAGAGAGAGACAGCGGGACAGGACGATTGGCATGTGTCATGGCCTGTTAGTGTCTGTTGTTCATTAACGTGGATCAGGGTCTATTGTTAAAATTATATGAATTTGCATTTGATTTTGTGGACTGGAAGAGGGAGAGGGAGATGAAGAGAGAGAGCGGGTTGGGGGCAGAGAGAGAGGGGGGGGGAGTAAAGAGAGGGGAGTAGAGAGAGAGAGGGGGGGGGAGAGGTGGGAGAGAGAGAGAGAGAGGAGAGAGAGGAGAGAGAGAGAGAGAGAGAGGGGAGAGAGACAGACAGACAGACAGACAGACAGACAGACAGACAGACAGACAGACAGACAGATAGGCAGGCAGACAGGGAGACAGACACAGACACACAGACAGACAGGCAGCGATAGAGAGACAGGGAGACAGACAAAGACACAAAGATACATAGACACAGAGAGAGAAGAAGGGGGAGAGGAGGGGAGAGACAGACACAGAGACACAGACATAGAGAGACAGAGTCAAAGAGACTCTTTTTTTTGAGATTTTTTATTTTATTATTTTTTTTTTGGGGGTGTGTGTGTTTTTTTTGTGTGTGTGTGTGTGTGGGGGGGGGGGGGTTGTTTCTCCTAATGTATTGTGAATACTCTTTCTTTTTTCTTTTTTATGCCATCCATTGTGTTAGGATTTTTGTTGTGAATATTTTTCACACACCCATATCTGCAAGCATTGGTTTTGTCAAATTTCATGTACCCCTTGGGGGTTTTTCTTGAAATAAAATTTTGAATTGAATTGAGGATGAATTCGTATGTCGGTGCATGTGCCTTTTGGATAGCTATATTATTTGATCCTCTGTCTCACTCTGACTATCTCTGTCTCTGTCTGTCGGTCTGTCAGTCTGTCTGTCTCTATATCTGTCTCTGTCTCTGTCTCTGTTTCTCTCTCTCTCTCTCTCTTCC
>CM060326.1:47902080-47904580 GCA_030674155.1 Stramonita haemastoma | reverse complement strand
CTCTCTGGGGGGCGGATAGCCTAGTGGTCAGAACATTGCGCTGGCAATTTGAAGACCCGGGTTCGAGTCCGGTCGAGGAAATTTTCTTCCTGGAGTTAACATCAGTGCTGACTCCACTCTCCCCAAAAGTCCTTCGGATGAGACTTTAAACCGAGGCCCCGTGTGCGAACGCACGCAGAACATCTTGCGCACACGTTAAATCCTGTTCCGCTTTTCGTAAGAGTAGGCCATCGTGTGCCGGTGGGAACAGATGACATGATTTACAAAACTGCATACACACGGGGACCGGATGAAAAAAAGCATATGATTGCTTATTCTGTTATCCTCGATATAAAAGAATAAATAAAGGTATAGAGTCTATCTCTCTCTCTCTCTCTCTCTCTCTCTCTCTCTCTCTCTCTCTCTCCTCTCTCTCTCTCTCTCCTCTCTCTCTCTCTCTCTCTCTCTCCTCTCTCTCTCTCCTCTCTCTCTCTCCTCTCTCTCTCTATCTATCTAACTATCTCTGCCCCTATTATCATAATTATATGTCTATGTCTCTAGCTCTGTATTCGATCCTGATATGTGCTTCTTAAACTCATAAAACTAGTGTCAGAACATTTCAGACTTTCTGTGTAAAGTAAAATTCTTTCCAAGGACAAAAAAGCCAAACAATATTCAAGTTTAAATCTATGATTTGTTATTGCAGGGTTAATATAAAATCATTATGTATGTTTCTACATCAACAAAAAAACGACTAGGAATAAAAATTTAAAAACCCGAAGAATTTGTAATCCGAAAAGTACACACCATTGATTGAAGTTCAGAGCCAGTCAAAGTGCATCGGTCATCTTATTTAAATCCTGGAGGGAGATAGAAACTCTTCTAATCAGTTCTTCAAAATGCCAGACTCCCACCTCCCCCCTACACCCCCTCCCCCCCCCCCTCCCTCCGTCAAAAAAGAGACATGATGAAATGTCTAGACTGATCCAGGTCTGGATTTGTGGTGGGTTCCTATACAGCCCTGTGTACACCTCTGCCTCAGACATCACTACAGCCAACTCCCTGAAGCCAACTTCTGTCCAATCTTTTGAAAATTAATATTGACAAATGAAACCAGGCTGATAATATGAAAAAAAATGTCCCCCCCCCAAAAAAAAAGAGCAGTTGTGTTGCTACAAATGTCCCTGGAGACAAACATTGTAAAACTTTACACACAAAAAAGAAGAGAGAGCGAACAAGGCATCGTTTTTTCTTTATTTCGTTTTTTATTTTATATTATATATATTTTTTATAAATTTGTGTGGGTATATTTTCGTTTTTTTTGTTTTGTTTGTTTGTTTTGGTCCTGTTTGCTGGAGGAGGCATGCGTGTGTGTGTGTGTGTGTGTGTGTGTGTGTGTGTGTGTGGTGTGTGTGTGTGTGTGTGTGTGTGTGTGTGTGGGTGCGTGTGTGTGTGTGTGTGGTTGTGTGTGTATGCGTCCGTGTGTGTGCGTGTGTGTGTGTGTGCGTGTGTATGCGTGTGTGTCTGTGTGTATGATGTGCGTGTGTGTATGTGTGTGCGTGTGTGTGTGCGTGTGTGCGTGTATGGTGTGCGTGTGTGTATGTGTGTGTGTGTGTAAGTGTGTGCGTGCGTACGTGCATGCCTGTGTGTGTATGTGTGTGCGTGTGTGTGCGTGTGTGTGTGTGTGTGTGTGTGTTTGTGGGTGAGGGCACATATGCATCCCCCCTTCTTTCATCAGTAATGTTGTTTTTCCATTACCAGCTGCAGCAGACGACCCAAAGGCACGAGAGAAGCTGGGAATTAGAAAACAAATTGAGAGAAGGAAACAATGACAAAGAAATAGAAAAAAAAACACAAAAATGACTGAAAGAAGACAGAGAAAAAGAGAGACAGAGTGACGAAAAGATGAGAAAGCGCAAGAAAGAGAGAGAGAGAGAGAGAGAGAGAGAGAGAGAGAGACAGAGACAGAGACAGAGACAGACAGACAGACAGACAGACAGAGACACAGAGACACAGAGAGAGACAGAGAGAGAGACACAGAGAGAGACAGAGACGGAGACAGACAGACAGACAGATACACAGACAGACAAACACACACAGACAGACAGACAGACAAACACACATATACGTACAGACAGACAGACAGACAGACAAACAGACAGACAGACTGACTGACTGACTGACTGACTGGCTGGCTGATTGACTGACTGATTGGCTGGTTGACTAACAGACTGACTGACTGACTGATAGAAAAGCAGACTGACAGACAGAGTGACAGAAACAATCAGAGACAGATAGACAGCAATACTGAAAAACAGAGAAAATGAAAAGAGGAAAATGATAAGGAAAAAGAAAAAATGACAAAAAAGAGACGGAGGGAAAGGGAGAGAGAGAGGAAGAAAAGAGCAACGAGCGAGCAAACGAGCGAGCGAGCGAGGAGAGAAAGAGAGAGAGAGAGGAGAGGAGAGAGAGAGAGAGAGAGAAGAGAGAGAGAAGAGGAGAGAGAGAGAGAGAGAGGGAG
>CM060326.1:47882080-47897080 GCA_030674155.1 Stramonita haemastoma | reverse complement strand
TATATAATATATAATATATATACATATATATATATATATTATATATATATATATACATGTGGAGGGGGTGTAGGTGTGTGTGAGTGTGTGTGCTCGTGTGGGTGGGTGTTAGTATAGTCTGAGAAATGTACAGCAACAAATCAATAAGCAAACTGGAGTTTAAAGGTTTTCAGCCAAAAGAGAGGTGGTTTTAAAGATAGACATGTTCTTCACGTAGTCATGAGCCTAAAAAGGATTATGAAATGTGTTTTTACATCACATGAAGTCGTAGGCGGTACGAGCTTACTAGTAATGGTATGTAAATGCTGTTTCAAATCCCTCTCAAAAAGAAAAGGGCTATAGCATTCTGCCTCTCTGTATCTCTCTATATTCAAGAAGGTGTCAAATGGCTTTCAAGTTTACAAAGTGATAGCCACAAGGACTTTGAATGTTTGTACAATACAAATATCTTTCGCGTGACAGTTAATGGAAAAAGTACAAATTTCTCTCTTTGGCTTAAACTTGTCTAGCAGGAAGATCCTATAGTCTTTTTGTGTTGAAACTGTAAGCATAATTACTTGGGTGAAAGCTGCCAGTATTTGTTTAATGTAGTTCAGGGTTGCACAAACTTCACTGACGGATTCAAAGCTTTGAACTGCGTGTATGACATTTCCTTTATCCTGGAGGGAGAAGGGAACCTGTACAAGCAGCCTCAAGATTGTCAAACCTAAGAATGCCATGATGAAATGTCTAGACTGATCTTTGCTTGGATATTTTTTTACCATTTTGTATATAGCCATCAGTGCGACATTGCCTAGAACATGGCTAAATATATGTCCCTAAAGTTAAACACTTTCAAAGTAGCATTTATATTAATTTTACAGAGGAATCAGATTAAAAGCGACCTGACTTGAAGGTTTTCTTGTTTTAGATTTTAATATTGACGGAACAATGGATGTTACAATAAGAAAGAGTCTAGTTAGTGTGTTTGCTTTTGTTTCCTTTTTTATTGTTTTGCTTTATCTGTCGGTGTTGTTATTTTTTATTTGTCTATTTTCTTTGATGCTTGTTTCGGATTATATGTCTTTACTTTGTTTCTTTAGTTTAAGTTTTCTTTTCCATTTCTTTTTTCTGTTTGGTGGGGTCACTATGTATGTATATAGACGCTCACAGCTGTTTCATCTTTAATGTGGCTTTTCCATTACCCGTGGATGATAGAAAAAACACGAGAAAGGCTATGCATGGAACGAAACAAAATTCTGTTGAGAGGGGTGAAAGAGAAAAGGAAAGAGAAAGGGAAACACTCAGAGAGGGCCCGTGTGTGTACACATAATTACTTAGCGTTCGTAAAAGAACCCATGGCAACAAGGGAGATGTCCATGACAAAATTCTGTAAAATCTTGCCCCCTTAATAAGGAAACAAATGCAGTTGCAGACAGGACAAAACAAATAAAATGGATGGCGCTGCTCTTATGGCAATGCGCTGTCCCAGGAAGAGAGCAGTCCGACTTCTACGCAAGGAAATCTGCCATAATTTCAAGTGGTATACAAGCAAATACAATACAATGCCATATAAAACACTGACAAAAGCATTTTTAATGTAGATTTTTTTAAAAAAAAATCCATTTTGCATGTTCCTCTTTTTTAATCTGGTCATGTTTTTTTTTGTTTTTGAATTTAGTCTCCTCATTTTTTTTGGCTGAAGAGAGGAGGTAGGGTTCTTTCCCAGAGTGTGCTTCTTTCTTTCTTTCTTTCTCCTGTGTGTTTGTCTATTGTTGTTTTCTCGTGTTTGCTAGAGGCAGACCGGTGTGTGGATGCACATCCCTGTCTGCGTTTGTTTCCTCTTTTAATGCTACCTTTCCATTACCAGTCACACACGATGGCTGATTGACACGAGGAATGCAAGGGCGGTAAATAAACAAATTCTTACACAGAGAGAGAGATAGAAAGAGAGAGACAGACAGACAGACAGGACAGACAGACAGACAGAGACAGAGACACAATGACAAACAGACATGAATAAAAAAACAAAACTATGACAGCCAGATAGAGATCAAGTTAGTGAGAGAGAGAGGGAGACAGAGAACTGACAGACAGAGACAAAAAAAACAGAGAGATAGAGACAGACAGCTATCCAGCCAGCCGCTCAGACAGACAAAGACAGAAACAGAGAGATACATACATATATACAGACAGACAGACAGACAAACACAGATAGACAGAAAGACAGTAACAAACAGAGAAAGAGAGAGAGGAAGAGAGAGAGAGGGGGGGAGAGAGAGGGAAACACAGAGAGGAGGGGAGAGAGAAACACATAGAGAAAGAGGGGAGAGAGAGGGGGGGAAAGAGAGAGACAGACAAAAAAAGACAGACAAACAGACTGACAGATAAACAAACATGACAGACAAACAGACAGACGGACGGACAGAGAAAGCAATCGACACAGAGAAATAAAGACAGAGAGACAGAGAAAAAACGGACTGACAGAGAGAGAGGGAGACCGAAAGCGACTCAAAGATCAAGAAAGGGGCATAGAAAGACAGGTGCGTTAAAAATAAATAAATAAATGGAAAGAAGAGAGTACAAGAGATGCCGACGGTGTATTTATTTTACCGTAGACTTCAGATAATTCCGAGTGCTGTGATGCATGACACTGTAAGAGTGTTCTGTCACACAGGAATGACAATCAGTCAGTGTGATGGTTATTCCTTACCCCGATGACAAAACCAAGGTTCTTCTCTACTGCCCGCTTCTTGTATGAGTTAGATGTTTCTCATTCGTACCCGTTTCCTCTCTAAAGGCTTGGCTTGTATGTCCTACTGTGGGAAACTTCAATGCATGCTACCCAGCCAGAAGCTAGCAGGTACAAGTTTTGGAGATGGGAGGTTGATAGAGGACTATATGGGGAAGGTTTATATCTTCTGATATAGAAGTTCCTACTTTTAGCTATGCATTTGTGTCAAAGCACCTGTTACCTTTTCCTCTTGTGTATTCTGTAGTTGACTGGAGGCAGGGTGTTCACAGGGGAAGCAGAAGCTTATGAAAATGAAAGACAAACCTGGGTAGTGGGAAAAAAACATGCAGCAAGGAAAGGTCGGAGCTAATACAGCAGAGAGCCCCTTTGAATGTCAAGGATGCATCAGATTGTGCCTTGAGATACCACAGGGGGCGCGCGCGCACAGACACACCCCCCCCCCCCCCCCCCCCCGCGCACGACACACACACACACACACACACACGCACGCACGCACGAACACGCACACACACACACACACTCAAGCATGCACACACACAACTATATATATATATATATATATATATATATATATATATATATATATATATATAATATATATATATATATATATATATGTATATATATATATAATAATATATATATATATACATATATATATATATATATATTGTGTGTGTGTGTTTGTGTATGTGTGTGTGATGGTTTCATACATATACTTTATGTTGTTCTCTTTATTTTGTCCTCGTTTTCTATCTGTTGATTCGTGTGGTTTTTATTACTCTTTTTCTTTCTTGCTTTCTTTTTTTATCCTCTTTTTGGTTTAATTGATCTTTCTGATTCTTTCCTTTCTTTCTTCTTTTCTTTCTGTGTTTTCCTTTATTGTTCTTTATTCTCAAGCTCTTTGTGTGTTTTTATCTATTTATTTTTTTGTGTGTGCGTGTGCGTGTGCGTGTGCGTGTGTGTGTGTGTGTGTGTGTGTGTGTGTGTGTTTGTGTGTGTGTGTGTTACAGGATAGGGATGTTAAGAAAAACAAACAAATGCTGTAGCTAAGTAAGGGTGAAAGAATAAGAATGAAGAATATCAGCAGATGGAGGATGATAAAAACTGTGCAACAGGCAACTCTTGGTCAACATAGCACATCATAGCAAAAATTCTTCCCCCACACTCTGTTAGTCTACCTTTGACCCTTTATCATTAATTGCCATCAAATCCTAATGGCACTATACCTTCTGCGCCTATCAAGGCAGGGAAACAAAACCTCAGCAGAGAAAGATCAAACCTAGTATCCCGTGTTCAGGCAGCATCTCACCTACCCAATCCTGACCGTGCCCTATTGACTGACGGCTGTTCAGTCTGACAACTCAGGCCAGATGTCTGACACGGCTTATAGCCGGCTGTGTGTGTGGAGTACAGCACAGAGTGATGGAGATCTGTGAGGTCTGATAACAGATGGGGAGTCAGGGCAGGTTGCAGTAGGTCTAGTATCTAGGCGGATAGTATTTGGATGAAGATATGAATGTCGGCATAAGCGAATCATTCTTAACGACCAGATATTTGTAAAGGTGAAATAGGTAAAGGTTTCCCATAACCTATGTGGTCGTTGGGGAGTGAGGCATCATAGACTTTAGCTTCTCAAGGGGCCAGCATATTGAGAGCAGTGCCCATTTCCTTTCCCTCGCTGCTTTACCTTCCCTGACCCTAAAGAGGGCAGGTACCCATTTACAGCTGGGTGAACTGGGGGGGATGCTGTACTGAATCCTAGGTACGCAAACGGTCACCCATCCAACTGGTAACCTTGCTCGATGCTGCTTAAAATTGGCTGGAGGAAATCTAGTACTATGACCACTGAGCTATACCACCCCCTCCCCCCTTTTTTATTTGTAGCTAAACAAAAAAAGTATATTGCATGTAAATATGTAATTGAAATATGGTGTGGAGTGGGAGGGTTGTCTGTATCCTGTTCACACTATGTGTGATTCCTGTATCTGTCATATTTTTGCGTGGGTTTGTTTTTTTGTATTCTATGTTGTTTGTATTGCTATGTCCATCTTGAAGCTTTTCTGCTTTTGTTTGTTTGTTTGCTTTTGTTGTGTTTTTGTTGTATTAAAGCAGATGGTGTCGTCTTACTCTGGGCATCTTTCGTTTCCCTGTGTCGCTGTCTTCCTCTGTTTTGTGTTGCTGTTAGGCAAAATATAAAGTTTCTTCTTTTTCTATCTGCACTCTTTGTTGTTCTGTTGGGTTTGGGTTTTTATCATAGTTATTTTTCATTTTTGTTTCTTTGATTTTTTGTTTCTTTTTTGTCTTTATTTCAATGTTTCTCTTTAGTTTCTTTTTCTCTATCCATTTTTTGCTTTAACTTTGTTATTCATTTATTCTCTGTGTCTGTCTGTCTGTCTGTCTGTCTTTCTGTCTGTCTTTCTTTCTGTTTCTCTGTCTGTCTATCTGTCTGTCTGTCTGTCTGTCTGTCTATTTGTCTCTCTACCTTTCTTTCTTTCTTTGTTTCTTTCTTTCTTTCTTTCTTTCTTTCTGTCTTCTTTCCTTTCTTTCTTCTTTTTTTTGTTGTCTGTCTGTTTGTCGGTTTGTCTGTCTTCTTCTTCATTTTTTCATATCTGCATGTTTGTCTGTACGTCTTTTTCCTCCTATTTTATTCCATTTCTTATGTTGTTTATTTTTTGTTTTTACCTTTCTTATTTACTTTTTCTCCGTCTGTCTACCTTCCTTTTCTTTTTTTTCTCACATGTCTTCTTTCTTTTCTTTTGTTTCTCTCTTTTTTTCTCTTCCTTCTTATTGTTTTTTTCTTCCTTTTTTACTTGTCATTACGTGCAGACACGCATACTTCCAGTGTGTTTGTTTCTTCTGGTTTCGTCAACACGGTGACATCAGATGAGATGAGAGGAAACTGAGACAAACAGGGTTTAACAAGTCAACGAGGCAAAGAGAAAGAGAGAGAGAGGGAGAGATTTGATTTATTCTTTTATATCGAGGATAATGGAATAAGCTCTCTTGTGCTTTTTTACATCCAGTCCCCGTGGGTATGCAGTTTTGTAAATGTAAGAGAGAGTAGACAGAAAGAGAGAGACACAGAGACAGAGACAGAGAGAGAGAGAGAGATCAAATCAAATCAAACCATTTCAAATCAAATTCTTTTATTTCGAGGATAAAGAATAAGCGCTCGTATGCTTTTTTTTTTTTACATCCACTCCCTGCCCTTACTAGGGATAACATAACATAAAGATATATACTTTTTAGGAAAATAACTAAAAACAGTAACAACAATGATAATAACAAACCCATCAAAATACACAAGACACAACAGGAACAGGTGTGTGTGTGTATGTGTGTGTGTAGATGAGAGAGAGAGAGAGAGAGAGAGAGAGAGAGAGAGAGAGAGAGAGAGAGAGAGAGAGAGAGAGAGAGTAGAGAGAGAGAGAGAGAGAGAGAGAGAGAGCTTACGGAGGTTTGTTTTGTCTATTTGGTTGGTAATTAGACTTCAAAAATGATTCTTCAAAGCGGAGGAAGGGATAAGTAGACAGGAAATTGGTTAAGACAATATTCATCCTACACAAATAATAGCAACTAGACAATAGAAAGGAGAGATCGACCCCTCATGCCTTATAATTATTTGAAATCCACTAGTGAGAAAGCTTTTGTTTTGTTTTGAAATTATATATGAGTCCCAGCGAATTTATTCGATTTAGAGGACTGTAGTCTCCAAGTTATCCCACTTTGGTGCCTCGGACTACCCCAGAAAATAGCACAATTCTTGAAGCAACTGCGCTAGGCCCGCGTAAGCACAAGAGTACCGCAAGAGCCTAAACTCATAAAATTATGATGACTAAGGCAGCTGGTTTCTTTTAACCTTATATCCTCTCCTTAACACCGCTCCTCAATCACATTAGCCATTAAAATATCATGACTAGTGTTATATATTCCAAACTGTGTCAGCAGAACAACAGCAGAACACTAGAAATCTATTATGTTTTCCGCTGGCAAATTCCAGACCATGCAACCATGACATTGCCTATACTGGACGGCTGCATAGTCTGACAACTCAGGCCAGATGTCTGACACGGCTTTTGTAGCCGGCTGTGTGTGGTATACAGCACAGAGTGATACAGATCAGTGAGGTCTGATAGCAGTTGGGGAGTCAGAGCCTGTTGTAGTAATCATGGTCTATTAGTATCTGGGTGGGTTGTTTCTAGATGGTTAAGTGGGTCTGGGAAAGAGCGGGTATATAGTGGTGATCAGTGGAAGCTGAATTTGTAAGCACCATGTCTGTAATTGGAAAGTGATGTTGGTCGCTTGTTCTGTGTGGTTTGTCTTGTCCATGCAAGGACCTGTTAAACTGCTTTCCTTTGTGCTGGAATAACATCACTGTTCTGGTTATTTGTATCTGTCTTTACGTCTAATAATTATTCTCTAATCTTGCATTGCTTTCTGTTCACTTGCCTTACCTGGCCTGGCCTCTCCCCCCCCCCCCCCCATCGCTCTCTCTCTCTCTCTCTCTCTCTCTCTCTCTCTCTCTCTCTCTCTCTCTCTCTCTCTCTCTCTCTCTCTCTCTCCTCTCTCTCTCTCTCTCTCTCTCTCTCTCTGGGCGCATGCTATGTATGTACTGTGCTCATTTAAATTTTGTGTGTGTATCTATCGCATTTAAACTGTATCTGAACCCACTGACTTTAGTGTGGGAGTGTGTGTATTGTGCCACATTTTATATCATGCACTTTTCTGGCCTTTTTATTGCCGATTATTTCACACAATAACTAACAAAGCATTCTTTGTGTGTTTTCTTTTCTCTGTTGTTCTTAGCAGAGGCAGACGACAGTGACAGCGCCACAGACCTAGAAAAGCGAAGCCTGCCCCTGTTCGGAAATCACTTTCTCTACAAACGCCTTCTCAGGCTGCCCTTCCAGCGCCGTCAGTTTCCCTCCAGGTTCCAACACAGCTTCATCGGCAAACGTTCCCAGGACGAAGACCTAGAGGATGACTTCACCGACGAACTGGAGCAGCCAGTCGACGATGTGGAGGAGCCTGAGCTGGACAAACGGCGCTCTTTCTTCACACACCGCTTCGTGGGCAAAAGGATTCCTGACGGACTGGACATCAGAGGATCTGGTTTTATTCACCGCTTCGTAGGGAAGCGTCCATCAGGCTTCATCCACAGGTTCGTAGGCAAGAGAGTCCCTGACGGTCTGGAAGAAAGAGCTGGCTTCAGTCACCGGTTTATCGGCAAGCGCGTACCTCTGGGACTGGAGTACAGGGCCCGTAACTTCCACCACAGGTTTGTGGGCAAGAGAACCCCCGACGGTCTTGATCTCAGGTCGCCCGGATTTTCCCACAGGTTCATCGGCAAGAGGTTCATGAGCGGGTTCAACCTGAGAGGTCCTTCTTTCGTCCACAGTTTGTAGGGAAAAGAGCCCCTGATGGAATCGAGCTGAGAGCTCCAGGCTTCACCCACCGGTTCATTGGCAAGCGAATCCCTGACGGCCTGGACATCAGGGCCCCTCTTTCATCCACAAGTTCGTGGGCAAAAGAGCTCCTGACGGATTTGACCTGAGAGCTGGTTTCTCCCACCGCTTTGTCGGGAAACGCGAGGACGAAGACGACTCGGAGGACTTTGACGATTCTGACTACCCCCACTCCATCCGCAAGCGGTTTGCTGAGAACGACGGCGGTGAAGGCATCCACCTGGACTCCAGAGGCCCAGGCTTCATGCACCGCTTCGTGGGCAAACGTGTGCCTGACGGGCTGGACGAGCGTGCCGCCAGGTACAGTCACCGCTTTTTCGGAAAGCGGGCTCCCTTCGGTCTGGAAGCCAGAGCGCCCTACACCCACCGCTTCATCGGCAAGCGAGGCTTCGTCCATAAGTTTGTTGGCAAGAGGCTGTCTGACGACGAGCAGGAAAAGCGAGGCTTTTCTCACCGCTTTATCGGAAAACGTCTTTCAGACGAATTGGACAAGAAAGCAGCAAGCTTTTCTCATCGATTTGTCGGAAAGCGAGAGCCAGACGAATTAGACAAGAGAGCAGGCTTTTCTCATCGATTTGTCGGGAAACGGGAGCAAGACGAATTGGACAAGAAGGCAGGCTTTTCTCACCGATTTGTTGGGAAACGGGAGCAAGACGAATTGGACAAGAAGGCAGGTTTTTCTCACCGCTTTGTCGGGAAGCGTGTTCCGGATAGCATTGACGAGAGAGCGGCAGGGTTCTCACACCGGTTTGTAGGCAAACGCGTTCCTGACGGAATGGACGAAAGGGCACCAGACTCCAGCTTCAAGCTGACAGACAAGCGGCTAGATGACGGCATTGATGAACGGTCGCCTGGTTTCTCACACCGCTTTGTGGGCAAGCGCTCAGAGGAGAGTCCACAGAGCCAGGGCAGCAGCTCTCAAACAGACGCTGAAGCGGCGTCCTCCTCCTAAAGGCCACGTCATAACTGTTTTGCGGAAATGACGTGTTTCCGGTAGAGAGCCAAGAGGCTGAATGAACATACCTGTCACGCAGCAAGTTCCAAAAGCATTCCATGAAGCCGTGGTTAGTGACCAGAAAGTCTGCCATCTCACAAGAGGGGAGAGTCACACTTGTGTGCTCAACACCTGGGGTAAAAGCCAAGCATGACCAAACATTCTCAGCAATAACGAGAAAGTTTTTTTTTTTACAGGAAACATTCCAGCAACGAACACGATGAACACACATAAACACGACACCGTTTCATTCTCTGTGCTACTACAGATTTTTTTTTTTGCAATAGACATTCCTAGGCTGCCATTATTCAAATTTGAATACCAAACCCAGGATTGTTGCTCGCTGGCACCGCTGCTTATGAATCAGTTTTCACATTTTGTTTCCAATATATAAAAAAACCGCACACGGTACATTTTGCTGGACTATTCTTTGTGCAAGTTTATTCTCAAAGCTATGGTACTTGATATAACAGTGAAGAAAAGTTGAGTCAGTATCAAACAAGGCAAAATGACTGTGATTCATGCAGTACCAAACACCCGACAGATATCAATTCTACTGACTGCGCAAAAAAAAAGTGTACTGACTGTATGGATAACACCATGTATCACTGTGCGAATACTGTTCTCAGCGACACTTTGAAAAATGAGCTGTCATTCTCTTTCATTGTTTCTCACAATAACTGTTTTCCATGAAGGTTCTCTTTTTTTATTACTTTTTTTGTGCTAAAATTCCTATTCCAATTTTCAATTCTGTTACAGTGTAAAAAAAAAAGTATTATTATTTGGAATTTAACCATTGGCTAATTTTGATCTTTTTTGGTTCTCAGTTGAGGTTTGTTGTCTCTTTTGTTCAGAAAGCAGTTTATTGCAATGATCCTGTGAACGTGGAACCAAGACTTGTTGTCAGTGAAGAGAAAAAAAGTGGCTGGTGTCCTTTTAACCTGGTGTTCTGGGTGTGTTTGGTGTGTGTGTCACATCCATAGCGTCTCAGCACATGTTTTGGTAGCGACGTATCAGCTAAAAAAAACCCTTAGTTTTCGCTAGGCCAGTTTCTTACAAAATACTTTTACATTCCTTTATGATATAGACTCAAAATATATTCCTCTTTTTGCCTAAAAATTCTAGATATATTTCAGACAGGGGAAAAGTTTTATTCCACCAAAAAAGAACCAGCACTTTTCATTACTCCCATGTGAAAAAAATGTTTCCCCTTTCTCCACCATGATGTTATGTCTGACTTTAAACCAGTGTTGCGGATGACAACTTCTAAGCCTTTTAGTGCCCAGTTTGAGATCAAGACACTAATTCTCACCGGGCTTGAAAAGATACTATGTTTTCTGAGAAAAGTAATGCTGAATGCAAAACACGTTTTCTTTCTCATGCACGAGAAAATGAATATTTTCATAGTTGGAAAAAAAATACTAGGATTACCCAGACTACCATGCAAATACATAAACATTTTGACTGTGCAATAAGCAAAGTCCTTGTCTATCTTATACTTGTCATAACATTATTTTCTACCATCAACTGCTAGCAGCGTGTGATGTTAGCCAGACCGGGTTAAAAGCAGGACTTTTCTGGAAGTACGCGAGGTAGTGTGGAAGATAGTTTGTCTGATGCGGGAAGTGTATAGTCCTCAGGCGTTGTTGGCTGATACTATGTTGAAAAAAACGTGTGCTGTGATGCTAGTGCATGTCTAACAATGTTTTCATTCAGTCTGCCTGTCTGCATACCTCTGTATGATTGTTTGTATAGTGCATGTTTTGGGTGTGTGTTGTGTTTTTTGCACAGTTCTCCGATCATGTCTGTCTGTGTGTGTGCGTGTGTGTCTGTCTGTCTGTCTGTCTGTCTGCTGTCTGTTTGTCTGCTCTGTCTCGTCTGTCTGTCTCTTCTCTGTCTGTCTGTCTGTCTGTCTGTCTGTCTCTCTGTCTCTCTGTCTCTGTCTGTCTGTCTGTCTGTCTGCTCTCTCTCTCTCTCTCTCTCTCTCTCTCTCTCTCTCTCCTCTCTCTCTCTCTCTCTCTCTCTCTCCTCTCTCTCTCTCTCTCTCTCTCTCTCTCTCTCTCTCTCTCTCTCTCACTTTTACACTACTACAAACGTAAATCACAAACACCAGCTTCAAATCCAGGAATAGAAACAAACTCAAACGATTCAACATATCTCCATAGTAAAACTCCAAGTCAAAACCCTTATACATCCACATCAACATACTCGCAATGTTCAAGCCTCTACATAGCTCCACACAGTCTGCATGTTCTCAATAGAACATCTGGCTTCGATTCCCCTACTCATATTGACACCACATTATGCTCGTGTACCAACAGACACTATTCATATATTGTCAACCATAACAGAAAGAAATAAAAGTAATGAAATAAACAAACTAAAGCCCACAACGGGTAAAAGAAATTGCCAATCTGGTAATGAGGCTATACCAGACTTGCCAACATTACTAAAATAGTATAACCAAACCACATCATTTACATGAAACCACAGAACAAAACTAGCAAAATGCTATCGGTTCACATGCAAAGAAAATAAATCATGGTTATGTCAACACGTAAGACTATAAGGCCAATGAAACAAATAATGTCACCTAATCAAATTAACAGACTCCTCCTCCTTCAGGCATTATTCACCATCACACACACTACCAGCACTGTATTACAGTAGCATACCACAATGCCATCACACATAAAAGTTAAAGAACACAACACAGGCAAAGAAACTTTAATCCCTCTAAAAGTATCAGTCAAAAAATGTAGATCCAAAGAAATAGTTTCCAAATCATTAAAAGGTAACCACAGGTGAAGAGACTTCAAATCTTCTGAAGTATCAGTCACACAAAACGAAGATCCAAAGAAATAGCTTTCCATTATATATATAATATATATAAATATATAGATAATAATACAGAGAGAGAGAGAAGAGAGAGAGAGAGAGAGAGAGAGAGAGAGAGAGAGAGAGAGAGAGAGAGAGAGAGAGAGATACAAAGAAAAAAATGTTCAAATGTCATCTTGCAAATCAGTCGCAACTCATGTTCATTGACTGATACAATAACATCAACTGTCAATCTAACCATGACAAAATTAACTAACTCACATCTGGTCACACTCCAGGAAGATATAAAACCAACAATGATAACTCTATATCCACAGGAAGAAATACAACACAGCTGTCAATTCTTCTTCTGAGAAGTGGACACGAGGCAAACAACATCATGAGAAAGACAACAAAGAACTGGACATCACTGAAAACTACTACATAACAAACACCATCTGTGTACTACCCCTCCTCCCTTCAGGAGATTGTAAATAGTTGACAGACTTTTACAAAGACACACAGTCACTGATACACTACAACACATACAAGAACTGTCGACTCCTCCTGCAAGGAGTGGCACAAGGCAAACAGCATCGTCACATAGAAAACAGACATTGGTTTCACCTGAAGACTCAAACAAAGTCACAAGCAGGCAACTAGTTAGACAAACTGACCCCAACCACGCCCCCCCCCCCCCCCCATCTACCTCCGAAGAGTAACCCCAGGCACACAGCTAAATAACGTAGATAGTACAAAACAAAGGTAACAGGTAAAGGTGTTTCATATCCTGTGTGGTCATAGGGGAGCGAGGCGTCAGAGACTTCTGCTTCTCTAGGAGCCAACATGTTGAGGGCGACGCCCATCTCCTCTTCCTCGTTGCCTTACCCTTCCTGACACAAAAGAGGGCAGGTACCCATTGACAGCTGGGTGAACTGGGGATCTGCACTGAAGCCAAGGCGCACAAACGGTCACCCATTCACATGGAAACCACGCTTGACGCTGCTTAACATAGGCTGTGGAAAAGCGAGCTCTCTGACCTATCCCGTCCCACAAATACAAAACTAGGCAACACTAAACACATCAAAACAGAACAAATGCTATCAACTTCTCGTTGAAGAAGATTGCACAACGCTATTAGTGAGGAAAAAGTAGTGAGGAAAGACAAGTGCAGGTACCAACTTCTCAATCATTTTGAAAATGACTTATCAAAGATTCAAATTAAAAAAAAAAAAAAAAAAAAAAAAAGGAAATGAAAATAAATTCTAGAGAATAATGTCTTTCAGTGGCAGCATTGTAGGCATAACAAAATTGAAATTGAAACACAGATGTCGGTGTCAACCAAAGACTCGTACAAAGTCACAAACAGGTAACCAGCCAGGCAAACTGACCCCGACATAATATTTTATATTATTTTGTTTTATACCACTTTACCTCACAGCAGATCTTTCTGCGTGAAATTCGGGCAATTCTCCCCGGAAGAGCGTGTCGCCACAAGTGCCGCGCCGCCATTTTTTTTCTTGTCTCCAACTATATTTTGTTTCCCTATCAGAGTGGCTGTTTTTTTACACATTTTTGCTAGGGACAGCTGTTTCATCCGAAAAAAACTATCATCCAGACCATAGCTCATGGTCTAATAGATAGGGGAACAGTTTAGAGCCCAAACGGGATTCGAACCAACGCGCACTGTGACACGTACTTTTCACTTTTTAGACAGACGCGTTACCTCTAGACTTTTGCAGAAAAAGAAGAGAAAAAAAGAGGAAAAAGGAAGAAAAATCAAACTCTTGTACATCCTTGGTTTCTGGCGACAATTAAAAAACAAAAAAAACCCACTGTTGGTGAATCAAGTGTAAACACGAGTAGGCTACAAATTGTTCTGTGAAAGGAATACCTTCCTTCACTTCACCATTCACCTGTCCCGTAGTCCTGTGGACCGTGCGGGCACAACTGAAGATTCTGCAACCAGCTTCCTCCAAGGAATACCACGCTTTAGCAAATAACAAATTGTGTGTGGCGGGGTGGTCTTTGCTTATTCCCCTTGGAACTGACCTTGATGTTAGCTGAAAGCAAGGTTTGACCCTGGTGAAAACCTTGTCATTCGTGTTATAATAAACATGAGTTTGCCTTGCAGCAAAAGTTTGCACTTCAAAACCCCATGAAGAAAACACATCACCCTATTAAAATTCACTCCTAGTATGCTAACAATGTACCTGAAACTTGCAGAGGCTACGATAGGCTAACCATGTACTCTCCTCATAACTTGCACATCTATGATCATTTTACGACCATCTCTTCTCTCTCTCTCTCTCTCTCTCTCTCTCTCTCTCTCTCTCCTCTCTCTCTCTCTCTCTCCTCTCTCTCTCTCTCTCTCTCTCTCTCTCTCTCTCTCTCTCTCTCTCTCTCTCTCTCTCTCTCTCTCTCTCTCTCTCTCTCTCTCTCTCTCTCTCTCTCCTCTCTTCTCCTCTCTCTCTCTCTCTCTCTCTCTCTCTCTCTCTCTCTCTCTCTCTCTCTCTCTCTCTCTCTCTCTCTCTCCTCTCTCTCTCTCTCTCTCTCTCTCTCTCTCTCTCTCTCTCTCTCTCTCTCTCTCTCTCTCTCTCTCTCTCTCTCTCTCTCTCTCTCTCTCTCTCTCTCTCTCTCTCTCCTCTCTCTCTCTCTCTCTCTCTCTCTCTCTCTGTGTCTGCTGCACTCACTTTACCCCTCATAATCAATGCTCAATCTTACTGCTTTAAAACACTTAGTAAGAAAGAGGCATAGTAACGATAGAGCCTGTCTTGTGTCCTAACGTGGCGGTTGTCGTCATATGGAAAGGCTCAGCAGAGATGACTAAATAATCCTCCCCGGATTTGTAATCTTCCTGTGAAACTTCAAGTCAAGTCAGGTCAAGGCGCGTCAAAAACACTTTAATCATCCCTGAAAGGCAATTACAATACTGACAGGCATATTGATACGAGTCAAAATCAAACACACAAAAATAATAGCTACGT
>CM060326.1:47864580-47872080 GCA_030674155.1 Stramonita haemastoma | reverse complement strand
TTTTGATTAATTCCGTATGTATTAAAAACACTGCAAACTGTGAATATTATGATGTATACTTGCTGCACCGTTGAATATCCATGTTATGGCTGATGTAGTGTTCTTGTTTTCATAAACATTGTAACACTTTAAGTTTCTTCATATGTTAGTAGAAGTATATATACAACTCTTGTTGTGTATCATTCCCCATTCCCAAATTGCTTTTGTATTGTGACTTAATTCCGAACAGAAAAACAATTTTATGTTTTCATTATCTTTCATGTATACTATTCACATTCAAAAATGCTGTGCCCTTTTTTCTCTTTGATTTTTCAAAGAGACGACTACACAAAATACGACAGAAAGGGGAAAAAATTCAAAAGCCTACATATTAAATGCATATTTAAGTGTGTTGTAATATTCAAATATTACTGGTGTCTGAACTAGAGAGGGAGTAAAGTTTGTGGAAATAATACGCCATAGCAATGATAACATGTATTACAATTCCAGCCAGGACAAAGGTTACAACATATGAATATGTATGAAGTAATCTAAAACTAAGAACAATATAGCTGTGCATGGCTATTGTCATTCAAATTAGTGTGGAATAATCCCATGCACAAATTTAAGCGCCACGCTAATGTTTTTGGCACTTAGCAGGTGTGCAGGAATGTTAAAAAAAATATATACGTACTGATAATTCCCATATTTTATGTAAAAATTGTTGAACTATCTATCTATGAGTCCATGTATCTATGTATCCATGTATATGTCTGTCTGTCTGTCTGTCTGTCTGTCTGTCTGTCTGTCTGTCTGTCTGTCTATCTATCTATCTATCTATCAATGACATAAACACACACACACAAACACACACTCACACTCGCACACACAAACACGCATACACATACACACACACACGTGCACACACACATAAACACACACATTTATACACACACACATACAACCTCACTCACTCACACCTCCCCCCCAACACATACACACACACTCCCCCCCCCCCCCCCCCCCACACACACACAGCCCAGCAGTGCACACAGGTGGCTATGAACACTGAACTGTATAGCAGACAGCTTGTGTGTGAACACGGGCAATTTCCTGTCCTCTCCCTGTCTGTGCTCCTCTCTACACACACTCAGCACACAGTTCACAGACAAGGCTTCCATCTAGGGATGTAGCAGGGAGTCTTTTTTCTTCTGCCGGCCAAGAACAGTTTTGAGCAAACTGGATAATGTGAAAGTAAAAATAGAATTAATTAAGGAAGATGGCGTCAAAATGTCTTAGAAATACACAGACTCTCTCTCTCTCTCTCTCTCTCTCTCTCTCTCTCTCTCTCTCTCTCTCTCTCTCTCTCTCTCTCTTCTCTCTCTCTCTCTCTCTCTCTCTCTCTCTCTCTCTCTCTCTTCTCTCTCTCTCTCTCTCTCTCTCTCTCTCTCTCTCTCTCTCTCTCTCTCTCTCTCTCTCTCTCTTCGCTGACAGACAGACAGACAGACCAACAAAACAAGCAACAAGTCAAAGACAGAATCTAGGCATCCTGTTATTGAACGTTTTCACTTTGTCACACAAACTATACACCCCCCCCCCTTCTTCTCCCTGTGAGTCAATGTTAACCCAGCTCCTACCCACAATAAAGCCCTAGCCACTAGCTCCAAGCCCTCCACTTATTTTCTCATTGCCATAATCCCAACACCACTCATTTTCTGCTGCTAAAATGACAGTTCTCAACCCATCCTGACGTGCCGCTTCACAATGATATTGTCAGGACTGGGGAGTTAGTTTCAATTTGTGTGTGTGTGTGTGTGTGTATGTGTAATGTTTGTGTGATGTGTGTGTGTGCTTGTGCACGTGTGTGTGTGAGTGTGTGTGTGTGTGTGTGTGTGATGTGTGTGTGTGCGTGAGTATGTGTGTGTTGTTTGTGTGTGTGTGTTGTTTGTGTGTGTGTGTGTGTGGTGTGTGTGTGTGTGTGTGTGTTGTGTGTGTGTGTGTGTTTTGTGTGTGTGTGTGTGTGTGTGTAATGTGTGTGCGTGTTTTGTGTGTTCCCTCCATTCCTCTCTCTGTTCTGCCTTTCTCAAAATTTGGTTAAGTTCTAGGCCTCAGACAAGATAGTAGTTTTGATTAAACATAAGGGAATAGCATCAGACCCAAATATCAACACAGGAAGATTCAAACTCGTTTATTCTTTACAGAAAACAGGACAACAAAGGAAATAGATAGGGGGGGGGTGCAGGGGACATATCAGTGCAGTAAGAAAGTCAAACAAACAGATAGCCAGCCAGCCAGCCAGGCATACAGAAAGCTACAGTGGCAAAAAGACCAAACAAGGAAAAATGGTCCCCATGTTGCTCTAGATTATGAGCTGAATGTAACGATTTTCTCCACATGTGCAATTTCCTTTCCCCTCTGCCTTGTCTGCTCTTTGCAAACACTTCAGACACAGGTCAAAGCAGTCTGTCTGTCTTTTGCTGGGCACAGTTCACAGACTTTTCCCCTTGCCAGTCAAGAATATTTTTGCATATGCATGTGCATAATGTTTACGGTACAGAATATTATGAGCGGATGGGCTAGGATGGACTAAAGTATACACGTGCAAGCATACAGTATACTTGTGTGCATGTTTGCATGCTATTTAACTTAAGGTCTTTTCACATCGAGTGATAGAGTTGTTTTTTGTTGTTGTTTTTTTTACTAAAATCACTAGATGTGAAAAGACGTTAAATAAAAAAGTGATACTTTTGTCTAAAATCACTGAATGTGAAAAGACATTAAATCAAAAAGAGAAAAGAAAATATGCGCGCTTGCACACACTCACATACGTACACACAGACACACACACACGTGCACGCAGACACACAGACACAGACACAGACACAGACACACACACACACACACACACACACACACACACACACACACACACACACTTAGGTCGCAGACATTTGGCTAGTTTCAGAATGAATGCTACGCCTTAGTATCGTCTGTTTGGTGAGGGGAGTTTGCTTCCTGAGGGATTTTTGTGCTGCCTTGTTTAGTTTAAAACTGCTAAAAAGATAAATATGAATGACAATATTCAGAAAAGATTAAAAAGAAACAAGAAAATGCTGGATGTGAAAAAGCACATGAATGCTTATTGCATTATCCTTGAGATAAAAAGAATAAACAAATGGTATGACATTGTACACTGACTACGCTCACAAATGGCTCCCAAGGCTACCACTGTCCATGGAATACAATCTGATATTTGAGGAAATTTCAGACATGTATATCATTATCACGAAAACAAATAGACTCTAGAGACAATGGTGGCCGGATTGTTATGCAACTTCACCTCACAAGAAACAAGCAGAGAGAAGAATATCCGATTTGTTCCCTGCAATGTGGATGATACAGAAACAGAATGGAATTCACGCATAATTATCTTCTTTCGCCTTCGTGTCTACAATATCAGTTAAAATACGAAAGGGATAGGCCTTGGGGTGTTGCATTCATTGCCCCATGTGAGTGCTTTGACCGCAGTTATCAAGTAAGAAAGGACAGAACAACAAAACCACTCCGACAACTTTTCCTTTTCAGTGTATAAGGGGGCATTGGGCTAGTCTAAGCTAAAAGCTTTGTGTGGTATAGATATGAGTACAAAAAGGTGCCCAGGGTCACATTACTAGTTTGTCATGCTTTTAAACTGTTATGGGAAAGTGTCATCTAAAACAGGAATGTGGAAGCAGATGTATCAATGTGGATGAGAGTGAGAGAGAGAGGGAGAGTGAGAGAGAGAGAGTGAGAGAGAGAGAGTGAGAGAGAGAGAGATGGGGGGTGAGAGAAACTCAATGGGGTGGAGGCGGAAAAACCACAGAGCCTAACACCATGGACAACAGAAGAGAGAGATTGATTTGATTTGATTTGATTTATTCTTTTAAATCAAGGATAATGGAATAAGCACGAGAGAGAGAGAGAGAGAGAGAGAGAGAGAGAGAGAGAGGGAGAGAGAGAGGGGGGATAGAGAGGGAGGGAGGGGGGAGGGAAAATGAAATATGAGGTGGAAGCGGCAAAACTACAGAGCCTGACATCATAGACAGCAGCAGCAGCAGCACTATCAAGAACAACAGCAACAACACCAATGATAACGTACAAGTCTAAATTAACACAACCTTTTGAACTTGAAAATCCGCCATCCCTTCTATTCCCGCCCCCTCCTTGTCTATCTTCCACTACTGTCAGGTGTACCAATTACTAAACTACAGCTGCAACATCAGCAGCTGACGGACAAAAAATTCCAAGGGACTATACTCTGCTGTTGACAGGCAAGGGAGACAAATCACTGCACAGCCATTTTGTTTTTAATCACACGACCTACAGGTGGCGGGTGTTGAGCAACACGGGGTTGAGGGAGAGAGAGGTGACGGTAATGACAGAGTTGAGTCCCTTGACTTTGGGGTTCTGTTCAGCAGACCTGACTGATTATGCTGATGCTCGTTTTTATCGCTATTTCTGTCCTTTTCAAGGAAATGCTCGTATACTTCAGAATGTTTCATTACTTCGTTTGTATCTTTCTGCTGTTGACAAGTGTGCTTTGTCAGGTCATGGCCTCCAGCCCTGGCTCATGCTGGGTGAAGTGACCAGTCTCCATTTGATTTGACTTGATTTGTTCTTTTATATCAAGGATAATGGAATAAGCACTCTTGTGCTTTTTTTACATCCAGTCCCCGTGTGTATGCAGTTTTATAAATGTCATCTGTTCCCACCGGCACACGATAGCCTACTCTTACGTCAAGTGGAACAGGATTTAACGTGTGCGCAAGATGTTCTGTCCATAGAGCGCTGTGACCTGAAGCCACAGCTCTGAGGTTCAATGTTCAATTACAGAGACGGTAGTGTTTTTTTCTGTATCCCCATAATTTATGAAGCGATGCTAGAAGGTCTGGCTGCCGGAATGTATTGAGAAGATGAACTGCTTTGATGGGGTGGTGTTCAGAGGTCATGATGGGAATGCAGCTTGGAGCTTCATTACTATAAGGAGATAAGAATCAGCATACGGATAGACAGACAGAAAATCAGAAGATAAACAGTGTGAAATCCGTAGATAAACAGTGTAAACAATAATCTATCATATCAAATAAAACATGTACAATACCTACGTCTTCCTTTATTTTACTAAAAGAATGAGCATGAAATTGTTTTGAATAAATACACGTGCATGTCTAGGGTCAAATAATCAAAACAGAAAAAAGAAGACAACAAACAAAAACAAAAGAATGGATGAAGATCATGGTGCTGTTTACACGCACACAAAAAACGATTTTTTTTCTACATTTTTTTTAAAAGATCCACTATATCTGTCTAGTTTGTAATAATAAAAGAGAACCCCATTTGATTGTAAAGCTAAGCAGTGCATAGAAAAGAGACACGTTGCTGTTAAATTGTTTAAATATGTCTATCATTATTTAAAGTTTGTACATAGCATCCTAACAAAAATAAGGGAAACGTATCCATCTCTAAACAATTCTGACGCGAGCCTGTTTCTTTGCTTTTAGATACGCATGTGGATATATATTAATAATAATAATAATAATAATAATAATAATAATAATAATAATAATAATAATAATAATAATAATAAATAATAATAATACATGGAACTTATATGCGCTATATCTTGTAAAAACAAATCAAAGCGCTTGAATATTTCATTAGCAAAGAATCTGCAGCAGAAAAAAATAAAGGAAAACATTATTGTTTCTTTAATCTGACTAAAAGAGAACACAGGTTAGAAGAAGAAGAAGAAGAAGAAGAAGAAGAAAGAAGAAGAAGAAGAAGAAGAAGAAGAAGAAGAAGAAGAAGAAGAAGAAAATGATGAATGCAAAGAGAAGAAGTGTGTTTGTGTGTGTGTGTGTGTGTGTGTGTGTGTGTGTGTGTGTGTGTGTGTGTGTGTGTGTGTGTGTGTGTGTGTGTGTGTGTGTGGTTATTATCTTTGTGGATTTTTCCTATTTCTCTTTTTTCTTTTCAAATCTCTCAGCATCTTCTGTACCGTTTTTTATTAGATGTCTGTGTCTTTCTTTCTCTCTATCTGTCGGATAGATACCTGAATATTTGTATGCGTGTCTCTCTGCTTGTCTCTTTTACTCGCTCACCTGCACACACACACACGCACACAACACACACACACAACACACAACACAACACACACACACACACACCACACACATACACAACACACACGATAACACACAAACAGATACACACACACACACACCACACTCACCCCCCACCACACACAACACACACGGACACCCATCACACACACAACACTCCACACTCCCCCTCCCCCCACACCACCCACCCACACACACACAATACATAAAAACCAAACTTTATAATAATAAAAAACCACGACGATGCATGTTTACTTGTGCTAGCTAATCTGTGTGTGCTCCTGAGAGAGGACCATAGACAAGCAGTGAAGCCAGTTGCTCTGGCAGCAAGGAGTCCTCCCAGACTTGTGGCCCTGAGACTGGCAGCATACACTGACACACAGAGCCCTGAGACTGTCAGCATGACACTGACACACAGGGACCCTGAGACTGCAGCATGACACTGACACACAGGACCCTGAGACTGGCAGCATGACACTGACACACAGGGCCCTGAGACTGACAGCATGACACTGACACACAGGGCCCTGAGATGGCAGCATGACCTGACACACAGGGCCTGAGATGCACCATGACATGACACACAGGGCCCTGAGACTGACAGCATGACACTGACACACAGGGCCCTGAGACTGGCAGCATGACACTGACACACAGGGCCCTGAGACTGTAAGCATGACACTGACACACAGGGCCCTGAGACTGTCAGCATCACACTGACACACAGGGCCCTGAGACTGACAGCATGACACTGACACAAGGGCCCGGATGCCTTCAGCACCCTGAAATGACCAGTCACTGGGGAGAAAGTGTACTCCTCTTGGAAAAAAGAGTTAAGTCACAGTTGAGGATGGACAACGAGTAAAAGAAAAGAAAGAGAAGAAGAGTGAGTAAGTGAAGAGGAGTGAGTGAGAGTGAGTGAGTGAGGAGAGTGAGTGAGAGGAGAGCGAGAGAGGAGAGAGAGAGAGAGAGAGAGAGAGAGAGAGAGAGAGAGAGAGAGAGAGAGAGAGAGAGAGAGAGAGAGAGGAGATGAGACTAGAAGAGCAAGAGAGATAAAATTATGCAGACTTTCAGACTTTTACTTGTTATCAATGGCTTTAGTGTTTCCACCCGCACTACAATTTAAAACGATTTTTGCATGCTAATTTCCTCACATCTACCCTCTACTACCACATGGTCTAGACACTAACTGTTGTAGGGCACCACTGAATTTTTGGCAACCAGCTTCCTCCGCTCATTGCTGTTCTCAAATTTATGTAGTAAGTCGTTTTACTCAAAACCAGTCACTCTCTAATGTTGGCCCGATGACGTTTTTTTCATTCCTACAGGTGTGTAATGTCCTATGCTCTAAACTGTAAAACAG
>CM060326.1:47847080-47859580 GCA_030674155.1 Stramonita haemastoma | reverse complement strand
TCCTGCATTCAGTCTCATAAAAAGAAAAAATAACTGGTGTATTTTTTGCATCCAGTCTTGTATAAAAACACAAATATATTATCATATTTCTTGTAATAAATCTCATAAAAAAACTCGAAAAACATGTCATATTTCATGCAATTAATTTCATTAAAATATGAACATTACACTAATGTGTTTTGTTTCTTGCATCGATGTCATAAAAATCGAAAATTGCATTAATGTATTTGTTATATTCAATCTAATAGAAACAAAACAAAGAAAAAACACTATTGCATTTTTTTGCATTCAATATTGCTTAAAAAGAAAAATATACATTTATTTTTTTGCATTCAACCTAAAGAAAAGAGAAATATACTATGTAAAAAAAAAACC
Source organism: Stramonita haemastoma (assembly GCA_030674155.1). Taxonomy (NCBI): domain Eukaryota; kingdom Metazoa; phylum Mollusca; class Gastropoda; order Neogastropoda; family Muricidae; genus Stramonita; species Stramonita haemastoma. Next base: position 47,859,205 of record CM060326.1, on the reverse strand, counting down.
AAAACATCTTTCAATTATCTCTTTCTCCCTCTCTCCCCCCCTCCCTCCCTTCCCCTCCCTCCCCCTCTCTCTTCCTTCCTCCCCCCTCTCTCTCCTTCAAAAAATTCAGATCTGACAATGGATAACAATTCCTTAAAATAAACATACAATCACATTTCTGCATTTTTCTTCACATAACGTGTATAACAGCAGACTGCAAATATGAATTTTTCCTCCTGCATAAAACTCAAAACGCGCACAAACTTTGCCATTCTTGTAATAGTCATAGGACCAGGTCATTTTTCTCAAACACTTTTTGAAAGAGAAAAAGATTTAAAAATAAGGACTATAAAGAAAAAATCAATGGAACACACCAGTAGTTGACCATACACCAAACGCTCATACCAGACTAACAAGCAGCAATTGTATCCCTGTTTTTTCCACTTAATAGAACCTGCTGCTTGCATGCACCAATGGGCACCGGCACACACACCACACACACACGCACACACACACGCACACACACACACACACACACCACACCAACCACAGCACCACACACACAACAACACACACACACACACAAACACACACACACACACACACAAACACACACACACACACACACACACAACACACACACACACACACACACACACACACACACACACACACACACACAAACGCGCGCACTCGCACACGCACACGCACAGCACGCGCACACACTTTCCCCTGGCTTCACAAATTATCTAATGAACTGGTTTCGAATACTAATGATATACCATTCCTATATATGCCTCACATATACTTCATTCACCACTATATAAACCAATAACACCTGCCAATATCAAAGGCTATCACAGGACTAGAATTTTTCCAACCGACATTTCATTAAAGCCAAACATTGCCAACAATTAAAAAAAGAAAGAATTTGATTTTTCTTGCATTTAATCTTATGAAAAGAAAACCGGAAGAAATAGGACTACATTTGTATTCCTTGCATTTGATCTTTTAAAAAAAAAAAAAATGCTATTATATTTCTTGCATTCAATCTGATAAGAAAAAGAACGTTAAAATTTTAATATTGTATTTCTTGCACTCATTCTCATGAAAAGAAACAGAGTTTAACCGTTGTATTTCTTGTATTTAATCTATTGAATAAACACAAAATAAAATCATATTTCTTGTAATCAATCTCAAGACAATATGAACATTACACAAACTTGTTTCGTTTCTTGCATTCTATCTCAAAAGTCGAAAAATGCACTAATGTATTTGTTACATTCAATCTAATGGAAAAAAAATCAACCAAAAACATAAAGTGTATTTCTTGTATTCAATTTCGCTTAAAAACAAAACTATACAATTGTATTTATTGATTCAACCTCATAAAAAACAAGAGATATATGTAAAGAAAAAAAACAAGATCTTTCCAGTAACACACCACACCACACACACACACTCCCCTCTCTGTCTCTGTCTCTCTCTCTCTGTCTCTGTCTCTCTCTCCATATTACCCCCCCCCAAAAAAAAAAGTGTCAGATCAGAACATGGATCATCATTCCTCCTAAAAGTTCACACAACCCTCTTCGTTCTTGCTGTTCTTCTTCACAAAAAAATAATAGACAACCACCCATTTGTCAAACATTTATGCAAACACAGCATGCACATGCCTCTGTCTACATCTTACTATATCTTATGCTCTACCATTTACAAATGTACAAACAAGTAATCACAGTTAATATTTCTACATAAAGTGTATAACAGCAGTCTACAAATATTTTTTTGCCTCCTGCATAGATTTGTTAAAAATTGCCTTTTTGTGATAGTCACAGATTAGGTCATTTTTTTCGGACTGTGTTTTTGAATCAATGTAAAGTAAAATGGTTAAAAAAAAAAGGAAAAAAAAACAACTAAAGACCCAGTGGTTGACCATATGCCAAACACTCATACCAGACTAAACCAGCAGCAATCATCATCATATTCCTAACTGCTTTTTCACTTAAAAACCACTTCATGCACCTGGCACACACACACACACGCACCACGCACACCACACACACACACACACACACACACACACACACACACACACACACACACACACACACACCACACACACACAACACACACACACATTTCCGCTGGTTCCACAACATATCTAATGAAACCAATACCAATCATAATATACCTTTCCTGAATCATATGCCTCACATATACTTCACACACCACTATATAAACCAATAACACCCTGCTAATTTCAAAGCTTTCCAAAGGACTAGATTTTTTTTTCTACTGACATTTCTTTGAAGCGAAAGCTTGCCAACAATTAAAATAAATAAAGAATAGAATTACACATTTTTTCTTCAATTCAATCTTATGAAAAACAATTAAATATAGCCTACCACTGTATTTCTAGCATTCGATCTTATAAAAAAAAAAAAAACTATCTTTTTTCTTGCATTCAATCTAATAAAAAAAATCCGTACAAAAATTACTATTCTATTTCTTGCATTCAGTCTCTTAAAAAAGAAAGAAAATTTAACTGGTGTATTTCTTGCATTCAATCTTATTAAAAACAGAAAATTATATTACCATATTTCTTGTACTCATCTCATAAAAATATCAGTATTACACTGTTGTGCTTCGTTTCTTGCATTTGATCTCATACAAGTCGAAAAATGCACTAATGTATTTGGTACATTCAATCTAATAGAAAAAAATCAACAAAAAACATACTATATATTTCTCCCATTCAACCTCATAAAATGAAAAATATACTATGTAAAAAAAATCCACACCACTTTTCCACTACTCTCTCTCTCTCTCTCTCTCTCTCTCTCTCTCTCTCTCTCTCTCTCTCTCTCTCTCCCACCACCTCACTCACCCCCTCTCTCTCTCTCTCTCTCCTCTCCTCCCTCTCCATCTCTCTCTCCCTCACCCCCTCCTCTCTCTCACTCCCTCCCCCCCCCAAAAAAATAAAAATCTCAGAACTGAACAAAGATAACCTTCCCTCTGAACATTCCTACATCCTCTCTCCTCTTAGCTGGTCTTTTTCACATAAAAATAACTAATAGACACCACCCATTTGTCAAACATTTATGCAAACACTAGCATGCATATCAGCACATGTCTGTCTAGGACGCACTGCCACACTGATAGTATTCATTTCAATTCTGAAAACCTCCATTTACAGATGTACAAACATACACACTTCATTTTTCTTCACATAAATCTTGTAACAGCAGACTGCAAATATTTTTCCTCCTGCATAGAATTAAAAAAACAACTGCCATTCTTGCCATATCATAGCACCAGGTCGTTTATCTCAGACACTTCTTTTGAATCAATGTAAAAATAAAGGTTAAAAGCAAAAACAAAAAAAGCAACAAGAACATCAGGGGTTGAACATACACCAACCATTTCACATCATACTAACAAGCAGCAATCATATCTCTAACTGCTTTTTCCACTTAAATACTGCTGGCGCGCGCGCGCGCGCGCGCGCCACACACACACACACACACACACGCACACACACACACGCACACACATACGCACACACACACGCACACACACACACAACACGCACACACAACACGCACACGCACACACACACACACACACACACACACTTTCGGCTGGTTCACAATATATCTAAAGAACTGGTACTCCAATACCAATGACAATTATACCATTCCTATATATGCCTCACATATACTTCACATACCACTATATAAACCGATATCACCCTGCCAATATCAAAGGACTAGATTTTGTTTTACAACTGACATTTTTAAAAGCAAAACATTGCCAACAATGAAAAAATAAACAAAATTATACCTTTACTTGCGATCAGTCTTATAAAAAAGACCTGAAAATAAGGACTTATTATTGTATTTCTTGCATCGGATCTTATCAAAAACAAAAAATACGTATCACATTTCTTGCATTCAATCTAATGAAAAAAAAGTGAAAATTTTACTATTGTATTTCTTGCATTCAGTCTCATAAAAGGAAACAATTTAAGTGGTGTATATCTTGCATTCAATCCAATTAAAAAAACTGAATATATCATCATATTTCTTGTTATCAATCTTATTAAAATAAATATGAACATTACACTAATGTGCTTTGTTTCTTGCAATTGATCTCATCAAAAGTCGAAAAATGCACTAATGCATTTGTTACAATCAATCTTATAAAAAAATATTGTATTTCTTGCATTCAATGTCGCTTAAAAACAAAAACAATTATTATTGTATTTCTCGTATTCCACCTTATAAAAAACGAGAAATATATTGTGTAAAAAAACAACAACCCGCACGATCTTTCCATTACTCTGTCTCTCTCTTTGTCTCTCTCCCCCTTCCTCCCCCCCCTCTCTCTCTCTCTTGCCTCTCTCTCTCTCCTCCCTCCCTCCCTCCCCCCCCCTCTCTCCCTCCCCCTCTCCCTCCGTCCCCACTCTGTTTCTCTCTCCCCCAAAAATCTCAGATCTGAACCTGGATAACCACTGCTTCTGAACATTCCTACATCCTTTCTCCTCTTTAATGGTTTTTATCACATAAAATAAATAGACAACCACCCAATAATTTGTCAAAACATTTATGCAAACACTAAAATGCACATGGGCTCATGTCTATCCCTTATGCACTACCAGCAGACAGTACTCATTTCAAATTGAAATACCATTTACAAATGTACAAACAAGCGATCAAATTTCTTCACATAAAGTGCAAATAAAAACAGACTGCAAATACGATTTCTGCCTCCTGCATAGAATTTCGATTAAAAAAAACCAAACTTTTGCATTCTTGTGATAGTCATAGGACTAGGTCAAGTTTTTCGACGTGTCTCTGAATCAGTGTAAAGAAAAATGTAAAAAAAAAAGAAAGAAAAAAAAAACCAAGACACCATGATTCACTATACATCAAACATTCATTCCAGACTAACAAGCAGCTATTGTCATATCCCTAAGTGCTTTTTCCACTTAAAAAATAAAAAAAAAAAACCGCTGCATACACGCACGCGAACGCGCAGGCGCGCGCGCGCACGCATACACACACACACACAACATACACACCACAACTTTTCGCTGGTTTCACAATATATCTAATGAACTGGTACTCGAAAACCAATGATATATCATTCCGTATATATGCTTGCAGTACACACACATAAGCACACAGGTGTACTGGTATGCAGATGATATTTGCAAACTGTATGCACGCGGAGATTGGATGTAAAAGATAAAGCACTCAGTGTTTATTCCTTTAACCTCGAAGCGGGAATGGATAATATAATCTGCAAAGTCGCTTGCACAGGAGACTGCATGTAAAAAAGCGTACAAGTGCTTACTCAATTGTCAAATATGATTTTATACTATGGGAACGGATAACAATTTAACAAAACTTGTGTACATAGACTGGATGTTTAATAAAACGCATAGATGACCGTTGTCTACGAAAAAAATGAAAACACGCACACAGCACACACACACGCAAACACACAGACGCAGACACACATAGACACACACAGACACACAGGCACACACAGACACACACACTCACACGTGCGCGCGCACATGGACTGAACACACACGGACAATACAAACGCGCGCAGACACACAAACAAACAAGCACAGACACAGACACGGACAGACACGGACAGACACACACACACACACACACACAACTTTCTCTTTCCTACTACCTCCCTTTAAACACCCCTGTACTATAATACACCTCCCCCCTTCCCCTACCCCCCAATCCTATCTCCTCTCCCCCACCCCTTCAATTCCATCACTCCGCCATTCCCGATCATAATATTGTGCATTTTTTTGATTTGCAATCTAACTTTATATAGGTATTAAAAAATAAATTCTTAAACTGCCCCTCTCCCCATTCCCCAAATTACTATGACTACCTATCCCCTATCGGCAATCATACTTTCAGTCCTCATACATAGTCCCCTAAAACCTAAACATCCTAACCATCTCCCCTTCCTAACATCTCCTTCCTTAAAATTCTAACCCCCAATTTTCCCTTCCACCCCAGGAATGGAAGGGGGGGGGGGGGGGGGGGGGGGGGCTGTCAGATAAATAATATCCCACCTAGAAATTTTGTGCTAGGAATTCCCTGATTTCTCCCCTTGAGTTTCTGCCTTGTTCCTTTTCTTCTTGTCCTCTTCCTGTCTCATTTCTACCTTTTAAATCCATTTTACTGTCTTTTAAGAAAAAAAAGACAAACGATTGCGATTCTCTCCTACACCAAAATCACAATCTGCTGGGCCTGCCTTGTCAGGCACTTAACAGCAGCGCATCGCATTTTCGCTCATATGACAGACAACAGTAATTGCTGTCAGAGTGCGACGATAACGAAAAAGAAAAAGTTCTACAATCACCCCCATCCACGCGAGACAAAACTTTTGCCATAGTGTCAGCATATACCAAAGGAACTACCTGCCATTTGTGTCCACATGACGGGCCAGGGTTAGAGCAACTATAAAGGTTAGTTGTAAAGGGTTAGGGTTAGAGTTAAAGGTTAATATTGGGGCAAAGGTTGTCAGTCTGTTGGCTGGTCTGTCTGCATGCATGCATGTGGACACAAAAACAGGTAGACACTATAGTATGTAGCTTTAGACACATCGGCATCGATCGTATTTATCACCGGATTCAAAATTTAGCATAGCCAGGGAATGCAGAAGTTTGATCAAATTAATATAATTGCCAGTCCTGTCAATATCAAGAGTTTTTGTTGGATTTTGATGTTCAGATTTTCAAAGTAATAAATTCCCAGTTTTCAGCCAAGTCATTGAAGATCTCTGAACATTTTTTCTACATTTGAAAAACAAGATTACACCCAAAATAACCCACGCCAAGAATTTAAGCAAAGAAAAACCGGAACACGCCGAAATTGAACCACGTGAAAAAAGGTTATCAGCTACCCCACACGCTGACATTTTCCTATTCCCACCAATCCAAATAATGTGTATTCTACCCCCTCCTCCCAAAACCTCTTTTCCCAAAAATACATCTACCAAAAGTTATGCCCCCTCTTTACTACCACCCTCCTCAACACACACACACACACACACACACACACACACACACACACACACACACACACACACACACACCACACACACACACAACACACGCATAACAGCTTGCACACAAGTTCAAAACCTGTTCCCCTTTTCGGAAGAGTATACCATTGTGCACCGATTCTAACAGATGACAAAATCGAAACAAAAAACCGCATACACAGGGGGACTTGATGTATAAAAGCACACGGATGCTTATTCCATTATCATCGAAAATCATAGAAAATTTGAAACATTTTACAACACTCGTGTTTTGTAATGTATGAACACAATTTTTCATTATTTTTTTTTAATTATTATTTCCTCGAGTTTATTTTTTATTTTTTTCATCGAATCTCTGACGCGCCATTTTCAAAATGATTGAGAAGTTGTAAGTGATTACCTGCACTTGTTTTCACCCACTATTTTTTCCTCAAAAATATTTTAAATGGTCATTTAATTTAACTTATATATTTTCTTTATACTGCGCGCATTTCGGAATGATATATCAATGGCTGATCATCCCTCCCTTCCCCCCCCTTTTAAAAAATAATACTGTGAAACTTGATTCTACTATCATAACCATCTCTCTCTCTCTCTCTCTCTCTCTCTCTCTCTCTCTCTCTCTCTCTCTCTCCTCTCTCTCTCTCTCTCTTCTACTACGCACTACTACTGCTACTGCTACAAACTTACTGGATCTGCACCCATCATCTATGTTTGAAAAACAAACAAAAACAGAAGAAAAAACAATTACTTCAAAACATCACAAAATGAGAGTCCTACAAAGATTGATGGGGCATCAAAGGGTAAATAGGACAAGTATCTTTTAAAAAAAAAGATCCGAGTCATAATATAATTCTAAAAAATAAAAAAGACATCACAGATGATCGCAAGTCCTCAAAGGAATGTTGAAAACAGCGTATTTTTTCTCAACATATGGAATCTGATCCATTTAAAAATATATATAAAAAAACCTCGGTGTAAAAAACAATACAAAATAATTTCCGTTCTTACACGAAACAATGTGACATGTACGAAAAATGTTGTTTAACGAATATATTCAAAATATAACCGAAAAAGTTAATAGCAAAGGATGTCACTTTCACAAAAAAATATTATAAATTATCTAAGTTCTGGTTGCTGAAAAACAAATCTTATCAAAGAATTAGTAATCTTTTTACTATCTTTCTATCATAATAGAGCGAAAAAGTAATGGCTTCCACTTTCCATTACTTCAAATCAAAAACGTATCAAAATGCACTATAGAGCATTACCAGTCCTACACGCAGGAACACAGAACATTCATTTTGGCGTGTATTTTTACTTTTAAGTGGAAAGCCCTAAAACATTTAAGACTACTACAAAGAGTGTTTTCTTGGAAAAAAAATCCCAATATTAGACAAAATTGCATCATACTGCTAGTTCTACGTGTTTCATGAGACAGGTTCAAACAAGATTGCTTTCCTTTAACCAATCATTTTAACTCGAGTTGGAAACAATGCCGAAAACAAAGACAAAAAACAAAAAAAAAAAAGACCTCAAGCAGTCAAGTATTTCGTGTCATAAACATTAAATGTTACATCAGTCTAGAGGCATTGTCTCAGCCTATCTTTTCATCGATTTGTTTTTTAAAAAAAACGAACTTTCAAAAATCAAACAATTAAATCATTAACTGTCCTGAATGCACCAAGGGGCATAACAAGACTTGTATGATCACTTAATATAACCTTTTTTGAACATAAAATCTTTATAAAATAAAATCACCATTTTTGCCCTATTGTTGCCCCATAAGCATGTTACATCAGACAATAGCATTTTTGAACTTATCACTTCATCTGAATCATTAAGAAAAAAAAAGCACAACAACCATTCTACGCTTTGACGTAATGTTAGGTCAAGAGATTTTTTTAAAAAAGTATTCCAATAGATCTATTCAACAAAATCACACACGCGCGCGTGTGCAATGCGCGCATGTATACATCGGCATCCAACTATTTAACAGATACCGATTATGTTAATAAAAATGTTAATGCCATCGACCTACAACAAAAATTTTCATTGAATCGTATCCTGTCACTCTAAATCATTTTCCTTTCAGAATAAAATCTGAACAGGGCTGAGGTTGCAAGCCAGTTTACCTTTTTCAATAAAAGTAAAGATCAAAAGCCATTTTCTTTACAAGATAAAAAGACATGAAAGTTTAAAAATGTTTAAGGAAACAAAAAAATATCTTTATCGCTTCTACCATCCAAATGCCTTTTACACAATACTTTGTTTGTTAACTTTTCGTGGTCTACAGAACTAGATTTTAAAGCACCATTACAATTTTTTAAAAACCCATTTTTCAAATGTTGTGCCCTAACATCTACTACAGCATTAGCTGTCATAGTGTGGAGTGTGCATGCTTTCAAAGGATACTGACAGCGGATTACTTCTCTTTGCGTTTGTTGCCGTTCTTGTGGACGATGATGCATGCAGTCTATGTACTGTCCTCGATGTTGTCCTCGAATATTGTGTGCCGCTCGATGTTGTCCTCGATAGTTTGCCATTTTAGTGAAAAAAACATGCAGTGATTTTGCCGCTTTGCTTTCGATGATGTCTTCAATGCTGTCATCGATGTTGTCTTGTGATTATTTGTCTTGTCCTCATTGTTCTTCGATGATTTTGCCGTGTTGTCTTCGACGATTTTGCCGTGTTGTCTTCGACGATTTTGCCGTGTTGTCTTCGATGATGTCCTTGATTATTTGTCGTGTCGAATCTTATGTCCACACCTTACGACCATCTTAGTTACGGGCCTTGCTGATACTGACGCCCCCACCCCCACCCCACACACACACACCGCTTGTAGAAAAGGCAGGTCAATATGGCTGCCTTCACACATAAGGATAGGTCACTGGCCCTTGATTCCTGACCTACAGCTTGCCCCTGAAAACATAAAGTCATCATCAGTAAGACTGCTCGTGTGTGTGTGTGTGTGTGTGTGTGTGTGTGTGTGTGTGTGTGTGTGTGTGTGTGTGTGTGTGTGTGTTGTGCGCGCGCACGCGTATGTGTGAGTGTGTGTGTGTGTGCGCACGCGCATGTGAGTGTGTGTGCACGTGTGTGTGCGCACGCGCGTGCGTGGTGTGTGTGTGTGTGTGTGTGTGTGTGTGTGTGTGTGTGTGTGTGTGTGTGTGTGTGTGTGTGTGTGTGTGTCGAGTGTGATTGTGTGTGTGTATACGTGTGTGGGAGAGTGGGGTCGGTACTGATGTTAACTCAAGTGGGGGGGGGGGGGATGGGGGGATCTTGAATGGAAGTTTTAGTGGTGGCTCGAACCCAGGGCGTAAGACAATGAGCTCAACGCTCTAACCACTAAGGCTATCTCGGTTTCCGAAAGAAATAGTTAATCCCAGTGATTAATTAAATTTTGAAATGGAGTTATCAAGTACACTGTTCCCACACATATAAATTTATCAAGTACACGATTTGGATACATTTCCTTAAACAACAAAGTTGTTATATTAGTACACTATTTTTGAACATTTCTTTCTGTACGAATTCCAAGCCAGGAAACATTCTTTGAACACAATTAGCGACAAACCAACCACACACACACACACACACACACACCCACACACACACACACACATGCCACACACGCACACACACCACACACGCAAACACACACGACACACACACACACACACACACACACACACACACGACACACGCACAACACACCACACACGTACACGCAACACACAGTCTTAATTTTAAAAAATCTTGATGACTCGTTGTCGTGCTTAACTAGAATCAATATTCTACTCAAAGACTTAGCAAGCATCCATACCTGAACCATGTATAACCAAGTCGCTCCAGTATAGCTACAACACTTATGATTTATACTTGCACGTCCCAAGCCTTTGATAAAGTCAGTTTTTCCACTACAGCTGTACACTTAAATACTTACACGGTTGACTGAATTCATGTCAGCTTTCCAGATGATGGCCTCATTTTCGAGGAGACGGCTCCCAGGTGATCCACATGATGGCTTTTCGGAGAAGACTCTCATATGACCCATATGATGACTCACCACAGAAGAGGACTCTTTGATGACCCTACAACCACTCACCAAATTAGGGCCCGCGTGGAATAAAGTATGGAAAGGAAGGAGCCTTAGGAAATGCTGGGAACATGAGAGAGGTGACAAAGTCCCAATCTCTCGTGACCAGTTTCTCAAAGACTGTGCAGGTGGTGGTGTTTTCGGACACCAAGATCGCTGTAGGTGGTGGTGTTTTCGGACATCAACAATTTGTAGGTGGTGGTGTTTTTCGGACACCAAGATCGACTGTAGGGGTGGTGTTTTCGGACACCAAGATCGCTGTAGGCTGGTGGTGTTTACGGACACCAAGATCACTTAGGTGGTGGTGTTTTACGGAACCAAGATCGTGTAGGTGGTGGTGTTTTCGGACTACCAAGATCGTTGTAGTGTGGTGTTTTCGGACACCACAATCGCTGTAGGTGGTGGTGTTTAGGACACAAGATCGCTGAAGGTGGTGGTTTTCGGACACCAGATCGCTGAAGGTGGTGGTGTTTTACGGACACCAGATCGCTGTACGGTGGTGGTTTTCGGAACTCAAATCATTGCAGTAGTGGTGTTTTCGGACACAAGTATCGCTGTAAGTGGTGTTTTCGGACACCAAGATCGTTGTAGGTGGTGTGTTTCACGGACACCAGAACATTGTGTAGGTGGTGGTGTTTACGGACACCAAGATTATGTAGGGGGTGGTGTTTACCGACAACAAGATCACTGTCACCCAGATTGCGCTCCTGTCATTTCTTGCATTTAGTTTTAATTTCCTATTTTTTAATTTCTATATTCATTATTTTAATTTTTCTATTTATCTCAGTATTTTATTTCCTACTCTATGTCTCGTTTAATAAAAAATTATATGTTTTATTTCATTTATTTTATTTCCTATTCTATTGTTATTCTTATCTTTTAATCTAGTTGTTACCATTTAGCAAGGATTAGGATGCAATCAGAAATGCGGTGCCCAGCGATCGTTGACGCTAAACTACTGACC
>CM060326.1:47832080-47844580 GCA_030674155.1 Stramonita haemastoma | reverse complement strand
AACAGAAAAGAGAGAGATGGGGGGAAGACATACAGATAGGGAGACAGAAACAGACAATAAACTTCATAATACTCACAATTAGTCGATGGTTGAAGTCCTGCTTTTCTTTGCAGTCCTGCAGTAAACAGACAGCTCAGTCTCTGCAGTGAAGGCAGCAGTACGCTGCAGGTCCTCCAAGTCACCCTATAGCTTCTTGGCCATTTTGGGTCGGGAGGAAGGGGGGGGGGGGTAGTTCAGGCCAGAGGCTTTCTGAGTGTCTTGTGTAGTGGGGTTGGGCTGTTGCACATCTTCTCTAGTCTGGTTGCTAATCTTGCAAAGGCAATGTTCTGTGTAGCCTATGTGGAGTTTCATGTTGTTCTATCTTTAAGTCTTTTCGTTGATTACAAAAGTCTTCCTCTAATAGGACATTACAGTTTGTACCCCTTGGGTTTAATTTTTTTTTTAATCTTGAAAAACATTCTCGAAAAAGAATCTTGAATCTGCACCTCAGGTCGTTTCTGCCTGCTGTCCTTTCAAGAGGGTAAAGTTGTTCCTTGGCTGTGGTTTCTATGGTGATGGTGGTCTGCTGTTTGTCGGCCGTCTTGATGACACAAGGCTCCTCTGTGAAAAACAACAACAAAGTTTAATAAATCTTCTAACAAGGATTAGCTAGAAACATGCTGCCCCGCTCCGCCCCCCCCCCCCCCCCCCCCCCGAAAAAAAATAAAACAAAAACAAAAAAATGGAAACTTGTTTCGCATTAAAGTAGCAGGAACACATTCATTTATTCAGTTTTACTGCTATTGCTATTATAATCTTTTAATACAAAATTCTGTAATTTATGTTTCTATGTGTGAAAATATGATTGTTTCGTTTCTACACTTTTCAAATATTGGTGTGATAAACCAAAATATCACGTTATTCTGTTTTTTTATTTACAACTGTGTAAGCTATTCCTATGGTTTCCAAATCACAAAGTTATTTTCCCCCTCATACCATAGTAGCTATATGAAACAAATGGGGGAGCACAGGATGGATTAGCCAAGTGGTTAGAACGTTTACCTTGTGATCTGATGGCCTGAGATCTAACCACCACCCAGGCGCCTGTACTGTCGAGGAGATATTTCCTCTGGATTTAACATCAGTACCAACTCCATTCTCCCCCTCCCCCCTCCCCAACAAAAAATCATGTGGACTCCCCTCGTGGGGAGCTGGGGATCTGTCGGCATAAATAGCATCCTCACCTGGAAATCCTGCTCTAGTAATTCCTCTTTTCTACCCCTCCGAGGAATGACTACACCCCATTCGCCCCCCCCCCCCACACACACACACACCAGATGAGGGCAGGATGGAAAAAAACTGGTATAAATTTAACCTTTGACACTAAATACAGATCACTTTGACCTGAATTGAACTGACTTGGCACAACATCCCCCCCCCTCCCCCAATAAAAAAAGAGTACCGAAACACATAAGTAGAAAGACAAACAAAAAAACAACAACAACAAAAAACGTACACAATACTACACAAAAACAACCATCAGTTTTACCTGTCCTCTCAGCTCAAAACTGCCCGAAATAGCGAAGCTGTGGCAAAGTGATGGTATTTTAAATTATTTTGCTTGCGGAGACACGAAGTGGCATTAGCCCTGGTCCGGTGCAGAGTGAAGAGAAGGGAAGTGAAGTGTGGAGCCCTCAACACGTTCAATGCTCATCTCCTGACCCGTATGTATTCGTGAAGACAGTTTGGCTTTGGTTTCACGTGCATCATGGAACAAAGCGTATTGCACGGACAGTGATAGGATAACTTGTTGATCGTTACACTTAAAGACGTCACTGCTGTTTTCTCCTTTCTTATCTGTGTGTTTCTGTTTATTTCTTTTTTTTATTTTTTGATTTAGAGGAAAATGGAATAAAGCACCAGTCGGTTGAGTTCTGTCCTTCCATGATATTTGCGCAGTAAAAGAGCTCACGGCACCAAGAGAGTCCTCTACTGTGCAGTGGAAGGAAGGTGGCAGGATGGCTAAGACGTTCGCCTGCCAACAAATAAATTTGAGGTTCTGGGTTCGATTCCCAGCCTCTCCCTTTCTTCACAGTTTGATGAAAAAAAATCGAACTGAATGTCAATGTCATTCAGGTAAGACTATAAACCGAGGCCCCATATGCAAACCCAGCAGAACATCTTGGCTCATGTTAAAACTCCGTTTCCCCTTTCGGAAGAGCAGGCCATTGTGTGCCGATAGGAGTGGATGACAAAATTATTTCTAAAAAGCCCAAAACAAACAAAAAAACGAGCATGCACACAGATGTCGTGCTTAGACACCATCCCTGAGGAAAAATCGGTGAGTTGGAGTCCCCAGAGTGGCTCAGGGCTGTATAAAAAAACTGGGTAGGCGCTGCACTTGTGGCGACGCGCTCTCCCGGGGAGAGCAGCCCGAATTTTACCCAGAGAAATCTACTGTAACATAAAGTGGTATAAAATAAAATAATATACTGTATGCACACACTTTTCTAGCATCTTTGATAAAGGCAGCACTGGAAGAGGTCAGCCTGGACTGAATATAGCGAGTCTGTGGGAATGAAAGCTGGTACAGTGTACAAACCAATATATAGTACTAAACATAATAATAATGATAATATACAACATGATGCACCACAGCACTGTGTAGCGTCGCCTCCACATGCATGAACACACAAAGGGGCATAACAAATACGAGTATGCACATGCATGCGCATGCGCATAACCACCACCGTAAGGTAAGGCGCATTTCAAGAAGATGCGAAAAAGCGTCTGACTGAGTCGCGTCCTTCCACGACTTTTGCACAATTACAGAGCCCACGACACCAAGAGAGTGCTCTACTGTAGCATACACACTTTATAGCATCTTTGATTATGTGTGTCGCTGTTCTTGTGGCAAAACCACATCCCCAAAATGGTTAGCCTGGCTTGAATATATTACAAGTCTATCGGAAGGAAAGTTAATACAGTGTATGCAAATGATGCACCCCAGCATAGTACAGGGCCACTGCAACATGAACACACACGAAAAACGCACACACAAAGAGAACCATGCGCACACAAGAATGTGCACGTTCACACACCCAATTAGGTTAGTATCAACAATTATAGGACAAAACACCGGTTTGATTTCCCGTCCAACTTAAGCTTTTGCACTGTAACAAATCCCATGGAGCCAAGAAAGGGCATTACTGTATGTATACACACTTTACTATCATCTTCAATATGAGAGGCGCCACTCTTGTGGCGACACCAGAGTCCCAAAGATGGCAGCCTGGCTTAAATTTCGCAAGTCTGTCGGAACAAAAACTGGTACAGTATGCGCAACATTACATAGTATCACACATAATAAGTATAATGCTAATGATAATAATGCAGTATGATGCGCCACAGCACAGTGCAGGGCACACACATGCATACGCACGACAAAACTCACAAACAAATACAAGCGCGCAGACGCATATACATGCAGATACGCATCCCCAAGAAGAAGGCACATTCCCAGAAGACACGACGAAGCGCCTGGTTGAGTTCTGTCCTACCCCGACTTTTGCACAGTAATAGACCTCATGGTCTGATATCACTAATTAGTGGAAGAACGTTAAACTGAAGAACTAACCAACTAGACCCCATGGCACCTTCAGAGCGCTCTACCGTATGCAGACACACTTTACTCTGTTTTTCGGAAGAGAAGACCATTGCGTGCAGTTGGGAAGGGATGACAGAATTTACAAAACGACACACACATGGGGACTGGATATAAAAAAAACACATGAGTGCTAATACCATTTTCCTTGAGAGAAAAGAAAAAAAGAAAGAAAAAGTGTCTTTGATATGGGTGGCGGGGTAGGATGGGACTCAACCCAGCTTTTGTCACATCTTCTCAATACGCACCCTATTCTCAAACTTTTGCACTGTAACATATCCCTATATATACACTCTTTACTACCATCTTCGATATGAGAGGCGCCACTCTTGTGGCGACACCAGAGTCCCAAAGATGGCAGCCTTTCTTGAATATAGCAAGTCTGTCGGAACAAAAAACTGGTATAGTATACGCAACAATACATAGTTTGTATGCACGCACGGATGCGTGCGAGCGTTTGTGTGTGTTCATTTTCTTTGTGTGTGTATGTGGGAGTGGCCCTACACGGTGCTGTGGTGAATCGTATTTTCATTATGAATGTTATCTGTAATACTTTGTAATGTTGCCTAAGCTGTACCAGTTCTAGTTCTGACGGATGTACATTATTCAAGCCAGGCTGCCCTCTTCTGGATCTCGTGTCGTCACAAGAATGGTGCCACCCATATCAAAGATGCTTTTCCTACGTGTATGTATACAGTGGAGCACGTTCATGGTGCCGTGGGCTTTTTTACTGCACAAAACATGGGATAGAACGGGACTCAAACCTGTCTTTTGTCACCTCTTCTCGATTGGCGCACTATTCTTCGGGGTGGGGGGTGTATTCACATATGGGAGTGTGTGTTTACTGTTGTTTTTGTATTCCTTGTTTCTGTGTGTGCATGAGGCGGCAGCGCTGCAATGTGCCTTGGTTCATTATATTGTATATTGTCATTATTAGCACTTGTATTGCTTTGCATGCAATGTTGTGTACACTATACCACCTTTCATTAGGACAGACTTGCTATATTCAAGTTAGGAGCAGTGGTATCATCACAATAACAGCGCCACCCATATAAAAGAATGCTAACGACGAAGGTATAAACACAGTAGAACTGTGTCGTTGGCTTTGTTACTGCACAAAAGTCGGGGTAGGACGGGTTTCAAACCGGTTTTTTGTCATATTTATATTCTCGACATGCGCCTTATTCGCCTTATTCGTAGGGGTGTGTATGCCCATTACACACTTCACTTTGCAATTCTCAATTCTCTTTATGTCTGTCTGTTGAGTACACGCCAAGGTATTATGGCAAAGCCTTATCAAAGTTTACGAGTATTTATATTTCATTTTCTGCGTCTTTCCATTGTTGTCCCTTAATGTGTGTTGTGGCCTAAGGCTGATGTGTATTGAACAATTTCAGTGTTCACTCTCTGTCTTTGTGTGTGTGTGTGTGTGTGTGTGTTTCTTTGTATGTCTGTCTCCCCTTATTTTGCTTTGAAATCTCTCTCTCTGTAATGCTGAATCATCACCATTTCTGTTACTATCTTTCACAAGTGCAAAACTGTATTAATGAGGAAAAACAAGAGTAGGTACCAACTTCTTAATCGTTTTGAAAATGATTTATCAAAGATTGAATTATAAAATAATTAAATGAACATAAATTTTAGGCAATACTGTCTTTCAGTGGCAGCATTGTAGGCATGTTTGAATAAGAACCATTTGATTGAATTAAACTACAATGAATTGAATTCTAGGTAATAATGTCTTTCGGTGGTAGCATTGTAGGCATTTTTGAGGAACAACCACCGAGTTTCGGCTCCTGGATGAGGGCGGTAGTTGAAACTCCAACTGTTGTGGTACCTTATGGCAAGACACTTCTCAGAATTTAAAAGTGTTAATTGCATTGACAAGTATATTTGATATCCCTGTAGCCTTTTGAAGCTGCCCTCAAAAGATGAAGATAAAAAGAGAAAGAAAATATGCTTAGAATATATGTTGAAAAAATTTGAATAAGAGAAAATAAGCACCTAGTAAATATTTGTGCCTTAAGTTTGGGGATCCTATTAAAGGATGCAAGGGAGGTCATAAAGTTTGTATCTAGCCAAGTGGTCAGTATCAGCTGGATAATAAGCCAAACATTGCAATGCACTTGAAGTGCATACACAGGCACAAGAAGCTGGGGGGAAAATAGAGCTAATCTGTAGGTACGAACTTGTCTTGTAATCCATAAGATCTCAGTCTCTTTGATATGGAGCAAGAAGCAGTATGGCATCAGCTGATCATGATATCAGATATCACACATCAGACAGATAGGAGGTCAGCGAGCTTAACACATCTGCATGACAACTGCATGTTAGATGTTGCAGAAGAAAGTCAATTCTGAAATATGTCTGAGTGTGTGTGTGTGTGTGTGTGTGTGTGTGTGTGTGTGTGTGTGTGTGTGTGTGTGTGTGTTGTGTGTGCACGTGTGTGTTTGTGTGTCTATGTGTTAGTGTGTTTGTGTGTGTAAATGGGTGTGTGCGTATGACTGTGTGTGTTATTCAGTTGTATTGATTTTGCTGCGAGCTGACAGACAGGTAGATAACCAGGCTGACAGAGAGATAGATGGGTAGATATAAAGATAGACCAACAGACAGACAGTAAGACAGACAGACATACAGAAAGACTGAAAGGCAGGCAGACAGATAGACAGACACGTAATCTACAGCCAGACAGACAAACAAACAGACAGATATAAAGAAAGACAAGCAGGCAGACAGACAGGCAGATAATTTATACATACAACTACAGAGACATCTTCACAGAATGAACAGAAACACACACATGTACGCACACGCACACGCACACGCACACACACACACACACACACACACACACACACACACACATCCCAGCAGTGCACACAGGTGGCTATGAACACTGAACTGTATAGCAGACAGCTTGTGTGTGAACACGGGCAATTTCCTGTCTTCTCCCTGTCTGTGCTCCTCTCTACACACTCAGCACACAGTTCACAAACAAGGCTTCCATCTAAGGATGTAGCAGAGATTCACTTTTTTTCGTTTCTGCCAGTCGGGATAACTTGTTTGCAAGTTAAGCAGTGTCAATCGTGGTCACTGAATGGATGGATGACCGCTTGTACGCCTTAGCATCAGTACTGTCCCCCCAGCTGTAAATGGGTACCTGCCCTCTTTAGAATCAGGGAAGGTAAAGCAGCAAGGGAGAGGAGATGGGCACCACCCTCAATATACGAGCCCCTAGAGTAGCTGAGGTCCCTGACACCTCGCTCCCTTATGACCATAAAGGTTATGAGACACTTTAACCTTTTTTATTTTAGCAAGAGGGTATAGGCCTTTGACAGGGTATGGCATGACTGCCTCTAGCAAGTACTCAGGCACTTCAACATTGACAACTGCCTAATTGAAGTCATCAAGGCTCTGTACGAGAATGCAAGAAGTGCAGTTTTCATGAACAATCACGTACGTGGGCGAGTTCTTCAAGACCACGGTTGGAGTCCGCCAGGGCTGCCTTCTCTCACCTGTACTCTTCAACCTCTTCCTCGAAAACATCATGACAGAGACACTGCAAAACCACCACACTTCCATCTCCATTGGTGGAAGACCCCTTTGCAACCTCAGATTTGCAGATGACATTGACCTCATGGGCAGCAGCAAACAAGAACTGCAAATCCTCACAGACAGTCTAACAGATCGAGCGAGCGCATACGGCATGGAGGTCAGTACAGAGAAATCGAAGATCATGGTCAACAGCACGAGTAATGACAGCACGGAAATAAAGATGAATGGAGAAATATTGGAAGAGGTGAGCCAATTCAAATACTTAGGCTCCATCCTAACAAAAGATGGCACATCAAACAATGAGGTGAAAGCTCGCATTGCAACAGCAACATCTGCTCTAGTCAGACTCCAGAGGATCATCAGAAGCAACAACATCAGCTTCTGCACCAAATACCACCTCTACAAATCCCTCGTGATATCTATCCTCCTATATGGCTGTGAATCATGGACTCTGACAGCAGAGTTAGAGAGAAGAATCCAAGCATTCGAGAACAAGTGCCACAGAAGACTCCTCAAAATATCATACAAAGAACACAAGACCAATAACTATGTGAAAGAAGAAATCAAAAAGCGTGTGGGCCCTCAAGAGCCTTTGCTCTCCACCATAAAGAGGAGAAAGCTGATGTGG
Source organism: Stramonita haemastoma (assembly GCA_030674155.1). Classification (NCBI taxonomy): domain Eukaryota; kingdom Metazoa; phylum Mollusca; class Gastropoda; order Neogastropoda; family Muricidae; genus Stramonita; species Stramonita haemastoma. Next base: position 47,836,754 of record CM060326.1, on the reverse strand, counting down.
TTTGGTCACACCACAATACACAACACCCTAGCAAAAACCATCTTGCAAGGAACAGTCGAGGGCAAGAGAAGAAGAGGCCGCCAAAAGAAATCATGGGTTGACAACATCAAAGACTGGACTGCCCAACCCCCGCAACGCCTCCTACTAGCCACACAGGATCGTGAAGCATGGAAAAAGATCTCCGTTGCGTCTTCTCTCATGTCCCCCCTACGTCCTTTGGGACATGGGACTGAGTGAGAGTGAGTGATAGTGTGAATACTAGGAATGTTTCTTTTTTTGCTTGGTGAGACAGAGTATGTACGGAAATAAACAAGCAGTTTTGCGCTTGTATATGCACGTCTGCATACATACTCGCGCACGCCATGCGCGTATACACGCTCGCAAACGCGCGTACACACACACACCGAGAAATCTGACATAAATTGCTTATAGACATTTTATGGACTCTCTTAAATAATGGCTTTTGGTTACATTGTAACTGATATAAGCTGTTTTTTGTGTGGGTTTTTTGACACTATATGATTTTTAAAAGACTCTAAATGTGTGCATGTATGTACGAGTATACGTGCTGAGTGGAAGAGCGCAAACCGTGTGTGTGTGTGTGTGTGTGTGTGTGTGTGTGTGTGTGTGTGTGTGTGTGTGTGTGTGTGTGTGTGTGTGTGTGTGTGTGTGTGTGTGTGTAGGTGTAGCTGTAGCTGTAGCTGTAGCTGTGAGTATGTGTGTGTGTGTAGGTGTGTGTGTGTGTGTGTGTGTGTGTGTGTGTGTGTGTGTGTGTGTGTGTGTGTGTGTGTGTGTGTGTGTGTGTGTGTGCATATGTTGGTATGGCATTTGAGTGGGTTTTTTTTTTTTTTTTTTTTTTTTTTTTTTTTTTTTGGTTGTTTTTGCTGTTATTGTAGTTGCTTGTATTATCTATAGGCATATTTTATTTTAAAGCTGTTGAAATCATGTTAATGTTAGTGAAATGATTGATGTTGTTTTATTTGTTTGTTTGCTTTTTCCCCTTTTCTTTCTTTTGTTGGCTTTATTGTTTGCTAGGGATTTTCTGCTTTGTTTTTTGTTGGTTTTTTGTTTTGTTTTGTTTTGATTTGATTTTTGTTGTTGTTTTGATTTTTTTTCTTTTCTTTAGATAGATGGCTTGATGGAAAAAAGCAAATCGATGCTTACTCAATGTACCATCTGGAAATAAAAATGTGATTGATTGATTGAGAAATACACACACATAGACACACGCGCGCGTGTGCGCATGCATACACTCACACACGTGTACACACACGCATGCACACACACAATACGCTAATATGCGCTCACGCATACACACACACATAGACACACACACGTGTGAAGTCACTCACACACACATATACATGATCAAACACACGCACACACACACACAGATCAGACCTCAAAGCTGCTAGTACTGACAGATTAAATGTATAAGCCACTGCGAAGCCTTTGAAAGTCTCTACCACTATACTTTTCCCAGCCTTTTTTTCCTGTTTGAACACAAAGTAACAAAGCGCTGCTTAAAACTCCAAGAAAAAATGCATCACAAAAACCTGAATGCAAAGAAGAAGATTCCTAACAAAAAAAACCCGCATATCTCTCTAATGTCATGAAACAAATTTTTCTTTCTTCTATTCCTGTGTGGCACTTTCAACCCAGCAGCTACCCAAAGTAACCCCCCCCCCCTACTCCCCAAGCCCCCCCCACCAACTCACTCCCCCCCCTCCACACACACACACTCACACTACTCTACCCCCACTCCAAGCCCTCCACTTATTTTCTCATTGCCATAATCCCAACGCCAGTCATTTTCTGCTGTTAAAATGACAGTTCTCAACAACTCACTTTGACGTGCCGCTTCACGATGATATTGTCAGGACTGGGCAGTAGTTAGTTCCAGTGTGTGTATGTGTGTGTGTGTGTGCGTGCGTGCGTGCGTGCGTGCGTGCGTGCGTGCGTGCGTGCGTGCGTGCGTGCGTGCGTGCGTGTGTGTGTGTGTGTGTGTGTGTGTGAGGAAAAGCGAGACAGTCAGTGAGACAGACATACAGACAGACAGACACAAACACAGGCAAAGAAACAGACAGACAGACGGATAGATTCTGCTGCAGCCGAAGAAGAGGGAAAGATGGTGAGACAAAACAGAATAATATGTCAAATCCTGCAAAGGTAAATATGGGATTGTTCATGTTTTCAAACAGCAAAAATCTTAAAAGAAAACGAAGAAAAAGAATATATACAAATAAGTTGACAAAACACATACAACTCCGAGATATAAACCACAAGAAACTAGTTTCACCATAGAACACGCTGACATAGATGAGGTCAGCTTTATCTGACTATGTCAGGTAAACAAGATAGCCAGTCACGATCTCCTGCTAAAGCAGCATTAAAATACAATATAAGAAAACAAAACAGTATTACGTGGGATGTAAACTGAATGCCTGTCGGACTTGGGGAGAAATGCCCATGTAATAGCAGTGTAGATTATTCTTTTACTTGTAAGTGACCCAGCTAACCTGATTCAAGAGTATGAGGTTTTAATCCATTTTAAACAAACTTTTTCTATTCTATTAGTTAATATGGGAGGGGGGTGGGGTCGGAATAGCTAAATGGTCAGAGCGCTCGCTTCCCCCCTGTCAAGTTAAGCAGCGCCGAGCGTAGTTACCAGTTGGATGGGTGACCGTTTGCTCGCCTTGGCTTTAGTACAGTCCCCCAAGTTCACCCAGCTGTAAATGGGTACCTGACCTCTTCCTGGTCAAGGAAGATAAAGCAGCGAGGGAGAGGAGATGGGCGCTGCCCTCAATATGTAAGGTCCTATAGAAGCTGAGGTCTCTTATGTTTCGCTCCCCCACGACCGCCTAGGTTATGAGACACCCTATCTTTACCTTTTTTAGTAAATATCGTGCCTGCGTTTCCTTTACACCTTCACCTACACAGTAGTCCAACGGATTGTGGGGATACTAGCTTCCTTCACTTTTCGCCGTCCTCTGCTTTCCTTAGCAAATTGTTCCTCCCAAGGCCTGTCCACTCTCTGATGATGTCTTCCCATCGTTTCCTCTGTCTGCCTCTTCGTCTCCTTCCTTATACTGTTCCCTGTAGGACAATCTTGGTCAGTCAAGATGTTTGTGTGGCGTACCCCTACCACTTTAGTTTGCGTTTTTTTTTCGCTGTGGTCAGGAGCTCTTCATAATTATGGTCCAAGGGCAGATATGATTCTGGTTTTCACCTCCTCATTTAATGATGTCACCCTTGTATGAGATACCAAGAAACTTGCTAACGCACCTCATCTCCATTACCTGTATCCTTCTTTCATTCAATGTCTGCTGTTATGGTCCGTGTCTAATACAAAGTAGTATGGAGTTGCACAGCAGTGTTAAAGATAGTGTATCACACCAAAAATCAATACAATATGCACAGTGCAGTAAAAACCACTATATCATAATATGCCTGTCATCAATAAATCGACGTCTGCAAGGTACCTCTTTTTTAATCTTTGGTTGGCTTTTTGTTAGTTTTTTATTTTATTTTATTGTCCTGAGATGCAGATAGATCATAGATCTTCAAGAGTCTGTTTTTCTTTATTTTGTATCTTTTTATTTATGTCTGTTTTACCCGTGTCTTTCTTAGATATCACAGATGTTGGAGCACTGTGCATCCTATAGTCTTTTACTTTGTTTCCTTTTCATTGTCGTTGTTATTGTTGTGCATTTCCCAGCTTAACACCTTGGAGGTCACCCAGAATATGTACTCTTGACTCACTCATCCCACCTCTGAATAAACTGTGAGGTTGAAAGTACACTGGATAAAAAGTTTACGAGTATGACTGTTTTTAAGAACCTCACAATATAAGCAGCTCTGATCCGACTTCAGAGGACTTTTCTCCTTAATTTACAGAGAAAGCAAGCAGGTTTTTATCTTAAGAGCTTTTCATGGCCGAAGACAGTCTTAACACATTTTACAACATAACATGTTCATGTAGGTTTCGGCACTTAGCTGATGTCAAAACCTGACAGCTTTCTGACTGAACCATTTCCGTCTCATTTTGTCCACAACACAAACAGCACAAATCAGTGTTACTTATACCTTCTTTTGACCAGCGATTTGTAAGGTGTTAGATTCTATATGCTGATTTACAGGGGTGGTCTTCATGCATCTATCTCTATTACTGCTTGCTGATTGTCTTTACTACTTAATACAGTAAATCATTTTATTTGCTATCGACCGCTCAGACAGAAGCTATTATTGGATTGATGGTTTAGAGGTCATGCACCTCGTATGTGATGTATTCTCTGCATGAGATACCAGACAGTTTGCAAAAGCATCTCATCTCCATTGCCTGCATCCGTCTTTCAATGTCTGCTGTTACCACGTTTCACAAGGATAAAAGCAATATGGATATGATCAGAGCACGCATAAGTCTGATCTTGAAGGTGATGGCGATGTTCTTGTCGTTCCAGAGGACTTTCAGTTTGGTCATTGCAGCTGCGGTCTGGGCTATCCTGGAGAGAACTTCAGGTTTTGACCATTCATCCGATACTATAGCTCTCATATAATTACAGCTCTGGACGGCCTCAATTCTCTTACCGTCTATGATTATGTCAGTGCCGATATCATTGGTACTATTCATCATCAGCTGGGTTTTCTCTGCACTGATCTGCATAGCATATGCCG